>OX451739.1:1483826231-1484269710 GCA_948472305.1 Vicia faba | reverse complement strand
AGAAGTAGAATTGGGTAGGGATTAGGCGAGAAGTTGTAAACTTGGGACTAGTTTAGCTTTGAAATAATACTACTTACAGTGGACTACCTTCCTGGCTTGGTGGCCCCTAGAGTAGGTGACATTGCACCGAACTGGGTTATCATCTTCATGTGTTCTTTATCTTTCTGCAGTTTTATTTTCTGTATCTTATTCAGCTTGATTGATCTTGTTTGTTACCAGATGTTGTAACATTTGTCTCGACATCTTCTATTGTTAAGAAACTTTTGTTTGTATGTATTTCATGTACCCGAATTTTACTTTATATGTCCAATTTTTCCACATTTCCAACATCTCACACTTGTTTCATTGTTTTTCTTCCCATGCGACCCTCCTCCAGCAACAGACTGTAGGATCAAGCGCTTACCACTGCGCTAAAAGCAATTGCTTGTAGCCAAGGTGCAACTTTAATTCCATATAATACGAGCATTTTCAAGAGCTGCACCTAGTTTACTAAGTGCCCATGGGTGGGATGTTAAGCCCTTCGAATCCCTAAGTTTGACGCTGGATATTATAATCCAATAATCTCCCCCCCAGTGTTAGCCCGGGGGATTCGAACACATGACCATGCTCTGATACCACTTGTAGGATCAAGCGCTTACCACTGCGCTAAAAGTAATTGCTTGTAGCCAAGGTGCAAATTTATTTCCATATAGTACGAGCATTTTCAGGGACTGCACCTAGTTTAATAAGCACCCATGGGTGGGATGTTAAGCCCTTCGAATCCCTAAGGTTGACGTTGGCTATTTTAATCCAACACAGACACTGGGTTTAATGAAGTATTATCCTCACCCCTCAATCTTCTTTCTTCAAAAATAATTTATCTAACAACTTCTTCAAAACTCAAAGTTTTCTTCCCATGTATCAAAACAGGTTTAATATGCTTACAGGAAGATGGAAGATACCATATATGTCTCAAAGCTTTATCTTCATCTTCAATCTTGAATCCAATAGTTTCTAATTTTGAAATAATACCGTCACTTAGATGAGCATATACTTTTGTATGTTCATCCACACATAACCTATAAAACCGCTCCTTTAACAATAATCGATTTGATATACCCTATCCATTATATAGCCCTTCAAGTTTCTCCCAAAGCTCTTCGGTTGATGACGTACCAAGAACGTTTGCAAGAATATTCTTACCCAAAGACACATGGATTTTACTCGAAGCTCTTAAATCTAGTTCCTCCCACTTCTCGTTGTCTATATTGGAAATTTTTCCTTTCAATGCCTTGTGTAATCCTAATTGTATCAAAACATATTTCACTTGAATTTCCCACAAGCCAAAATTGATTCTTCCATACAATTTCACAAAGTCAATCTTCAATGCACTTTAAAAACTTGACATTACAACCAATACCGTTCATGCAACAAAACAAAATTGTCCCAACCAACATAGAGTATAAAATATCTTTTCTAATGTGGAAGATTAGACAAAACTACAACCACATAGAATATTAAAATGTATATCCCACTAAACAAAGGCTTTTGATACCACTTGTTGGGGAATTCTGAGGAGTGAAGTCCAAAAGTGTCAATAAGCCAAACATTCATGGTTCCAAGAGATCTTGACACCGCATATCCACCCAAAACCTTAAGGCAATGAAGGTATGGGTTACTTCTCTTATAAACCCAACATTTCCTCTATTCCTAGCTGATGCTAGACATTAATACTCACAGTTGCCCCTGTTCAATCTTCTTGAACCTAAAGAGTTAGATTGGCAAGTTTTCCTTTTGTGACTCGAAGGTAAAAGAGGATTGGACACTAGAGTGCCCGTAAATTTGCACTCGTCAAAATATTATTGAGGGAATGGGCTTAAAGATGCCATTTGGAGATGGTAGAATCTTGCTGGAGATGGGCTTAAAGATTCCATCCAAGAATGTTCGTTGAACTGCGATGTTGTAAGTCAGAAGAATAAGCATCAAAATGGTATCCGTGTCTGGAATGCATTTGAACTGTATCT
This sequence comes from Vicia faba, assembly GCA_948472305.1. Classification (NCBI taxonomy): domain Eukaryota; kingdom Viridiplantae; phylum Streptophyta; class Magnoliopsida; order Fabales; family Fabaceae; genus Vicia; species Vicia faba. The sequence goes on along the minus strand of OX451739.1, from coordinate 1,484,267,707 downwards.
GGAGACTGAATCTGTATGAGCAAAGGAATGGCGTCCGTGTCTGGAGCATATCCGAGCTGTAACTGAAGTTGAGATCTGTATGAGTAACAGAATGACTTCCGTGTCTAGAGTGTATCTGAAATGGTAACTGGGATCTGAATAAGCGATAGAATGACTTCCGTGGCGACTGCACTGGGGAGAATCAAACTTCTGGTGTAAGGGCCAGAATGGCATCCGTGTTTGGAGCATATCTGAACTTGAAGTTGATAGTTGAATCTGAATGAGAGATAGAATGGCCAACGTGTCTGGAGCGTATCTGGCCTGTATCGGATTGTTGAAGTCTGAATGAGTAGTAGAATGATCGCCGTGTCTGGGGTGTATCCACACTGTATCTTGTCTTAAAATTCTTAATGAGTAACAGACTGACCGCCGTGTCTTGGGTGTATCCATACTGTATCTGAATAACTGTTAACGATAGCCTTTTAATCTTATCCTGAAAAGGGTAAAATGTTAGCTAAAACACAAAGTTATGTTGCATGATATGTATGATGCAATGAACTGTGCTTCATCAATGTTTATGATATATGAATGTAATGGATGCGCATGTAAGCTGATTAGCCGTCTTGCTGAGGGAAAATAAATCCTGGATAGCTGGAGATAATAAAATCTTTGACTGGTGCCGGAGAAAATAAATTCCTGACCGATGCTGAGGATTCAAAAATCTTTGATTGTTGAAGACGAGAAATCCTTGTTGACTGCTTGGGGATTAAAGATCTTTGATTGTTGAGAATGAGAAATCCTGGGACCACTGCTGGAGATTGAAAATCCTTGGTGACTTGTGGGGATTAACAAGGGCTTTGCCAACTTCTGCAGGGAATGAGAATCCTTCATGACTTTCCTAGGAAATAAGGAAAACTCTGACAATCTCTACTGGGGAGTTAAAACCTAGGAGGCTTCTGTTGGAGAAATGAGACCAAGAATCTTCGATCTGCGGGGAAATAACTCTGTGGGGAGAATGTTTACTCGGCTGGTGAAATCAGGAGCTTTGGGTTGTATGCCAGACCACTGGGGAATCACCCTAGTTAGGGATAAGACAAGAAGTTAACTGTTATCAGCTTGATTCTCAGACTTTTGAGATAGCCTGCTGGGGAAGTTGGGGGAAGCTGAATGGTTCCCACCGGGGGTTGATAGTTTTGAATTTTGACTTCGCTGGGGGAGAAAGCTTAGAATATTCTGGCTCCGCTGGGGATATGTGTTTCAGGGTTTTCGGGCTCCACCGGGGATCAGGATTTTGAACTCTGATGGGAATTCTGAAACTTAACTCCGTTGGGGGATAAAGTTTAGAACATACTGGCTTCGTTGGGGATCTTGAATTTTAACTCCGCTAGGGATGTATTCTTCAAGGTTTTAGCTTTGTTGAGGATCTGAATGATGTACTGTAGGGGATTTCTTATGGAATAGCACAAATATATCTTCCTACACCTTCAACCTACCAGTAATTATCCTTTCTCAATTCTATTTTATTTGTAAGCAGTGATTATATTCAAATGCATATGCCTATTTAACAAAACTTTGGACGTTTTCAAATAAAACACAAGTGTAAAAAGAAATGAAAGGCAAGCAACTTTCTGCACTTTGAAGTATCTTTGTATTAACTTTCGTAAGTATCTTTGTACAAAGGAGACAGACATCCTAGTAGGAGGATGTTGTCGTAAATTGAGAAAAATTTTATACAAAAGAAAAGATGGATATGTGTAACAATTCCATGGGGTCCCATTTTGCTATAGCCTTCACAACTCTGAGTATCTTGTCCATTCGCTGCTTCGTCCGCCGATGATTGGATTGATCAGAAACTTGGAGCTCTTTGGTGAAGAGATTGTTCTTAAAGTGATCCGACGAGACATAGTCATACGCTTTAATTCCCTAACTTTTGCCTGGACCGCCCTTTTGGGTTTTCGATCCACCGGGAAACCCTTTTTTGCCCAAGTCGCCCTTTCGGGTTTTCAACTTGTCGGGTGTACAGATTTTTTAGTTTATCCCTAATTTTTGCCTGAATCGCCCTATCGGGTTTTCGATTCACCGGGATGCCCATTTTTGCCCAAGTCGCCCTTTTCGGGTTTTCAACTTGTCGGGTCGTTTTATGTGTAGTATCTTTTGACTATGTCTGCGTTCGCAGGGTGTGGCAAGTCATCACCGTCCATGGAGGTCAGAATCATTTCCCCACCAGAGAAGATGCTCTTGATCACAAATGGTCCTTCGTAAGTAGGAGTCCACTTGCCCCTGGGATCACTTTGCGGTAAGATTATCTGCTTGATTACAAGATCTCCGACTTGATATACCTGACGCTTGACTTTCTTGTTGTAAGCCTTGATCATCCGTTTTTGATACGTCTGACCATGAAAAACAGCAGTAAGTCGCTTCTCGTCGATCAAATTAAGTTGATCAAGTCGGTTCTGAATCCAATCGTCTTCACTCAAAACGGCATCCTTCATAATCCTCAAAGACGGAATCTGAACCTCTATAGGTAAAACAGCTTCCATGCCATATACGAAGTAAAAGGGGGTTGCCCCTGTTGAAGTACGTGTCGTGGTACGATATCCATGCAAAGCAAACGGTAACATCTCATGCCAGTCCTTGTAGGTGACTGTCATCTTTTGAATGATCTTCTTGATATTTTTGTTCGCGGCTTTAACAACACCGTTTATCTTCGGCCGATAGGGAGATGAATTATGATGATAAATCTTGAACTGTTCGCACAAAGCGGTGATCATAGTGTTATTCAGATTTGTACCATTGTCTGTGATAATCCTGTCGGGGATACCATACTGGCATATGAGGTTCTGCTTGATGAAGCGGGCAACCACATTCTTTGTAACAGAGGCGTAGGAAACTGCTTTGACTCACTTGGTAAAATAATCAATAGCGACCAAGATGAAGCGATGTCCATTGGATGTTGTAGGCTTGATCTCTCTAATCATATCAATGCCCCACATTGCGAATGGCCAAGGAGCTGTCAGAATGTTGAGAGGAACAAGAGGAATATGTACGTTGTCAGCATAGACTTGGCATTTGTGACAAGTACGGGAATATTGATGGCAATCAGCTTCCATGGTAGACCAGAAGTAGCCTGCCCTTAGAATCTTTTTGGCCATTGTATGTCCGCTCAAGTGGGTGCCGAATGTGCCACTGTGTATTTCAGTCATGATCAACTCTACTTCAACCTTGTATACACAACGAAGTAAAACACAATCATGGCTGCGCTTATAAAGGATGCCATTGCTTAGGAAGAACTTGGCAGCAAATCTCCTGAAGAACTTTTTGTCATTGACGGAAGCTCCTTCAGGGTATTCTCGAGTCTGGAGATACCTTTTGATTTCGTGAAACTAGGGTTGTTCCACTACTTCTTCGGTATTAATCTCATGATAGTGCGCAGGTTCGTCCATTCGCTTGATGGTGATTTGGGGTGCCTCGTTATCCCAGTTGAGTTTAAACATGGAAGACATTGTAGCCAGAGCATCTGCTAGCTAATTTTCTTCTCGCGAGAAGTGCTCGAAAGTAATCTGCTCGAAATGAGGCAACAATGTCAGGACATGTTCTTTGTATGGGATAAGATTAGGATGTTTAGTGTCCCACTCTCCTTTGAATTGACTGATAACTAAAGCCGAGTCCCCAAATATGACAAAAGATTTGATTCCCAAGTCTATAGCAGCCTTGAGACCAAAGATGCAAGCTTCATATTCAGCCATGTTGTTGGTACAGCTGAAGTAAAGTTGGGCAGTGAAGGGTGTATGGCAACCTTCCGGAGAAATTAGTATCGCACCGATACCGTTGCCAAGTGCATTTGAAGCACCATCAAAGTACAGGGTCCATCAGGATCCTTGTTCAGGTCCGTCATACGGTCTGTTACCTTCAATGTTGTCCAATGTCATAATGTCCTTGTTAGGGAAGTAGAATCTCATAGATTGGTAGTCTTCGACGGCTTGATGAGCTAGATGGTCAGGTAGTACACTTCCCTTTATATCTTTTTGGGTAGTATATTGGATATCATACTCAGTCAGGATCATTTTCCATCTAGCGATTCTTCCAGATAAAGCAGGCTTCTCGAAGATATACTTGATCGGATCCATCTTGTAAATCAACAAAGTGGTATGAGTCAACATATACTGCCTTAGCTGGCGAGCAGCCCATACCAAAATGCAGCAAGTTTTCTCGAGCAGTGAGTAGCAAGTCTCACAGTCGGTAAACTTTTTGCTAAGGTAATAAATGGCATGCTCTTTTCGGCCAGACTCGTCATGTTGGCCCAGTACGCACCCCATTGAATTATCCAAAACAGTCAGATACATGATTAACGGCCTTCCTTCGACGGGTGGCATCAAAATAGGAGGTTCCAGTAAATACTCCTTGATCTTATCAAAAGCAACTTGACAATCATTGTTCCATTCAACTACCTGATCTTTCTTCAACAACTTGAAGATTGGCTCACAGGTAGATGTTAGGTGAGATATGAACCTCACAATATAGTTTAAGCGTCCCAAGAATCCTCTAGCCTCCTTTTCAGTGCGGGGGGCAGGCATTTCCTGTATAGCTTTTACTTTAGCTGGATCAACTTCAATGCCTTTGTTGCTGACAATAAATCCCAAAAGTTTACCAGACCTAACTCCAAAAGTGCACTTGCTTGGGTTCAGTTTGAGCTTAAACTCCTTCAACCTGACAAACAGCTTTTGCAGATGATTAAGGTGTTCTTCTTCTGTCTGTGATTGGGCTATCATGTCGTCTACGTAGACTTCAATCTCATGATGTATCATATCATGAAACAAAGCTACCATGGCGCGTTGATAGGTTGCCCCGGCATTCTTCAGTCCGAATGGCATCACTTTGTAGCAGAAGGTACCCCATTGCGTGACAAAAGTAGTTTTCTCCATGTCCTCGGGGGCCATTTTGATCTGGTTGTATCCCGAGAATCCATCCATGAAGGAAAATACCTTGTGTTGAGTTGTGTTGTCAACCAAGATGTCAATGTGTGGCAGTGGAAAATCATCTTTAGGGCTAGCCCTGTTTAAATCCCGATAGTCCACACACATTCTGACTTTGCCGTCTTTCTTAAGTACGGGCACAATGTTAGCAACCCATTGTGGATAGGAAGTAACAGCCAGAAATTCAACATTGAATTGCTTCATTACCTCGACTTTGATCTTCTCGGACATGTCGGGCCTCATTCGGCGGACCTTTTGCTTGATCGGTGGATAGTCTTCTCTCATAGGGAGACGGTGAACCACGATATCTGTGTCTAATCCCGGCATGTCTTCATAGGACCAGGCAAAGATCTCAACATATTCGTTCAACAACTACACTAAGCATTCTTTGACACTTGGTTCCAGGTTGGCACCCACTTTTACCTCTTTCTTGTCTTCCTCTGTTCCCAAGTTGATGGTTTCTAGCAACTCTTCATGAGGCAGAATAGCCCTCTCTTCTTGTTGCAAAAGTCTGGCTAACTCTCCCGGCACTTCACAGTCTTCGTCAACTTCGTACTCAGCATGATTGACCAAATCCTCAGAGTCACCGAAGGCTACAGCAGAATAGTCACCCATGGAATCCGGAGTGGATGGGTACCTGCATTTGTGAGTGTGGGTGTGTGTAAGGGATATCCATCCTTAAACAAAACAAAATGCAAAAAAGAAAGAAAATGAATACAACAGTTTATAGATGAAAACGTCCAATGATTCATTAAAACATGGCATATGATAATGAAGAAAATCAAGCCCTTACAAATGGACCTATATGCCACGGGCAAGGCATAAGGTGAAAATAGTGTACGAATTGTTTAATTATTACATACCAAAATAGGAAATTGTTCAAAGATAAATTACTGGTTGATGAAAGTGATGGGAATAAAGTCCTTTGCTTCCCAGTTGCTTAATCCTCCTTCGACGGTTGGAAAAATCCAATCTTCAAAGTTGTCTTCTTCATCATCATCTTCTAAAGCATTAATTCCATGGTGAGTGATTTTTACGGGTGGTCCTCCAGACTTGGAGCGACGGATAGCTTTCTGGCCAGCAGCAGTAAAACCTAGTCCGAACTTGTCCGTCTTATGGGGAAAATCAGGCAGTTTCCCCCACATTGTACTCTTTCCTTCTTTGATTACAGCCTCTGCATCCTTGAGAGATGTCATCCTAGACACATGCTTGGGAACGATAGGCACATCAACCATTGTCTTCGCAACTGCTACCTCAGGAGAAATTTCCTCAAAATGTTGGAAAGGCGTTTCTATGAACTCGCCATCTAACTCCACATAGCAGAAGGAGTTGAGGTGACTTATCATGTACTCTTCCTCACTGTGCACCGTTATAATCTTATCCTTAACAGGATAATTTAGCATTTGGTGTAAAAAGGAGGTAACTGCCCCAGCATAGTGGATCCACGGCCTTCCCAACAAACACGAATATGAAGGATGGATGTCCATCACGTAAAAGGTGGAGTTGAAAACTTTTGTGCCCACTTTGATAGGAATGTCAACCTCTGTGTGAACCATTCTTTTGGACCCATCAAAGGCCCTAACCACGATATTACTTGGCTTCAGCACTAACCCTTCACAGTCCAAACGGTCTAACGCTTTCTTCGGTAGCACGTTCAAGGATGAACCAGTATCAACGAGGACATGGGAAAGGGTGGTTCCCCTGCATTCTACTGAGACATGCAGCGTGTTGTTGTGCTTCCTTCCCTTGGGGGTCAAATCAGCATCGAAAAAACCAAGACCATTATCAGCAGTGAGGCTAGCCACGTACTCTTGAAACTAGTCAACCGAAGTTTCTTGAGGCACGTGTGGTGTCTTTAAAAATTTGATTAAGGCCTTAGCATGGGCCTCAGAGTAGAGTAGAAGAGCCAACATGGAGATTTTGGAAGGGGTCTGCCCTAGCTGTTCCACGATGTCGTAGTCGCTCCTCTTGATTATCTTTAAGATTTCTTCCATTTCTTTCTGGGTGGTTTCAGGGATTACCACAGTCTGAGCCTTCATCCTGACAGGTGTAATCTCAAGCCTCAACTCAACTTTAGTTTTGATGAAATACAAACAAGCACGATGGCAAGAAGGAAAAGAAGTGGAATTAGCTTAAAGCATCATTCACTCAAAGCTTCAAGGATCATGGCAAGCAAACAAGTATATCAATTCTCATTTGAACTAAATTGAATAGAAATGCTCAAAAATGATATACACACTTTCCACAACACTTCACTTAAAGTTTAAAGCAAATTCTAAGTTTTTCACTAATGTAAATCGATTAACACATCATGTAAATCGATTTACACTTTTTTTTTTAAACTGATTGCCCCTGGTAGCAATCGATTTACATGGAGTGTAAATCGATTGATTACTGAACTGAGTTAATTTTTTTAACACTAGTAAATCGATTAACACATCATGTAAATCGATTTACACTTCAAATTTTTTGAAAACAAGAACATTACAAACCCGTGCAATCGATTTACATCTAATGCTAATCGATTTACACATTGTAATTTTTGAAAAATCTGAACTTGATTCAAGATATCCTTCACACCTTTTCTCCAATGGTTGTATGGTCATACATTGCATCTTATCAAGTTTTACAAACAGAAAAGTGGTATCCATTTGGAAAGGTATCTTGATTGCTTTAAATACTAAATCTTTCAAAATATAAAACAACTCTTCTCTCATGCAATAATTCTGAACTTTGTAAAATATTCAAACTTCATATTTCTTATTTTTTAAGAACAAAGATTTTCTACACTTTCACACATATAAGAACAGAAATCTTTGAGCATTTTCTAACCATTGTGTTACAGTTTGAATTGCTTACAAGAGAAGAAAGAAGAAACTTCATTGAAGTCACTCTATGTGATCAACATCTTTCAAGAAATCATATTTCATAGAATTATACTAAGTGTAACTTATTTCCAGGATTGTTGGAATTAAGTATTAGAATACTTTTGTACCTTGTTGTCCATTGTTGGAAACAAGAGGTATCTTTTGAGAGGATTGTTCTCAAGAGACTTATTGGAAATCCAAGAGGGTGTTCTTGGTATTTGTTAGTGTCTTTAGTTGATAAGACTAGGAAGAGTCTTGTAAAAGTTCTAACAAAATAGTGAAATCTCTTGCGTGTTTGCAAGGGGACTGGACGTACTTCCGGGGTGTGGAAGGAACCAGGATAAATCTCTGTGTCTCTTTACTTTCTGCACTTTACCGTTTTCTATAGCACTAAAACAAAACCAGAAAGTGTAAAATAAATCAAAAATCGACCACCACCTAATTCACCCCCCCTCTTAGGCGCAATATTAAACTTACAATTGGTATCAGAGTAGGTTATAGGTAACCTGCTCCTAGAGATCCAGAATGGCTTCCGCTAATCAACAATCCATTTTCAGAGATGGTGGTAGTAACAACAAGCCTTCTCTATTTTGTGGCGAATACTTTGATTTTTGGAAAATACGCATGAGGGCGTATCTAGAATCACAAGGAGAAGAAATCTGGGATGCCGTAGAAAATGGTCCATTCATTCCTATAACAGTTATCAACAGTGTCGGCACGGCTAAACCCAAAACTGCATGGGATGATGACGACAAGATAAAAGTCCTCTATGATAAAAAGGTCGTAAGTCTACTTCAAGGTGCACTATGCATGGATGAGTTCTTTCGTGTATCTGCATGTAAATCGGAGAAAGAAATATGGGACACCTTGGTACAAACACATGAAGGAACCGTTGAAGTTAAGAGATCAAGGCTGAATACTTTAAGTCAAGAATACGAGTTATTCCGAATGCAGCCCGGAGAAAGCATTCTCGACCTATAAAAGAGATTCATCCACTTAACAAATCACTTAAGTGCTCTTGGTAAAACCTTGACAAATGATGAACTCAACTTGAAAGTCCTTAGATCATTGACTAGGGAATGGCAACCAAAGGTAACGGAAATCTCGGAAAAGAAGAGTCTCTCTGCAATGACTTCCGCTACATTATTTGGCAAACTTCAAGAATACGAAACGGAACTCGGTAGACTTGAAAAACATGAGAATATAGAAAAGAAATCCAAAAACATTGCTTTAAAAATTGATTCAAAGGAAGTAGTAAAAGAAGACAATCCTGAAGAAGATGAAAATTTCATGCTTCTTGTTAAAAGACTTGGGAAGTTTTTTGGCAGAAATGACAAGGGCGGATCTCATGCAAATAAGAGAAAGCACTTCAAGAAAAGAGAAGCCTCCACATCAATACAAGATGTCTCATGTTATGAATATGGAAAGCAAGGACATATCAAGCCAAACTGTCCAAATCTCCCAAAGAAAAACGGATTCAAAGGAAAGGACTCAAAGCACAAGAAAGCCTACATAGCATGGGAAGATAATGATATAAGTAGTACATCAGAATCGGAAAGCGACGAATGTGCAAATTTAGCCTTAATGGCATCGCATCACTCCAACGATGAAGAAGAGGTTAGTAATGAATTTAATCTTTTAGATGATGATGTTCAAGGTGCCATTGATGAACTCTTGAAAGAATGCAAAAGTTTATACAAAAAGGTGTCAAGCCAAGAAAAGGAACTTCTAATTTGTCACGAAAAAATTGACACCATGACTAAAGATTTTGATCTTCAAAAATAGAATTTTAAAAAAGAAAAGGAAAACTTTGCATGCACCAAGTGTGAATCAAATTTCTTTCAAATTGTTCAATTGAAAAGAGTCATTGAACGATATGAAAAAGGACAAATAGGATTGGAAGGATTACTAAGCCAACAACGTTATCCAAATGATAAAAGAGGTCTTGGTTATGTGAATACTAAGAAACCAAGTAACAATCCCACTGTTTTTGTAAAGGCTAGTAATAGTTCCAATCCCAAGATAGTAGAAAATAAGCAAGTTGTTCATAATCATCAAAAGAAAAAGCCTAATGTATCTAAAAGAAAACAAATTCCTAGATACAAGAGTAAATTTGTTCCAAACTGTTTTTACTGTACACCTAATGCATGCTATATTAGAAATTTCAGTATGGCTAGTGGACACTATGCATGGGTGAAAAAGGGAACTAACTATGAAGGACCCAAGGCCACTTGGGTACATAACAAGAAATAATTTGTTTTTGTAGGTATGCTTGAAATCCATATCAAACCTTTGGTATCTTAACAGTGGATGTTCAAAGCATATGACAGGAGATGTACACCAATTTTCATATCTAGTACATAAAGCCAAAGGGTATGTCACCTATGGAGACAACACCAAAGGAAAGATTCTTGGCGTTGGAATAGTTGGCACACCTTCATCCATTCAAATTGAGGATGTTCTCTATGTTGAAGGATTAAAGCACAACCTTCTTAGCATAAGTCAACTTTGCGATAAAGGGTTCAAAATAAAATTCAACAAAGAAGAATGCCTAATTATGGATGAGGCAACCAATGAGGTAAAACTCAAAGGTATAAGATCTAACAATATTTTTATGATTACTTTAGATGATTTGTCTATGAAGGTACAATGTCTCATGGTAAACAACAATGACGCTTGGTTATGGCACAAGAGGATTGCTCACATACACATGTAGCACTTGAACAAATTAGTTAAGCATGACTTAGTTATTGGTCTACCAAAGATGAAATTCATCAAAGACAAATTATGTAGTGCATGCCAAAAGGGCAAACAAACCAAATCAACTTTCAGCATGTGATATTTTTATGAGTCTTTAATATATTGGTCAACCTTACCTTGCCTCTCAACCTCCCACCTTCTTTTTGACCAATCATGTAACCTTGACCAACCCCACTCAATTAAGTCTCATAAAGACCTCACTTACCCTACTCTACTGTTTAATCTCACCAAAACTCCCTCACTATCTCACAACACCAAACAATCTCTATCTTCCTTACTCAAAACCCTAACAATCACCATGGCTCCCAAAAGAAAAGCAACAGCCTTAGAAAAAGGAAAGAAGAAAATTGTTGCAGCCTCTGAAAACTCATTACTCGAGTACCTCTCGGATACACAACGTGAAAGATTCATCAAGCACTTTCAAAGGAAAATAATTCCAGCTCCCAAATTCGGAAGAGAGAATTCTTCTACAGCATTGGCCGGTTGTTAGAAGCAGAATACCATGCAAAGCGGATCCGTAGTCTTGGCAGTGTTATTCCGGCTCGGGACACTTGGAGTGCTGGTAATTTTCACATTGATGATAGATTGTTCCATTATTTTCTGGTATATATTTTATTTCCTAGAGAAGGAAATCATTGTAGTGTAACCGGTCTAGAATTGCAAATTCTCTATGCAAGGAAAAATGGCATTTCGGTAAACTGGGCTAAACTGATTGTGCTGCATATGCTAAGAGTTGCCACAAGGGCTACTTTTATGCCATATGCATACTTCATCACAAGGATCTTGGAAGCATTTGATATTGATTTTACTGGGTTTGAGAGGGTTGAAATGGATCCAATCAGCAATAGGATCTCCATCAAAAATGTTGATTCTCGGATGGGTGTTCATTTTGATTCTGAAGCAAAAACCATCACATATATTGGAGAGGATGTTGTAGGTGATGAAGGCAATAATGCGGATGAAGAAGAAAATGAAGTTCCTCCTCATGCTGCCTCTTTTGGTCCAACCAACCAAGATTTTATGGATTATATGACTCAACAGTTTGCAGCTCTCAACACTAACATCAATGCTCAATGGACCGCGATAAATGATTCTACCTCCTCTCGCATCAATTCTTTTCAGAACCATGTGAACCAACAGTTTTCATACCTCTACTCACATCTCCATATTCCTCTATACGATCCAAACAATCCAGCACCTCCGCCTCCTCAATACACTGAACCACCTCTACAACAACAATTTCCATATCAAGGACCCTTCTAATATTTTCCTGGCCAATATTATTAAATTCTTGTTCTTTATCATTATGTTTTTTGTTTGATAATTGCTTCAAGTGTTAGTTTTGTATTATGTGTATTTGAACTTCGTACGATATTTTTAGAAATTTGCGTTTTAGTTTATGTTCATATCTGTTTCAAATTGTTATAAGTATCATCTTATGTTACATCTTTCCCTTCTTTTTGATAATGTCAAAGGGGGAGAAGGATGTGATAGCACTTTATGGTTGTTTGTTTCAGTTTTCTTTTCAGGGCAAGTTTTCAAATCTTTTTCTCCATAGGGGGAGAAATCTATCTTAGGGGGAGAAAACTCCTTTTGCTCCAATTCTTAACAACTCATAAAGAAAGATGGTTTGTCATCATCAAAAATGGGGAGAATGTAAGCTCAAGCCTCAACTCAACTTTAGTTTTGATGAAAGACAAACAAGCACTATGGCAAGAAGGAAAAGAAGTGGAATTAGCTTAAAGCATCATTCACTCAAAGCTTCAAGGATCATGGCAAGCAAACAAGTATATCAATTCTCATTTGAACTAAATTGATTAGAAATGCTCAAAAATGATATACACACTTGCCACAACACTTCACTTAAAGTTTAAAGCAAATTCTAAGTTTTTCACTAATGTAAATCGATTAACACATCATGTAAATCGATTTACACATGTTTTTTTTTAAAAACTGATTGCCCCTTGTAGCAATCGATTTACATGGAGTGTAAATCGATTGATTACTGAACTGAGTTAATTTTTTTAACACTAGTAAATCGATTAACAAATCATGTAAATCGATTTACACTTCAAAATTTTTGAAAACAAGAACGTTACAAACCCGTGCAATCAATTTACATCTAATGCTAATCGATTTACACATTGTAATTTTTGAAAAATCTGAACTTGATTCAAGATATCCTTCACACCTTTTCTCCAATGGTTACATGGTCATACATTGCATCTTCTCAAGTTTTACAAAAAGAAAAGTGGTATCCATTTGGAAAGGTATCTTGATTGCTTTAAATACTAAATCTTTCAGAATATAAAACAACTCTTCTCTCATGCAATAATTTTGAACTTTGTAAAATATTCACACTTCATATTTCTTATTTTTTAAGAACAAAGATTTTCTGCACTTTCACACATATAAAAACAGAAATCTTTGAGCATTTTCTAACCATTTGGTTACAGTTTGAATTGCTTACAAGGGAAGAAAGAAGAAACTTCATTGAAGTCACTCTATGTGATCAACATCTTTCAAGAAATCATATTTCATATAATTATACTAAGTGTAACTTATTTCCAGGATTGTTGGAACTAAGTATTAGAATACTTTTGCACCTTGTTGTCCATTGTTGGAAACAAGAGGTATCTTTTGAGAGGATTGTTATCAAGAGACTTATTGGAAATTCAAGAGGATGTTCTTGGTATTTGTTAGTGTCTTTAGTTGATAAGACTAGGAAGAGTCTTGTAAAAGTTCTAACAAAATAGTGAAATCTCTTGCGTGTTTGCAAGGGGACTGGACGTACTTCCGGGGTGTGGAAGGAAACAGGATAAATCTCCGTGTCTCTTTACTTTCTGCACTTTACCGTTTTCCATAGCACTAAAACAAAACCAGAAAGTGTAAAATAAATCAAAAATCGACCACCACCTAATTCACCCCCCCCCCCCCCTCTTAGGCGCAATCTTAAACTTACAACAGGCGCTTCCAGTATCCCCTTACCCTTATCGGTAGTATCAACAGATGGTCTAACTTCAGGAGTATCTAATTCTTCAATTATCGGGCCTTGCACAGATGGCTTAACAGTCACAGAAGCTTTCGAGGGTCCGAAGACTGCCCGTGGGGGAGCAATCTCCAGAGAAAAAATCCGTCCGCTGCGAGTTATCTTGCTTGTTCCCGCAATGTTCCCTATATCAGGGGTTTCATCATCAGAGTTCTCTTTGACTGATTCAATATGTTTGATACCATGATAGAAGATTTCTCCTCCGTAGTTCCATGGTATCGTCTTGTTAGATTGATACGAGACAGGCCCCGACATGGTGATTTTCAATGGTACAAATTTAGGATCAGGCGTAATCTTGACAGGCCTTTTGCAAGCCTTGGGAAGATTGTCGGAGATTGTTATTATTGCAATGTCATTGGTTTAAGTAGAAAAAGTAGCAGGAGTAACAGGAGTGAAGGTATCAACAGGAGTCTTTTGGAAGAGTATCTCTTGGGTATCCATCAGGCGTTTGATGCCTGATTTCAACATTGAGTAGTCAACTCGTATGTTTAAACAAAAATAACAGTCTTTTCCACAGCCTGGGAATATCCCGGCTTTCATCAAATTTTCTTTAATCACTGGTAATGGAGTCAAAAGATCAGCATCATTGGTAACATGAAGGTCTTCCATAACGGCATGAACATTATGACCGTGCTTGGGCATTGGGGCAGAAATCACATTCGGCTTTTCGGGCGCATCGAATTCTACCTTATTGGCATCAATCAGGTCTTGGATTTTGTTCTTAAGAGCCCAACAGTTGTTGGTATCATGCCCTACACTAACAGAGTGGTAAGCACATTTTGCATTGGAGTGGTAATATGGAGAAGAAGTATTAGGGTTCTTTGGTGCTTCCTTCAAATTGGTAAGATTCAACTTTAGCAAATGAGGGAGTACTTGAGCTGGTGTCATGTTGATTCGGGTGAACTGCCGTTGTGGCCTTTTACCCGTTGCTGATTAGATCTTGGCTGATTGCTGCGAGGTTGATCATTTGAAGAGTTTTGAATCATCACAGCCCCTACAGTTGGTCGGTGCTTGGTTCTCCCTTGGCTTTTCTGAGAATAAACAGCAGAGGCTTCCTTCTTAGCTGGAAAGGTCTTCTTAATTGCAGTGGATGCGGAGGCATCTTTCTGAATCTTACCACTTTTAATGCCGGCCTCGACCCTTTCGCCGGTCAAAATTAATTCGGTGAATCCCACGGAGGAACTCTCGATTAAATGATTGAAGAAAGGGCCAGACAGGGTCCCTAAAAACATGTCCACCAACTCTCTATCCGACAATGGTGGCTGCACCCTTCCAGCCAGATCACGCCACTTCTGGGCATACTCTTTAAATCCTTCATTAGAAGGCATACCCATACTCTATAGTTGAGTACGAGTGGGCGCTAAATCAGCATTGTATTGGTATTGCCGGTAGAAAGCAGCAGCTAGGTCTTCCCAGTTATGAACCTCCGATCTCTCGAGTTGATAGAACCAGACCAATTGTGTGCCTGACAAACTATCTTGGGAAAAATGGACCTAAAGATCTTTATCAGATGAGTGGGGTTGGATTTTCCTGACGTAGGATCTCAGGTGCATCTTTGGGCAGGACAGACCGTCATACTTAGCAAATGTAGGAACTTTGAACTTGGGAGGAATGACGATCCCAACGACCAATCCTAGTTCTTCGAAATCTAAACCAGGTACCCTTTGCAACTCCATGGCTGCCAACCGATCCTCAAGATTTTTATATTTATCATCCGCCGAGGGATATTGCTGTTCGGAGTAATCTTCATCTTCTTCCTCTTCTTCCTCTTCAACTTCAGATTCAGAAGGTACCGCGACTCCTTTTCCTTTACCAGCCCCTTCATCAGACGTTGAGGGGAACTCGAGAATTTTTCTAGCATTGCTTTCAAACCTTCTTCCAAAAGTTGCCACTCCGGGCCTTTTCTTCTTTTTCTCTTTATTTTTCTCCAACAGTGCTTTAAGGTCCTCTTGACCCTTTGCTAAGGTCATGAGGAGTTACTGGAATTGAGATTTTTGTGCTTGCAGATCCTTAACCGTCTGCTCCAAATCCATCTTACTGAAATAAACCGCAGAAAGATAAGGAAACCTGGTGCAAAGACCTGTTTATGCATATGATGAATGGTATGTTATTCATGTAATGCATTCAAGGATTCAGAAATTCAAATTTGTTGCAAACAAAAAGAACACACGTCATATTAAGAAGAAATTTGTTAGTACATAAGTGCCCCATGGGCAAAATATTACAAAATTCTTAATGTAAAAAGACATTGCGCATCCTCTTTGGTGCGATGTAAGTGTTGAGAGTTTCCTCCTCATGAAGTCGGCGGGTAAGCTCCAAAACCTTCTTCTCACTGGCATAGAAGCTGGCTTCAAAAGTATTCCGTTCTTCCTTGAGTTGGATCCAACTCTTTTGTAATTCTTCCCATGATGTTGGAATGTCAGGATGTAGGAGGGTGTATGGAACCTCTCCTTCCATAACAGGCTCTTTGATCACGGGGAGAATGTGAGGATATGGTATCATAAGATTCTGGGCGCGGGTTCGTTCCCACTTGAGATAAGGCTCAAGGGGGATGGAATTCTTGTGCCCCAGTGTTTTACTATCCACCTTGTTGGGCATCCTCCAAGCTCTGATGAACCTTTGTCGAAGTCCTTGCGCATTGTTGTCGAAGTCAAAAACTAGGTCAAGAATCAGCATGTCATGAGGGACATCCCTCCGAGCATATCCAAATTGTTTTAGAGCTAAACAAGGGTTGTAGGTAATGCCTCCCCTAATGCCAAGTAATGGGACATCATGGAATTATCCACAATGATCAATGATGATGATATTTTCTCTGGACTGAGAACACCAATGAACATCAGAATGTGTGAGGGTCATCAACCGTTGTGACCACCTTAAACCCTGCTCATTCTTCAAAACTGATTGTGGAAGGTGACAAATAAACCACCTTGCTAGGAGAGGAGTACAGCACATGAGAACACCTCTTTTCCTCATTGTTCGTGTGTAAAATGAGTGTAGGATGTCCCCAAGCAATGTAGGCACAAGATTCCGGGATATGAAAATCTTGACAGCATTCACATCTATAAGTTGGTCAGGGTTTGGGAACAAGACCAACCCATAGATGAGGAGTGCCACAATCTATTCAAAGGCTTGTAGATCTAGAGAATTCCAGCAGTCTTGTGCCTTCTCAAACAGAAACTTTGCCAAGAAACCCTTGACACCACTTCTGGTTTCCCAATGACCCTTGATATCAGATGGTTGCAAGTGTAATGCTTGAGCAACATCTTCAGGCTTTGGTTCTTTTTCCGTACCGTTGTAGGATAGTTGATGAAGAATAGGAATTCTCAGGAGTTGAGAAAATTCCTCCAAAGTGAACACTAGTTGGTAATTAGGGAATGTGAAACAATGGTATAGGGGGTTAAAGAACTGGAAGAGAACTTTCACCATGTCTTCTTCAATGTTGGAGTTGACCAAGTTGAGAAGTCTACCATGTTTTTCACTGAAGAGAGAATTCTCTGGAATCTTGGAAGCAAGCTCCTTGAGTTGAGGAGGGATTCTCACAAGGTTGACTTGAATTGTTTTCCTGCGAAGAGATTCCATGACCTACAAAACAAGAACAAAGATGAAGATCCAAACCCTTGAAATGGTTAGTGGATGCATATGATGCTTTATGATGTTCATGATGTATGCACAAGCACATGTACAAGCAAGTCAAACAAAACCCTAGTTTCAGGCTTGCATGAGGTTTCATAGGTAAGTACCCTCTTGAGTTTAGTTGGCTCAAACCTGTCCTATAAATAGTAACCGGGTTCTAAGGAGCTCAATATCACTGGATTATTTTCTATGTTCATTGTTTTGGTTTAGCCACTTAACTGGCGACCAAAATATTCCAAGAAAACAACCCTCAATGAGTGTAGTATCGAGTATCTACCAACTTCGGACTGCACCAAAGTCGGTCATCTCACTACCCCTAATAAAAGGCCAAGATGGTCAAGTAAGGTTCTAAGAGTTTATCAGTGCTTCATGACATCACTCAGCGGCCCCATATTCTCTTTGATTGACTCAAAGGCTACCGGTACTCACAAATATGTCGCACTAATATAGCTATTGCTTCAACCATGTCGGTATACCCCGCACAGTTTCTACAACGTATTGCTATTTACCTATGAATGTTTCCCAAAATCCGGGTGGAGGATTCAAACCCAAACAAGAGAACCAAATGTAAAGCAATCAAAGAAATCAATATAAGCATGCAAAGGTGATCTAAACCCTAATGTTACTCCACTTTTAGATTTTTCCCCAGCAGAGTCGCCAGTTCTGTGATACGGTGGGAGAACTGACTTGAGGTTTTGCGTTTGTGTTCGCAAATGTTTCGTTTAGCAAGAGTCGCCACCGACTTTTTATTTTATCCTAAGGAAAGGTCAAAAAGCACAGGAAAGACCTTTGAGATGTTTTCTTGGGTACGGGGAGTAGATTATAGAAAGGGAAGGTATTAGCACCCTTTCTATCCATGGTTATCTATGGGCTCTTAGTTACTTGTTTAGATCACTTGCTTTGCTTTTCAATTGTTTGAAATGGTACTCTTCAATTGTTTGAAATGGTGTTTTGTGTGTGATTTTGAAAGATGTTTTGAAAAGAGGCCATCGTTGTGGCAACCTTTGTAATGATTCTTGTTTTAATGTATACAAATGTGTTTTTGTATTTTGAAAAGTTTTCAATGTTTGAAATTAGGGTTTTGAAATTGTGTTGTGAAGTGTGTTTTGAAAATAGCAAGGATGTTTTTGCAAGCTTTTGATCAAGTAACTAAGAGTTATCTACCCTATTTTACTCAAAGATTTTTCTTATATTTTTAACCCTTTTAACAATGTTGTTTCACCATTGTATTTGGTGAACAACCTTGTGTTAGGATGTTAGATGGGATATGTGCGGGTCATCGTATAGACCATGATAGCAATTGAGTCAAGTGTCTTTGGAAATTTTTCTTGAGGGACTTGATCATTTTGTTTAGGCAACTCAGATAGCGTCATCGAGGGACTATGATATTTTGTTTTGTTTTTGTCTTGCCAAAGTACTTAACATGCATACCATGGCCCATTTTTGAAGGCAACTTGTGGATTGTAACCCTAGGGGTGCAAGTGTGTATTGTGTTTGTTTTTCATGCATTTTTTGTCTTTGATTAGGTCAAACTATTTGTTGGTTTTGATTTTGCATACAAACCCTAATTCTCTAGTCATAGCATAATTGAAAGCTTTTAAATGCATAAAAATAAATCTAAGCTATTACAACTTTTATATAGGGAGGGGGGTACAATTTTGGATAGGGGATTATTTTGCAAGAAATTAAAACCCTAAATTATTACAACCAAATTGAATTTACAATACATAATATTTAAATGGACAATATTTAAATAAACACAATAAATAAATGTTAAATAAAATATATTATGCAAAGAAAGTTTTTTATGTATGTAAAGTATTTTTTTTAATGTGGAAAAGGTGTAAATAAAAAAAAGGGTTAATTTTATTTAATAAAGTGGTAAACCCTAATTCCCCTTAAAGAAAAAATAAAATTATATTATTTATATACAAAATATATTAATATGTACAAAAATAAAAATATATTATGAAAAAAATGTTTTTTAGTATAAAATAACAATAAAAATAAAAATGTAATATTTTTGTATTTTTATTTTATGTTTTTTTAATAAAATAAAGTATATATATATATATATATATATATATATATATATATATATATATATATATATATATATATATATATATATATATATATATATATATATATATATATATATATATATATATATATATATATATATATATATATATATATATATATATATATATATATATATATATATATATATATATATATATATATATATATATATATATATATATATATATATATATATATATATATATATATATATATATATATATATATATTAAGTGTGTATAAAAATAAAATAAACTATTTACAAAAATGTATATATTTCAAGAAAATATTTTCAAATGTGAATAAAAATAAGAAATGAAAATAAAAGTATTTTTTTACATTATTTTCAAGTTTTAACAAACAATATAAAATATTTAAACATTTTAATATTAGAAATAATTAGAATAAATACCAAATAAATGTAAAAATTTATGAAAATATTTTTTAGGTATTTTTTGATGTTTGGAAATAAAATAATAAAGTCAGAAATGAAATTAAAATGCAAAAATAATAAAAATACAAAGAAATGGGCCAGGGGGTGTGAAATTGAAAATGGGGGGTGCCAAAAGTAGGAAATAGCCATGCCCAGCCCAGCTACTTCATCTTCAACCTTCGTCCAACAGAAACACGCGCGTGCTTAGTTCAAACTCGTATCTCCTATTTCAGTGCTTTTTTGACAAAACTTAAAACATGAAACTTGTAGAGCATCAAACAACGATTTCAAACATATAAAACATTAAATCTAACTCTCAAAGACCAGAAAGAATTTCTCTGGCCCTAAAATTTAACCTAACTTTTTCAACATGTTCATGGATGAAATTCTCCTAGCACGATTAATATGAATGAAAACTGAGCATATGTATGGTTTCAGGGCAATGAGTACAACATCTTTTATTCACAAACCTAATGCTAAATATTCCTAAATAGAGAGATAGAAGTTCATGAAAAAACCTGTTTCAGTTGGACACGAGTATGACAATGCAATAACTTTCAGTGAGGCCTGAGATTCTTTTGAGCTTGCTTGATGTCACTGAACCTTTCCAAATGCTCAGTTTATTTTGAAATGGCCTGAATCAACCTCTAGAAGTCAACCTGCATAAGCTTGAAACAGAAATGGTGATCACTGTAAATGGAGTTACAGTTGGCAATGGAGGTTTGGGACAACTTAAGTGAGTTGAATGAAAGTTGTTTGAAGTGGAAAGGAGCAAAACGCATGAGCAAAATGAGCTATGGCACTCAAGTTGCAGCAACTGCCCTGTTTTGCAAATTTTTGGTGTTTTGGTGTTCAAGGGTGTTTTAGAGATGATGAGCTCGTGTTTCTGGCTTACAAGGATGTGTAAAACTTGTTTGAAACCTTGGCTTTGTTGATTTTATCAGATGTGTGAGTTATGGACTTTTGGTACAAATGACTTGTTTTGAAAGAAAAATGTGAAGTGACCATGCTAAGGCCTGTACAGGCTAGCTTCAAGCATGCTCATAGTTGGTGTACTATGCCTGAGATTAGGGGACTTTATTTTCAGCAAAAGGCTTGGTCCAATGCTCAAGAGAAACAACTTTGCAAAAGTTATGCTTTATGAAAATGGAAGTGTGATCTTTATGCCCAAAATGGAATTATTCAATGTACAATGCTCCCTTGATCAGGAAAATTCCTCTAACCAATGTATTTGCATTCAATTTTTGAGTGTAAATTGTTTTAGAGACCTGTAATCAAGTACAAAGCTAGTTTGGTCAGATTTTGTATGAACATGTATTGGCCATGGTTACAAAGTGAGTTTTTGCCAACTTCAAGCATTTGATTCTCCCTAACCACAAATGTGTTTGAGGAGTTCTTGGACAATTTTGAAATCTTGAAACATGTACTCTAATCCATATTTGAAATGCAAATTGAGACTCCAAGTGGAACTATGTGAAAAATGGCCAAGAAGATGGGTCAAAATCCTGCCTAAACTAGGGCAAAATTTCTCTAAGTTAAAAGTTTTAGGGACCCTTGTTCCAAAAATCATAACTTGAGATCCAAACTTCTTTTGAGAAAACTTTATGAATAAAAGTTTTAGGATTTGTGATGGACCACAACTTTCATGTTGTAAGTTTTATTTGAATCCATTTGCATCTTGGTGAAAATGTGGGATAAAGTTAGCAAAAATTAAGAAAATTTCATAAATTAGAAAAATTCGAAGTTATGAAATTTTTCAATTTCAAACCCTAATTTTCAATTTTGGGTTTCTTTATGAACAAGTTTCATAATTTGACATATCTTGATGGAAAATGACTCTCGGCACTTGATTTTGACCAAAAAGTCAAAGTTTTACTTTTCAGTATGCAATCAAATTTTGATCAGTTGACTGAAAAATTCATCTGTCAATCCTATGCATTTGAGATCTTTTGAATTTGTTGAATAGGTCAAGATAATGTCATTGAGTCCTTAAGTCTATGGTTGAGCTTGATTTGCCATTGGCTAGGTCAAACAGTCAAGAATTGCCTTTGTACAGTCAAAACCCTAAAAATGACCATTTTTCCCTTTTTGTGATCTGATCAAATTTCTTGTGGAATTGTGATCCAAACTTGATCAAATGGTTCATATGAGTCTATAATGTTGACGTGGGTCAAAATTCATGAGGTTTGACTATAAATTGGCCACAATTGACTTTTTCCCCAATACAGCTGATTTCTAGGTCAACTGTCCAATTGACTGGGCAAAAACTTGATTCAAGGATTGAAACTCGGTATGGGCAAACTTATGAGTCCAACATGAAGTATGAAAGTCAATATGGGCATTGTAGGCCAAAATATCCCTGTGCAAACTCAAACCCTAATTTAGGTCATCAGTGCAAGAAGATGTCTTGAGCAGAGCAAACCCTAGCTTGGTCTTGAGTTCCAAGAGTCTTGTGATGAGAAATGTTGATAAAATGAGAGGGCAAATTTTGGGGTACAACATATTCAATAACCCAGGCATGGTAAAAATAAATAAACTATATTTAAAATTGGAACCTAGAATAAAATACTGAAGAATAATTTTGCAGTATGCTATCCTCCACAAGGCGGCAGGATTAACTTCGGAATAAAATATCTTGAAGAAATAAAAATAAACTTAAATGAAATTCTGGAAGCTAGAAGGAAAACTAAAGTTGCAGTATTCCTCAAATGTGAATAAATACTACTTTGATGGTGATGGTTTTCTTTTCTTACGAAAATTCTAAATGAAACTGGAAAATAATAGCAAAAACAATGAAACTGGAATAAAATAACAATGTTGCAGTATGCAGAAAAAAGTAATAAAATTGGAGCATGTCTCGAACGTTTCAAAAATTGGTAATTGTCTTCGTTTTATAGATTCCATAAGCTGAACAAAAGTATGAACAATCCCTTAATCTTCATTCTTCAATCGTGGAGAAAAATCAGCAAATTGTGCGTTTCATGGAAATAATCTCGCAACTGATGTATGCTCTGTGGTGAGTGTCATGCACTCTGTGGCGAGGGGCACATATCTTCATTTTGTGTCGATCGGGACAAGAAGTGTGCCGAGGGCAACACCTTTGGACTTTGTGACAGGCAGCATGCGCTTGTGATGGACGGCATGGTTTCTAATATAGAATTGTTTCCATTTTGGTGCTAAAGTGCCATTTCTTCTTCATTTCTCCATTATTTTTCTTCCTTTTCTCATTTATGCTTTGCAGAAACTAAATACCTGAAATATGCTACAAATACTACAAATAGAGACATATGCGACATAATAAACAAAGAATCAGAAGCTTTATCTATGTAAATCGGGCGGAAATGCTATAACCTTGCGTGCTATCAGCCTTGAGACAAATTAGGAAACAATGTATTGATGATTCCAAGATTTAAGGATATTTGATTACCAATTAGTGCAAAACTCAGCTTATGGATCAAGAAACTTCTGGAATCAGAATATCGAAGCCCATGGACTACAGAGTTGTATTTAAAGGAGAATCCTAACCTAATGTAATTTAAGTTTTTCACAATTGTAAAATTAGGGGAAACATAAGTGTTAAGTTTTGAGAGTCTCTTATGTAGTTTGTATGTTAGCCATGCATCTTTTAATACTATGTGGTTGTTGGCTCCTAAATTAGACACCCTTGTTTTTATTAATATCAGCCATTAAAGCTGAAGGATGGTTTCGACCAGCTGGTTCTGTCGAAGTTCTCGTCAGAAGATGGAAATGTACTTAGAGAATTTCTTCCAAGGGAGAATCTGGTTGCCTTCGACGTCGAAGGTGTTTCTCGTCGAAGGTGCTTCTCGACGAAGGTGTTCGATTGTTCAGAGTGGAACGGTTTGAGATTCAAACGTTTGGAGGAAAAACGGTTCCCAGCGGTTACCAAGTGCAACGTGCCAAGATCTGGAGCGTCGAACGCTGTGAACGTGCCAAGTGGAGTCATCTCGAAGCAGTGTAACTGCCCGATGGTTACTTGGGATGTGTTTAGTATAAATATTAGTAGTTCACGCAGTTTTTCGCATGTGTTCACAATTATATACAAGTCACTCATATAGATTCGAGTACCCAGCGTGAGAGAAAGAATTGTTGAGAATGTATGTGTGAAACACCACTTTAATTAATCAAAGTCATTTATTTTCCAGAAACTTTACTTGCTTTCTCCTTTACTTTTCCAGTCGAAGTCTTTTATTTCAAGCCTTCGTTTATTTTATCAAGTTCTCTTCTTCATGCAATTTACATAAAGCTTCTTTATTTTCTTGTCATTTAACCATTATCAAACTTAGTCAAAACCCCAAAATCAACCATGTCTTAGGATCAATCTGATTGATCCTGCGAGTCACCAAATAAGTAACCTTTTGGAAGATCAGTGGTTGTTTACCAATAACCACGGTAAACAAATTGGCACACCCGGTGGGACATTGTGTTGATTTTGAAGTTTAACCTTTTCATACAAAATATCATCTTTTTCGGGAAGTATTGCATGTTATTGAGAAGTGGTAGAATATACACTAACAATACTAATACTGCCAGAAGAAGAGAAGCGATGGCGAATCCGCCAAACAATAACGAAATCCCACAAACAAATGTGGGAACAACGGTTATCCCAACCGTAAGTGAAGCGATAACCGCTGGTTCAACACCAGCAGTAACGGTCACAACAACGGGGCCATTACCTCCGTTCACTGGCCCCAGAGTGCCTTTGGGAACTCCCCCACCAAGGGGAAATCTAGGCACCAGGCCTTATGTTCCCCCAGGATTTGTGACAGGCGGTCAAAATCGAGAACCACTCTATGGCATGCCAACTTCTGAATTGGCTAGCCTGACGAACGCTGCGTCCACTTTTTCAGACCCTTTAGTGAGTGCCTCTTCGCCACTCCAAGGTTCAGGAGTAGGTATGGCGAACAGAAATAGGACCCAACTCTTAGGAGGAACGTCCCAAGTAGCACATGGCCTTACAAATGCCTCGACAGCAGTCTTGAGGCAACAAATGGACGAAAGCAACCATGATATGGTTCAAATGTTGGCACAAACTTTAAGTACAGTGCTGAACCCTCTAATACAAAACACCACCCAATCGAATCAGCAGATGACAGCGCAAATGACGCGTTTGGATGATTTCTTTGGAGTACCCCAACCTATTCGACAGCCCCAAAGGGCGCAAATAAGGGGAAACCAAGGTATACTCTTAGAAGAAGAAACCACTATCAACCAAGGCCAACAGCCTGTCGAAGAAAACCTTAGGGCACGATTGGAGCATCCTGTCGAAGAACCTAGGGTTATAACCCCAGAGGTAAGGTTAGTTAACAGAAACCAAAATGCTGACGAAGTAGTCCAGCATATCCAATACCAGAATATGGGTTTGGAAAATAATCTGGCAGCCATGATCGAAAGAATCATGACGCAGAATGGGATGAACATGGGCTTTCGTAGGCCCAACTTCACATCCCCACTGTCAGAATACGTGTTACAAACAGACTTACCTCCTAGATGTAAAGTCCCTAAGTTCACTAAATTCTCTGGGGACACGACAGAATCTACTGTCGAACATGTGGCGAGATACTTGATCGAAGCAGGAGATATTTCAAACAACGAAAACCTGAGGATTAAGTACTTCCCAAGTTCTTTAACAAAGAACGCATTTACTTGGTTTACAACTCTCCCCCCCCCCCCAATTCGATCCATCATTGGACCCAGTTGGAGAGATTGTTCCATGAGCAATTTTACATGGGACAAACCAAGATAAGCCTGAAAGAATTGGCCAGTGTAAAGAGACGTTTCACTGAACCTATAGACGAATATCTAAATAGGTTCAGGATGCTCAAAGCAAGATGCTTTACACAAGTTCCAGAACATGAGTTAGTCGAAATAGCCGCAGGCGGTTTAGATTATTCCATTAGGAAGAAGTTAGACACTCAATACCTGAGAGACATGGCCCAATTGGCCGATAGAGTTCGACAGGTAGAACGCCTCAAAGCTGAGAAAGCCAAGGCAATGAAAACTCATAAAAGAGAGAGGATAACGTATGTTGAGATGGATGACGAAGATCCAGAAACCTTCGACGAAACTATAACCGTCGAAGAAGGCGAGGTCGATTTAGCGGAACTAAAACAAGGGCCACCATACTCTTGCAAACAGTTAGTCCCCTCAAGTGGGAAAAATCCCACTGGTCTAGAAAGGACCAACGATAGGTTCCCCAAAAAGACTTATAGTTTTGATATTACAAAATGTGATGAAATCTTTGACTTGCTTGTAAAAGATGGCCAAATGATAGTACCCCCAGGGGTAAAAGTGTCTCCTCTTGATCAAAGAAAGAAGAGAGGCTTTTGTAAATATCATAATTTTCTGGGCCATAAAACGTCTCAATGTTTTCTTTTCAGGAATCTTGTGCAAGACGCTATCGAAGAAGGGAGGTTGAAGTTTGCTGACAAGACCCCCATGACTGTGGACTCTAACCCGTTGCAGGCTGAAGCCCATTATGCTGAACCTTCAGAGGTGAACGTGATCGAGGCATCCAGAAGCCAGTCGAAGAGGCCAGGAATCACAATGGTCGAAGTCTCAAAGGACCATATCAACATGCCAATCTTTGGCAGTTTTTCTGGGAATCTATCCAGAAAGACAATCGAAGCGGTCCAAAAGGCGGTCGAAAGCCCAAAGTTGGAGACAGTTGGAGCCTAAAAATCTGGAACAAAACCCAGTTCTCACTTGGCTGCAGTTCAAGGCCAGACAGAGGACTTGGAGATTCAAATGAAGCAGTTGACTCTTGCCACCAAAGACACCATGAATGTCAACATGGTCGAAGTCTCTGAACCAAAAGCATCAGAGGAGGCCATGAGGCAAGAACAAGCCAACAAAACTGCTTTCCCTCGGGAAAATGAAAATCTGGCAGATTTCCTGCAAAGATGCCTGAAAAGAAGTCAGAAGTGATGATGTGTCCCAGATGCAGTTCAATCTTCGACAAAAAAGCTGCTGAACATATTCAAGGTGTAAGAGCAGCAAATAGGAAAAGGGAGAGTGTTGATACTCGACATGACCCCAGAAGAACCCCCCAAAGGAGTTCAAATCAAGAAAAGAGGCCATTGACTTTCCGGCCTCCAACTAATGTGCCAGTTGATACGTGGTACAAAACATCTGGTCGAAAGAGGCCAAGCGAGGAAAGATGGCACTCCTTCGAAGTGCCAAGAGGTTCGTCTTTAACACATAAGAAAGAGCCTCAGGTTGCTACCCCTAAGGTGACACAGGTATCAAGCAACTACAAAGGGAAAAATCCCATGTCTCGATCTCAATGGAGGAGATACCAGAGGCGACGCAAAGCTGAGAGGGAAGCTGCTAATGAATCAAAGGCAGAATCCAGTTCAAATGTTCCTGAGAGAAAGCAAAGGAAACCTCTGGAAAGACAACCAGTAACCAATAGGCTAGTTTGGCCTAACCAGGGTGAAGTGGATAACGATGATGGTTCTGAGTCTGATGACACCTTAGATATCATGGTGAACATAGTCTCAGTTCTGCCCAGGGAATTCAACCGCCAGGTGGAGGTCGAAACAAGCGATTGGGAAGTGGAGCAAGAAATGGCCAAGCATAGGCCAGTGTGTTATTTCGTCATGGATAATGGCGCTACTGAAGAGCAGAATGGGTTCTTCGAACCACCTACAGAGGCGATGAAAAATCACCTCAAGCCTTTATTTATAAGGGCTAAACTCGAAGAAACCACAGTAAATAAAATCTTGGTAGATTGTGGGGCAACCATCAACATCATCCCTCACTTTATGCTAAGAAAAATAGGCAAAAGTGATGAGAACATCAAGCCTCACAACATGGTCCTGTCGAATTATGAAGGCGGCATAGGGACCACTATGGGTGTGATCCAACTGGACATCAAGGTGGGATCTATCCTTCGACCAACTATGTTTATGGTCATATCGGCCAAACCTAACTATAATCTTTTGTTGGGCCGTGAATGGATTCATGGTGTTGGAGTTGTACCATCATCAATGCACCAGAGGTTACTGCTATGGCGTCCTGATGGAATGGTCGAAAACATAGAAGCGGACCAAAGCTATTACCTGGGCGAAGTAAATCACCTAGGGCTGGCAGACTTCGACAAGAACCTGGCTCACATTGGGCCATGCCCAACACCTGAATTCGACTTGGCGCCAGCGCCAAATACTTTTTGTTCCCTATACTTGCACCCTGAGCATGGTTTTCAATGGGACAGAGAAGACTTGTCCCACATTGACTTTAGTGGGTTAACTGATATCCAACCAACTGGTTGGGGAAGTGAATTCAGTGATAATGACTGAGTCACAATCATTGCAGCGAATTTTGGCTTATGTAGCCGAAACAAAGATGATAACGGCTCTCGAAGCCGAAGTAAAATATATGGCCACACAGGCCAATGATCAATAGTTATCTTCTACAGGTCCTGGAAAGGACTTCGATCTAGAGCCTCCTGATATCATGCCAGAAGGGATGCAGGAACAGAGGCTCGACGCCATCTACGACGATGAGCCTTTGGGATTCAAAAAGGACCCCTTAGCGAATAACATCAAGATGCTAGCGCAGGATCCTTTGGAAGAAATCAACTTGGGCGAAGGGTTAGAGAAAAAGCCAACTTACATTAGCGCAAAAATTGACCCAGAACTCAGGTTGGAAGTAATCCATTTGTTAAAAGAGTTCAAAGACTGTTTTGCATGGGATTACGACGAAATGCCTGGTCTCGACAGAGGATTGGTAGAACTTCAGTTGCCAATCAAACCTGGGAAGAAGCCAATCAAGCAAAGTCCAAGACGCTTCACTCCAGAAATACTGTCGAAGATCAAAACGGAAGTCGAAAGACTGCTGAAGTGCAAATTCATACGCGTTACGAGGTATGACGAATGGATTGCAAACATTGTGCCAGTGATTAAGAAAATGGTACATTGAGGGTGTGCATAGATTTCAGAGATTTGAATGCTGCTACACCCAAAGATGAATATCCTATGCCTGTGGCGGAAATGCTAGTCGATTCTGCCGCTGGCTACGAGTACCTGAGTATGCTCGATGGTTATTCAGGATATAATCAAATATTCATTGCTGAAGAAGATGTGTCGAAAACGGCTTTTCGATGCCCTGGGGCTTTAGGCACTTACGAATGAGTTGTGATGCCTTTTGGCCTAAAGAGCGCTGGGGCAACATATCAGCGAGCAATGAATTCTATCTTCCATGATTTTATTAACACCTTTATGCAAGTATATATTGATGACATTGTTATAAAATCTGTTTCCAGGAAGAACCATATAGACCACCTTCGACAATCATTCGAAAGAATGAGAGAACATGGTCTGAAGATGAACCCTTTGAAGTGTGCATTCTGTGTGAAAGCTGGAGATTTCTTGGGCTTCGTTGTCCACAAGAAAGGAATCGAAATCAACCAGAACAAGACGAAGGCAATTCTGGAAGCGAAAGCGCCAGCGAATAAAAAGGAACTGCAATCTCTGTTAGGCAAGATAAATTTCTTAAGGAGATTCATATCTAACCTAAGTGGGAAAGCTCAAGCCTTTTCACCCTTACTTCGATTGAACAAAGAGGGATTCGAATGGGGGCAAGAGCAACAAGAAGCCTTTGACAAAATCAAAGGGTACCTCACAAAGCCACCTATTTTGGTGCCTCCTTGTAGCAACAAGAGTATGAGATTGTACATAGCTGCATTCGACAAAACTTTGGGAAGCATGTTAGCCCAAGAAGATGAAAATGGAGTCGAAAGACCCATTTACTATCTTAGTAGAGTTTTGAACAATGCAGAAACTAGATATAGCGAAGTTGAAAAATTGTGTTTATGTTTGTATTTCTCTTGTACAAAGCTCAAACAATATATAAAACCAGTTGATGTGTATGTTTCATCTCATTTTGATGTTTTCAAGTACATGTTGTCGAAACCCATCTTGCACAGTCGAATTGGCAAGTGGGCACTAGCATTAACTGAATACTCCTTGACCTTTATGCCTCTTAAGGCAGTGAAAGGACAAGTGGTGGCAGACTTTATAGTCGACCACTCAATTCAAGTTGAGAGTATTAATTATATGGAGATAGAGCCTTGGAAATTCTACTTCGATGGTTCCAGCCATAAAGATGGAACAGGAGTAGGAGTCTTGATTATTTCTCCAGAAACAATTCCAACAACATTCAAGTACAAGATATCAGGTTCGTGTTCAAACAATGAGGCTAAGTATGAAGCTCTAATTACTGGCCTTGAGATATTGTTGGAATTGGGGGAAACTCGAGTCGAAATAATGGGAGACTCAGAGTTAGTCATTAAGCAAGTCACAAAAGAATATAAATGCATAAGAGAAAATCTCATTATGTACTTTGTGATAGCAAATCGTTTATTGAAAAAATTCGAAATGGTCAACATTCGACACATACCCAGATTGGAAAATCAAATAGCCAACAATTTGGCACAAATTGCATCTGGGTACAGAATTTCAAAAACGAGATTACAAAGAACAATCGAAGTTCGAGAAAAGATAAAAGCAACTTGTCTGTCACCAACAGAATTGGAATCGACAAGACTAGGGTATGCTGATCAAAGTAACTTCGAAATTTCGTTCATAGACAATTTGTCAGAGCAAGATTGGAGGAAACCCATTGTGGATTATCTTCAAAACCCAGTAGCTTCGACAGAACGAAAAACAAAATATAGGGCGTTAAGTTACGTACTCATGGGTAATGAGTTATTTAAAAAGACGCCTGAAGGGGTATTGCTAAAGTGCTTAAGTGAAACTGAAGCATACATAGCCCTTTCGACTACGCACGCTGGAGCATGTGGGGCTCACCAAGTAGGCCATAAGATGAAATGGTTGTTGTTTCGACAAGGACTATACTGGCCCACCATGTTGAAAGATTGTGTCGAGTTCCCCAAGGGTTGTCAAGAATGTCAAGTCCATACAGGCATCCAACATGTACCAGCAAGCAAACTTCACTCGATAGTGAAACCTTGGCCCTTTTGAGGATGGGCGTTGGACCTTATTGGAGAGATTCGACCAGCATCATCAAAGAGCCAGAAGTATATATTGGTAGGCATTGATTATTTTACTAAGTGGATCGAAGCTATTCCTTTAGTCAATGTAGACCAAGAAAATGTCATTGAATTTATTCAAAAGAACATTATCTTTAGATTTGGAATCCCTGAAACTATAACTACTGATCTAGGATCAGTTTTCACCGGTCAAAAGATGCAGGAATTCGCTCAGGAAATAGGCTTTAAACTCCTAACATCAACGCCTTATTATGCACAGGCAAACGGTCAAGTCGAAGCAGCGAACAAAGTAGTGATTGGCTTGATAAAAAAGCATGTTGGGAAGAAGCCAAGAAATTGGCATAAGACGTTAGACCAGATCTTGTGGGCCTGTCGAACGTCCCCAAAAGAAGCCATAGGTACAACACCATATAGGCTAACTTTTGGTCATGACGCAGTGTTGCCAGCAGAAATTTGTCTTCAATCTGCAAGGGTTCAGAGACACCATGATATCCCCTCTGAAGTTTATTGGGATATGATGTTAGACGAACTAGTAGATTTAGACGAAGAAAGAATGCGCGCTCTCGACTTACTAAGGCTTCAGAAGAAAAGAGGTGAAGACTCTTACAATAAAAAAGTGAAACCTAAGGAATTCTCTCCTGGAGAATTGGTTTGGAAGGTGATTCTTCCCATGGATCGAAGGGATCGAAGCATGGGAAAATGGTCACCCAAATGGGAAGGACCATTCAGAATTATCCAAACCTTTTCTGGTGGAGCTTACGAAGTCGAAGAGTTAGGTGAAGATAAAAGGCTCTTGAGAGTAAATGGCAAATATTTGAAAAGGTATAGACCTATGCTCCAAGAGATCAAAATAAATAGCAAGTGATGACTAAATTAACCATAAATAAGCCAAAATGGATAATTTTATAAATTAGCCAAAATGGCAATATTGTCAAATACACATTACAATACATGGTTAAAGGGCTGAGTCAATCAGAAGGGGATAAAATCTTTGAGTCGAAGGTACTTCGCTTGCTGCAACTCCAGTCTTTTGTTGCACAAGGCATTCGCCTGCGCAAGCTTGGCAATTTGGTCGTCGAAGGCTTGGGCTTTCTCAGCAAACTCTAGGCCTTGTGTGATTTCAGCTTGACTCTCGGTGTCTGAAACAGTCGAGAGAAGCTCCTCCTTGCGTTTAGTATTGGCATTCATCTTGGCCTCCAGCTCTTCGATTTGCGCCTTTATGGAAGCATTGTCTCGATCTATGGCATCAATTTCTTCCTGCTTAGATGCCTTTTGCTTCGACAACTCTGCAATTCGAGAAGTCGTCTCTGCTACAGCAGTCCAGGCAGAAGAACTTTTGCCATATAACGCTTCGAGCTGGCTGTTGAAGCCCCTCTATCGCCGATAGTCTGCTGAGACTTGATCAATAATGGAGTATAACTCCATGATAAAGCTTGAAACCTCCGGAGTCACAGCTAGCAAGTCTACTGCATTCAAAACAGCTCCCAAACACGACGGAGCAGTAGGGTCCCCCTCCAAAGCTTTCATCAAATCTTTCTTGAAGAATTGGGCCTTGACCTTCGTCAAAGCCTCATCGAGAGGAGAAGTCTCAGTGGACTTCCCCGACTGAGTAGAAGCCTCTTGACTAATATCAGACGAACTTCCCTTGCTCTTGATAATGGAATTCAGATAGCCAATGGGATCAGTTTTCTTCAAGAGTGCTAAGTCTTCTTTGGACCTATGCTTTGTCGAGGTGGTGACCTTTGCAGCAGCATTGTCTTGGGTTTGAAGTAGCTGAGTAGCATTTGCCTCGACTTGACTCTCTTCGACTTGAACTTCAGTAGTGCCAGCGTCAGCATGATCCCCTTTGTCATGTTGTTCCTCCGACAGATCAACCACTTGAATCTCCTTTGGTTGTTGTTCTTCTGTTTGTTGTTCTTATGTTTCAGCATTGGCTTCATCTGTTTCAGCATTGGCTTCATCATTCGCCAATTCCTTCTCTTGTGGCCTACTGAGTTCAGCAGAATATAGTGTTTCAGAAGTCTTTGGCGCTGAGTTTTCAGTGGTTTCCTGGAAAAAGAAGAAGAATCTTCTAGGTTAGAAAGAGACATAATCGAACGTGAGCATCGACACTTGAGTTAAAAAGGTCAAAGAAATTACCTGCAGAGGAACTTCAGCCCCAGGGCTGGAATTGTCGCTTTCGACGGGTTTATTGAGCAAAAAATTTAGTTCCTCCTCCGTTGGCTCTTCAATAATTACTGGAGGTGGCCTGGGTCTTCTCCCAGCAACCTTTATTCTGATTGTGGATCGAGTCTCAGGAGGAGGAACATCTTTCTTCAGCTTTCTCCTTTTAAGAGGGGCAGGGGGAGAGTCGTCTTCTTCGTCACTCCCAGATTCGACCGTCAGTGCAGGTCGTTTCTTGGGTGAAGGTGCCTAAAAACCAATTGGAGTTCGATTTAGATGCTACATCGAAAGTCAGAATGTTAAAACCAGAAGAAATAATAAAAGTCTGGTTACCAGTGCTGAAGGTTTTTTCGAAGGACCTTCCCCCTGATGGCTTGTTGTAGTTTTCGCCGGTGCTATAGTTTTCGCCGGTGGTGGAGGTTTTGTCAAGGGACCTCCTCCCTGATGGCCTTCTGCAGCTTTCTTGGCTGCAGGCTTTCGAACAACTGAAAGAAGACAAGTTATAATTAACAGGCTACCAGTCGAAATGGAAAGACAAAATAATTTGGAAGAGTGAACTTACACTTCTTTATTTTGTCCAAGACTAGAACAAAAGACTTCTGAAGTTCGTCCACAAAGTCCTTCTCGTCGAAGAACTCTTCAGCGTAGTAACTCTTCCACCACTCTTCGAAGGATGGTGAGCAGAGAAAGTTAAGTTGATAGTCGAACAGTGAAAGGACTGTTCGACCAACATACCTGCCGATATGCTTGGTGGCAGCATCTTCAGTATAGTCGTTGCAAAAATATAACATGGATTTCTCCCTAGGAAAAATAGGAGAAGGAAGTGTTTGAATGATACCAAACTGGCGAGAGACCAAGTTTGGTTTATACGCGATCAAGCTCAAGTGAGTCTTGGAGCTCTTGAAGCGCAGGGGCATTATTCTAGGTGTGAGAAATGCTTCCCACATTATTGTATGTTCTTCGACCTGAGGGTCACCTGACGACTTAGGATGGGGCCTCGTGAACCATTCTGGACCAACCTTTCGTCGAGCAAAGGGAGCCATGGTCGAAACAAATTCTTTTCTTCTTGCAAACATCAAGACGAAGTTTGCAAAAGTTTGTTGAAGCTCCAGCCCATCTTCAGTCGGAGTCAGTAGAGCTAATCTGGTGCCTTCGATGCGCCTATTTGCTATCTCCGGAGCTTGCTCATTTATTTGAGTCTTCTGAGGTAAGAAAGACTCGAAAGTGGCATTGAGCCACAACTGAAGTAGCCAAAAAGGTCCTGCAAGAAACAGGCTGGATCTATTCTCGATGATCTTCAACAGAGTCGCTCCGCTGCTGATTGACTCGTACAGATTCGCCAAGATTAATTCTCCCAAACAAATATTTTGGCCATGGTGGAGTTGGGTGGCGAGGGTGACCATCTTCTTTGTCACCTGTAAAGACTTTGTGCAGAACACAAAGCGTGACAGCCATAGGGCTAGAAACGCGATATGCTCTACATCCGACACAGTGGTTGTCGACTTATCATGGTAATGGTTGATATAGGTGGTGTAGGTGGGTTTCGTAGCTGAGAATCCAATCTGATCCTCCGACATTTCCTCTGGGTCGAAATAATCCCCAGTGGGTCGAAGGCCAGTGATGGCGGCCACGTCGAAAAGCGTGGGTGTTAGCATTCCACAAGGAAGGTGGAAAGTGAAATGAGTGTAATCCCAAAAAAGCAGGGAGGCTATCAACATCTCAGGGGAGTAGTTGAGACCGTCTTCGACAACATAACTAGGTCGAATATCCCCAGGTCCTTCCAGATCGAAGCCTGGCTTTTTTCCATTTTTTCCAGCCAAGCACTGTAGTCAGGAGTGAGGCTAGGGCTAGACCTGAAAGCCCTAACACCCCTATTGAAGAAGCGAAGATCAATTTTCTCCTTAACGGGATCTTCGTTATCCTCTGCATCTTTTTTAGAGCATCCAACAGGTTTGAGCTTTTCAAGCACTGGAAAGAAGCTTTTGATCTTCATGGCTTCAGCGATGCATGGGGTTAGCGGGCCAGACATGGCGAAGATTTGGTTGGAGTATCCAACTGGAATCATGAGTTGGTGTGAATAAGCTTCACGTTCAGCGGTTTCTAGGGGTTCAGGAACCCTTCGTTGGCCTGTAGGGGTAACTATGGGGACAGTTGAGAAGATCTTGGGTTTAGCATTTCTGGAAGGGATGTTAGAACTAGGAGCGGTAGAGGAACCTGAGGCCATTGTTGAGATTAAGGTTGAAGATGAAGTGAAGAACAAGGTGTTTGCAAGTTTGCAGAGATTCTGTGTTCAACAAGGAAGTTTGAAGGCAGGATAGCGTGAAAAAGTCCCACAATGGGTACTTAGCGCTATTTATAGTGGTTGGGAAATCCCCAAATTCGAGGCCATTTAATGTTGCAGAAGGTAGTGGGACACGTGGCGTCCCCCTGTTGACATAGTCGTTCTGCAGAAATGAAAGGGTGCAGCGTGCGCCCTCGTTTTTGGGAAATTGTCATGATGACAATTTGTGAAAAGACATTGGGCACGCTGCACGCCGTACTGAGGTGACGTCTTAGGTACGGATGAAATGATGGCTTTTTCTTGGGATTGTCAGTGGTTGGTAGAAGACAAAAAGTGCACAGTTTAATTTGTGACTAAGAATGAAAAGACAGGTGTCGAATTGGATTTCAAAGAATGCCTTTTTCTTTTCAGAGTCGAAATAAGGCATTCTTGGGGGGCAATTTGTTGGCTCCTATATTCGACACCCTTGTTTTTATTAATATCAGCCATTAAAGCTGAAGGATGGTTTCGACCAGCTGGTTCTATCGAAGTGCTCGTCAGAAGATGGCAATGTACTTAGAGAATTTATTCCAAGGGAGAATCTGGTTGCCTTCGAAGTCGAAGGTGTTTCTCGTCGAAGGTGCTTCTCGACGAAGGTGTTCGATTATTCAGAGTGGAACATTTTGAGATTCAAACGTTTGGAGGGAAAACGGTTCCCAGCGGTTACCAAGTGCAACGTGCCAAGATCTGGAGCGTCGAACGCTGTGAACGTGCCAAGTGGAGTCATCTCGAAGCAGTGTAACTGCCCGACGGTTACTTGGGATGTGTTTAGTGTAAATATTAGTAGTTCACGCAGTTTTTCGCATGTGTTCACAATTATATACAAGTCACTCATATAGATTCGAGTACCCAGCGTGAGAGAAAGAATTGTTGAGAATGTATGTGTGAAACACCACTTTAATTAATCAAAGTCATTTATTTTCCAGAAACTTTACTTGCATTCTCCTTTACTTTTCCAGTCGAAGTCTTTTATTTCAAGCCTTCCTTTATTTTATCAAGTTCTCTTCTTCATGCAATTTACATAAAGCTTCTTTATTTTCTTGTCATTTAACCATTATCAAACTTAGTCAAAACCCCAAAATCAACCATGTCTTAGGATCAATCTGATCGATCCTGCGAGTCACCAAATAAGTAACCTTTTGGAAGATCAGCGGTTGTTTACCAATAACCACGGTAAACAGTGGTCGACTGATTATTTCTCAACTGTTAATCAAGTTATTGTCCTCACTCAGAAGCCTTTAGGAAATGAGTTGAGTGTTGTTCCAAGAGGAAGCTTTTAAGCAACTCTAAGTATTGTTCTTGGTCAAGAGTCTCGGCTAAGTATTGTAATTTGGAAGGGTGATCTTCTTGTTTTATTGTTCGGGTTGTTGTGATTGTAACTTGTTGATAAACAACCCATATGATTGGGATATGTATTTTATCACTGCAGTGATTGGATGTGGGATGTCGATTTCTCAGACTTAGGGAGGACCTAGGTAGAAGTAGAATTGGGTAGGGATTAGGCGAGAAGTTGTAAACTTGGGACTAGTTTAGTTTTGAAATAATACTACTTACAGTGGACTACCTTCATGGCTTTGTGGCCCCTAGAGTAGGTGACATTGCACCGAACTGGGTTATCATCTTCATGTGTTATTTATCTTTCTGCAGTTTTATTTTCCGTATCTTATTCAGCTTGATTGATCTTGTTTGTTACCAGATGTTGTAACATTTGTCTCGACATCTTCTATTGTTAAGAAAATTTTGTTTGTATGTATTTCCTGTACCAGAATTTTACTTTATTTGTCCAATTTTTCTATATTTCCAACATCTCACACTTGTTTCATTGTTTTTCTTCCCATGCGACCCTCCTCCAGCAACAGACTGTAGGATCAAGCGCTTACCACTGCACTAAAAGCAATTGCTTGTAGCCAAGGTGCAACTTTATTTCCATATAGTACGAGAATTTTCAGGGGCTGCACCTAGTTTACTAAGTTCCCATGGGTGGGATGTTAAGCCCTTCGAATCCCTAAGTTTGACGTTGGATATTATAATCCAATAATCTCCCCCCCCCCCCCAGTGTTAGCCCGGGGGATTCGAACACATGACCATGCTCTGATACAACTTGTAGGATCAAGCGCTTACCACTGCGCTAAAAGTAATTGCTTGTAGCCAAGGTGCAAATTTATTTCCATATAGTACGAGCATTTTCAGGGGCTGCACCTAGTTTACTAAGCGCCCATGGGTGGGATGTTAAGCCCTTCGAATCCCTAAGGTTGACGTTGGATATTTTAATCCAACACAGACACTGGGTTTGATGAAGTATTATCCTCACCCCTCAATCTTCTTTCTTCAAAAATAATTTATCTAACAACTTCTTCAAAACTCAAAGTTTTCTTCCCATGTATCAAAACACGTTTAATATGCTTACAGGAAGATGGAAGATACCATATATGTCTCAAAGCTTTATCTTCACCTTCAATCTTGACTCAAATAGTTTCTAATTTTAAAATAATACCGTCACTTAGATGAGCATATACTTTTGTATGTTCATCCATACACAACCTATAAAACTGCTCCTTTAACAATAATCGATTTGATATACCCTATCCATTATATAGCCCTTTAAGTTTCTCCCAAAGCTCTTCGGTTGATGACGTACCAAGAACGTTCGCAAGAATATTCTTACCCAAAGACACATGGATTTTACTCGAAGCTCTTAAATCTAGTTCCTCCCACTTCTCGTTGTCTATATTGGAAATTTTTCCTTTCAATGCCTTGTGTAATCCTAATTGTATCAAAACATATTTCACTTGAATTTCCCACAAGCCAAAATTGATTCTTCCATACAATTTCACAAAGTCAATCTTCAATGCACTTTAAAAACTTGACATTACAACCAATACCTTTCATGCAACAAAACAAAATTGTCCCAACCAACATAGAGTATAAAATATATTTTCTAATGTGGAAGATTAGACAAAACTACAACCACATAGCATATTAAAATGTATATCCCACTAAACAAAGGCTTTTGATACCACTTGTTGGGGAATTCTGAGGAGCGAAGTCTAAAAGTGTCAAAAAGCCAAACATTCATGGTTCCAAGAGATCTTGACATCACATATCCACCCAAAACCTTAAGGCAATGAAGGTATGGGTTACTTCTCTTATAAACCCAACATTTCCTCTATTCCTAGTTGATGCTAGACTTTAATACTCACACTTAAAACCCGATAATCTCTCTCACAAGTGTGAGTCACCCACATCACTAGCCTTGATCCATACTAGGATCTACTTCTACTCTCCCACCGAACCTCATACTCTGATACAACTTGTTGGGGAAGTCCGAGACGCCACATCTCAACTCAAAACCTTAAGGTTTTAGGTTGAGATGTGGAATACCCTCTCTTGTAGTCCTGTAGTATTGGTCCCGTTGGTGCTCCCAACTCTCCTAGACATCCAAATAGTGGTATTATACTCATGGTTCGGCTTGGTGGGAGAGCGGGAGTTGGATCCTGTGTTGGATCTCGTTATAGGATATGGAGGATTCACGCTTGTGGGGGAGAATGTTAAGAGCAAGTGCGAGTGGTTAAATTCCTATATTGCCTATGAATGGGTGAAATGTTAGATTTATAAGAGAGATGACCCCTTTACCTAACTCCTTAAGGTTTTGAGTTGAGATGTGGCGTCTCCTTCTCTTGTGGTTCTAGAGCATTGGTCTCGTTGGTGCTCTTGACTCTCCCGGACTCCCAAACACCAAGGGTAGATCTAGTCCCTTTCCATTTTGAAGGATTTTCCACTATGTTAGATCATCCTATAAGCCTCACACTAAGACATCACTTAGAATATTCTAACACAAATACCAAACCTATGATTGACTTTGAATCTCTCCAAATCAAAGGACCTTTTCCATAAACACAAAACACTATCATGGACTTTGAATTACACCAATCCAAAGAATACTTTACAACAAACAAATTATCACCACAAACTTGGTCATTAAGTTGCAACACACTTTTTTGAATAATTGTTAAGTATTTTAATTCTGAATGAATTCCAAGATAAAGTTTGATCTACTTGTTCACTGTTACAGTTCAATTATATATGAACCTTAAGTGCTCATCATATATTATGAAACTTTTATGAATGACTTGAAGGTTATGCACAAAGTTTTAATATTTTTAAAATAAACGAACACTTATAAAATTTATTTGAATTGTATTAAAATTAATATGAAAGAGGTTATTTTAAAACTAATGTATTTTTCCTTAAATACATCCTAAGAAACCTCTATGAATATATGCATAAGTTTGAGACATTCCATAAAGGTTTGCAATAGTTTAAAATGTCAATGGTTCATGAAAAAAATTATTCTGCATTTTGTTCAGAGTTTCTTGAATCGGTTAAATGGATACCAAATTTAAAAAGTTAAGAACAATTTTCAAATTTCAAACAGAAACAGTCGTGTAACCGATTTCTTAAATAGGATAACCAGGTGTCTGACTTAAAAAGTGTCTGGCAAAACCATCATGCAATTGATTTCCTGAAATGTACAATTAATTGCACTATTAAAAACTTAAATTTTAGCCTTTTATAAGTTGTTGCTTGAATGTCAATTATGCCTGAATTGTTAGGAAAATTTTAGTGGGGGATTGAATAAGAAATTTTTGAGCATATAAAGTTTATACGAAGATGAATCAACATTGTACTTCCTTCATGATCAATTCCTTTTGAATTACAAAATATCCACAAGCTTATGCATTCTTGATTCTAGATTTTTTTTATTTTATATTTTTTCTTTGATAAGATTGTTTCTTCATAAAAATTAAACTAAGATAGATGATGAATTTCTTCTTCAAAAAAGGGATTCTTCATAAAAAAAAGCATTGGTTTAGACAAAGTCTTTGTACCGGTTGCCAAGATTGAAACAATAAAATTAGTTGTTGCTTTCGCCAATATCAACAAGTAGTCCATGTGTCAGATGGATGTAAAGTGTTCTTTTCAGAATGGCAGTTTAGATGAATAAGTGTATGTATCACAACCAGTTGGTTTTGAGATAGAAGGCCAGGAAAGCAAAGTGTACAAATTACACAAGGCCTTGTATGGGCTTAAGAAAGCTCCAAGATCTTGGAATAATAAGATTGACGACTTCCTAAGAGAGATAGGATTCATGAAGTGTGAATTCCTACTTGGTGTGTGTGTGTGTGTGTGTGTGTGTGTCTGAAAAATAATCATAATGAGTTGATAATCCTATGTCTATATGTTGATGATTTTCTAATCACTCATAGTTATGAGAAGGAAATTGATGATTTAAAGTTGAATCTAATGAAAGAATTTGAGAAGATTAATCTTGGTCACATTTCATATTTCCTTGAAATTTAGTTTTACAAGAGTAGTAAGGGATTGTGATGCATCAAAAAATATATGCAAGTGAGATACTCAAGAGATTCGAGATGGATCACTACAACTCTGCAATCACATTAGTTGAGTCAAGATTTTAATTTACAAAGGACTCATATGAGGAAGAGATTGATCCAATATAAAGGCTCATTGGATCATTGAGGTGTCTTTGTCACACAAGATCTGACGTTGCATACATTGTAGGTATGATAAATAGATTCATGCAAAAGACAAAGTTGTCATATCTAGGGATAACACGAAGAGTCATATCATATTCCGCCCGATTTACATAGATAAAGTTTCTGATTTTCGTTATTTATGTTGAATTATGTTTGTATTTGTAGTATGTTTCAGGTATTTACTTTCTGCAAAGCCTACATGAGAAAAGGAATAAAAATGTTGAAGAAATGAAGAAGAAATTACAGATTAGCAGAAAAATGCATAGGAATCCATATCAGAAGACTGTGACGGTCGTCACAGCTTCTTGACGGTTGACAAAAGTTTGGATGTGTGTCCCTTGGCACACAAAGCATGACGGTCGGCACAAAGTTTGGATGTGTGCCCCTCGGCACACAAAGAATAACGGTCGGCATAAAGCAAAAATATATGCCCCACATAATGCAATACGTGCCACTCGCCATAATGCACAAGTCACTTTCTTTCTTTCAGTTAAATACAAAGTCTTCTCCAGAAACATATTTCCTCCATACTTCCCTCCACGCACGGAGAACGAGAATCAAGTAACATCCCATATTTTTACTCAACAAATTGAATCTATAAAAGGGAGGAAGTTACCTAGGGGGTGCTCTCTCGCACGCCTCCCTCTCCAACAATTATTTTCCTTCTGCACACTTAGATTATTATTCCAATTTATAGATTTCAGCATTTTCGTTTCGTTTTAGAATTCCTTAAGCAGAAAGAACTGATCACCATTAAAGTAATACTTCTCTACACCAGAGGAGTATTACACCATTAGTTTTTATCTCAGCTTTCAGAACTTTTCTTAGATTTATTTATTTTTCTGTAAGTTATTTTATTCCATGGAAAAATCATGTCGGCTTGTGGAGGATTGCGTGTGATACTACCACTACTGCATTATATTCTTTCAGTATTTTATTCCAGATTTCAAATTTAAATAATATAGTCTATTTATTTTACAATGATTATGTTATTGTATGCATGTTTTAATTCTATGTTATTATGCAATAAAACTATGTCTGGCTAACTATCCTGATACTGGTATGTGAGTCATAAACCGAAGGGGCTCCGTAATTAATTGGGATAAATATTTACAAAAAGACTTTTCTAGTTTTGGTTTCCAATTTCAATATTAAATTTTTTTGTTACGAGAGTAAAATACAGACTAAGGATAAAATTAACAGAGCGAGAGTTTGAGATTTTAACCAGATAGTGGTAATTGAACATTAATTTTAAATACAACGAGAGCGCTTTAAAATTAATTGAATTCTATTTGTTTTCAAAAAATACTTTTAGATTTTAAATGACATAGTGAGAGTTCTCATCTGAGTTTAATAATATGGCCTGAATCGATAGAACGAGAGTGTGAGACAAATGTTTTTAAATTAATAGTTTTAAAAGATATCAAACCCAGATGGGCTGATGGTCAAACTAATGTTATCTAGGGTCACTGT
The DNA here is from genome assembly GCA_948472305.1 of Vicia faba. NCBI lineage: Eukaryota > Viridiplantae > Streptophyta > Magnoliopsida > Fabales > Fabaceae > Vicia > Vicia faba. The sequence goes on along the minus strand of OX451739.1, from coordinate 1,484,225,382 downwards.
GTAAAGCTAAGGCTAATGATAAAACTTGGATGTTGGGGTTTAAATGGGAATTAACTAAGATCTAATAATTGATAACGGGATACCGGTACGAATTATTAGACTGTGCACTTGCAGTCACTAAACCTGGAAGACTATTAAAGTCACGCGATTAAGTTTTTGGCACCATTGTCGGGGAATTATTTAGTTAATATTATGAATCCTTTGTTACGCAGTATAGACTAAGGCAACCAATTTTATTTTACTTTATCCATTGATTGTATGCCAAACACTCGTTCTCAAGGAGGAGATCTAGAGCAACCAATCGACGAAGTCAAGGTACTGGAAACATCTCTAGACGCGTTGAGATGCCTCAAAAGGACATTCTAGAAGTTGAAGTCTTTGATGTATGGGGAATTTATTTCATGGGACCCTTATTGTCTTCCTTTGGCAATCACTACATACTCATTTCTGTCGATTATGTTTCTAAATGGATCGAGGTTGTAGCTTCTCCAACAAATGACGCACGAGTAGTAACCAGGCTTTTCAATAACATAATATTCCCAAGATTTGGTGTACTGAGACTCGTCATGAGTGACAGTGGCTCCCATTTCATTTCCAAAATATTCGAAAAATTATTAGTGAAGTATGGAGTCCGACATCGTGTCGCAACATCTTATCATCCACAAACAAGTTAGAAAGTAGAGGTCTTCAACAGAGAGATTAAGCAAATCTTAGAAAAAATGGTAGCAACCTCTAGAAAAGATTGGTCGTCTAAGTTACATGAAGCTCTATGGTAATATAGGACACCCTATAAAACTCCAATCAGAACGACGCCATTTAAATTAGTTTATGGGAAATCATGTCATCTTCCGGAAGAAATTGAACATAAAGCTTATTGGGCCATTAAGACCCTTAATTTGAATTACAATTCCTCAGGTGAGAAAAGAATCCTAGATATTCATGAACTTGAAGAACTTAGATTAAACGCTTACGAGAATGCCCGGATTTATAAGGAAAGAACTAAAAAGTGGCATGATAAACGCATATCTAGGAAAGAATTCAATGAGGGAAATGTAGTACTCCTATTTAATTCTAGACTTAAACAATTTCTGGGAAAACTTCGCTCTAGATGGTTTGGTCCCTTCGAAGTTACTAAAGTTTTTCAAAATTACGCAATAGAAATTAAAGGAATGTCTAGTGAGCCTTTTATCGTAAACGGGCAGCATTTAAAGCATTATCATTGCATTGACAATAAGGAATAGTCCATAATATTTAAGCTCGATGAGCTTCCGTCTCACTCATTATATTAATCTCCTGCTATGTCAAGCTTACTACTTAAAACAAAGCGCTTGTTGGGAGACAACCAACTTTCTAGTCTTTTCTTTTTTATTTACTAATTTTTAGTTTTTTCATTTTCTTTCTTTGGTTATTTCCTATTTATATTTTTATAAAATTATGCAGTACTTTTTCTCTACTATTACCCACTACTAACTTAATTCTAATTGTCAACCTACTTCAGGCTAACTTAACTTTAGCTAACTGCACTAACCTACGATGAATCCAGTTAACACAATGGTAATTACTTTCAGAGGAAGAAATCAGAGAAGTCGTTTGGAGTCATTAGGTGAAAGGGAGATGGCAATGAGTATCTACCCATATGGACTTCCCATGACCATGCTAGGGATTAGAGACAATGTCTTATTTCTATTGAATCAAATCAGCTGGGATATCTCTTCCATAAGAAGAAGATTTAGTTCTTACCGTCGGTTAACCCTAGAATTTTTGAGCTCTCCTGTCTATTTTCCTAACCATGGTCTAGGGATTAACAGGGGATTAATTAGATTTAGGATGTTTGGTATTGATTACACCTATAACCATAAAGAAATGACTGAACTTTTAGGATTCCCACATGGCCTTGATACCTTCACCATAATCCAAGAGGAACTTTTTGATATGAATGAACTTGACTATTTATGGGGTAGTATTACCGGTATTAGCAACCCTGAACCTAATGACATGTACTTTGAAAATATTCATAACCCCGCCTTCCGGTATTTTCATAAGATCTTAGTGCATACCCTTTTTGGAAAGAAAGAGAACATAACCTCCGTATCAAGAGTCGAACTTTTCATAATGTTCTATGCATCCGAAAACCGTCTTGTTACTGGTGCTACCTTTATGATAGATAATTTTCACTGTCTTGCAAAATTTTCCCATGAACCAATCCTAATAGGAGGCCTAGTTACCATGATTTCAAATTCTATCGGCTTGAGACAATCACTGCTCAATATTGCCTCTCTAGGTAGAGTCAAACCAATGAACATCCAATTTTGTTTCAACAGAGGAATTATTAGGAACCTAGGCCCGACTACCTTTGAACTTCTCATTAACAATCAGTTAATTCCTCTTTTCACCTTGCCTAACCCTAAGACTAGCATTCCTGACAAAACTAATTGGTTATATGATTGGGATGAACCACAAAATTCACCACCAGCTACTCCCGAGACACCCCAAATTTATGACCACCATGATTCCTTTTTATCCGATGCAGAAACCGACCCAAAAACCCCTCCATTTTATCACCATTGTCCATCTCCTGATCATGCTGACTCAAGCACCTCTACTGCTTCGATTGCTACTCCACCTCCCTCCATTGACCAAGCTAATGCTATCACTACTCTTCAATACGATCTTGATTGTTTGAGAGGGGAATTCATTACTTTGCGGATCAACTTTCCTTCTTTTATGGACGTAGTGACAGAACAGTTGGATCATTTATATCAGCACATCTACTATACTGCTCTTCCAACTAATCAAATTGGCTAATTTTGTTTAGAACTTACTGCATGTCTTTATCTCACATTTAAAAATTGAGGACACTATTTTGTTTAAGTGTGGGGGGATAAGAACAATTAATTTAGAATTTCCATTATTTTCTGTTTTTAAATTCTTAAAGTAGAATTTTACTTCTGTCATTTATTTTCAGTTATGTCTTGTTTTTGTTTTTCCTTCACATACTGTTTGGAACTCTTATCACATTTCAGAACCAGTTAAACACTTTTCTTTATTATGATGTTTACATATATATCCTGTGATTTAATATTTTCAATCCATTATATATGTACGTACTTAAATGCCTGCAAGAATTAGTTATATATACGTCTATTAATTATAAAGACTAGAAGACAGAATTGCATATTTTTCATACTTTCACTCTATGCCGCTCGCCACACAAGTGTGACGACTGTCAGGCCCCAAAAATGTCCCGTCTGGCATGGAATGTGTGCCCCTCGCCACAAAGTAAAACATAACGTTTTCTGTTTTAACACAGAAACCCTCTTCGTTTCCCTTCTTCTATTTTTCTTCAACTCTCACATAACTCCATTAAAAAAACCACTACACATCCCACTCCCTCCACTATCGATCTATCATTCAACCTCACTATTTTCCAAACATTACCCTCTTTATCTTTTAAAAGCCCAACATCATGTTTCCTCTTTGCTTAAAAGCATTGAAACATTGCTCGGTTTTAGTTTGGGGAGGAAACACTTTACCGCTTTCTAAGTAGATTTACATTCCAGCTTGTATTTCCCTTAATTAAAACATCTATGTACTTTCGAGTTCTTATATGCAAACTTTTCCGTTTTTATCTAATTTTCTCACTTTCTTGAGCCATAATGAAATTTGTGTTAGTTACTTGCATAACTTGACGCATTTGAAGAGTATACAGGTTGCTCACTTTTAAGATATATGAGAAATTTTTGAGTAAAACATAAACAAGATGGATACCGTCGTAACACTCTAAATCCCCAAATTACGCTAGATCGATTTAAGTATCTTTTATACCGAAACCTTAAGTTTTAGTTTTAAAGTAACCCCGAGTATTTTATTTAGCAGACAACACCTTCTTAAACACAAACTACATAGGGAGTCGATGAATATAAGTAAATGATCCCAAGTATTTAAAAATTTACATGCTCTACTATTTGAAAACAGGGAATGCACCAATTAAGTTAAGCGACCCTCACCCGGTCACTTAATCCAACGGATGCAGAACCTATAAATTATAACAAAGAAACCCGTTGTCGGTTGGTTTAGAGGTGTCTGGTACTGAACTTGGTAGGGCGGACCATGGTCCGATCCCCCACAACTTGCAATTGGGTGAATAAAAGGAGGTTACCACATATATGTTCCAGAACTCGTGCTTAAAAGGATTATATTCACTAACCGACTACTCTACTATGTGCGTGTAAAGATAAAGGTAATAATGTGATTGCGCTCTAATGAAAACGGGTTAAATAAAGCGAAAAGAATTAGGTTGAGCTATAATGGCATAACTAGAATTGGTCTGCACAATGGGGGGAATTTAGTGTTATTAATGTATCTTTAGTCTGATGTTCCCACGAAAACATTTGTGCAACCTCTTACGATTTGAATTGCATCATGTATTAGAATTTAACTTGTATTCTATTGATTTTAATACTAACTATATTTCTTGAGGACAAGAAAAGGTTCAAGATTAGAGGAGTTTGATAACACGAAGAGTCATAGCATATTCCGCTTGATTTACATAGATAAAGTTTCTGATTTTCATTAATTATGTTGCACTGTATTTGTATTTGTAGTATGTTTCAGGTATTTACTTTCTGCAAAGTCTACATGAGAAAAGAAAGAAAGATGTTGCAGAAATGAAAGATTAGCAGAAAAACACATAGGAATGCATATCAGAAGTCTGTGACGGTCGTCACAGCTTCCTGACGGTCGGCACAAAGTTTGGATGTGTGCCCCTTGGCACACAAAGCATGACGGTTGGCACAAAGTTTGGATGTGTGCCCCTTGGCACACAAAGCATGACGGTCGGCACAAAGCAAAAATATGTGCCCCACGTAATGCAATACATGCCACTTGCCACAACGCACAAGTCACTTTATTTATTTCAGTTACATACGAAGTGTTCTCCAGAAACACATTTCCTTCGGACTTCCCTCCACGCGCTGAAAACGGGAATCAAGTAAGTGTCCCTTATTTTTCTCAACCAATTAAATCTATAAAAGGAAGGGAGTTACCAAGGGGACGCTCTCTCTCACGCCGCCCTCTCCAGCATTTATTTTCCTTCTGCACACTTAGCTTATTATTCCAATTTAGAGATTTCATCATTTTTGTTTCAATTTAGAATTTCTTAAGAAAAAAGAACCGATCACCATTAAAGCAATACTTCTCTACACCGGAGGAGTATTGCACCATTAGTTTTCTTCCCAGCTTTCAGAATTTTGCTTAGGTTTATTTATTTTTCTGTAAGTCATTTTATTCTAAGGAAAAATAGGCTTGTGGAGGATTGTGTGCGATATTACCAGTATTGCAGTACATTCTTTCCGTATTTTATTCCAGGCTTCAAATTTAATTAATACAGTCTATTTATTTTACCATGATTATATCATTGTATGCATGATTTTATTCTATGTTATTACGCAATAAAACTATGTCCGACTAACTATCCCGATACCGGTATGTGAGGTTATAAACCGAAGGGGTTCGGTAATTAATTGGGATAAATATTTACAAAAAGACTTTTCTAGTTTTAGTTTCCAATTTCAATATTAAATTGTTTTGTTACGAGAGTAAAAGACAGACTAAGGATAAAATCAACATAACAAGAGTTTGAGATTTTAACTAGATAATGGTAATTGAACATTAATTTTAAATATAGTGAGAGAGCTTTAAAATTAATTGGGTTCCATTTGTTTTCAAAAAATACTTTTAGATTTTAAATGACACAGCGAGAGCGCTAATTTGAGTTTAATAATATGGCCTGAATCAATAGAACGAGAGTGTGAGATAAAGGTTTTTAAATTAATAGTTTCTACTGAAACAATGTTTTAATACTCAAAATTATTTCAATGATTTATTGAATCCCTGAAGTCGATAAGTTACATACTGGTGTCCCGTTATCAATTATTAGATCTTAGTTAATTCCCGTTTAAACCCCAACATCCAAGTTTTATCATTAGCCTTAGCTTTATACAATGACCCTAGATAACAATAGTTTGACCATCAGTCCCTGTGGGTTCGATATCTTTTAAAACTACATGATTAGACTATGCAATTGCAGTCACTACATCCGACAAACTATTAAAGTCATGCGATCATCTAGCAGCCACTTAGAGGATTCTAAGGTATAATAGATTATGGCATCTTATTTCCAACAACAAACAAAGGAAAGATGTGTAAACTTGTTGGATATAGTGATTCCATTTGGTGTGGTAACGTTGATGATTTTACGAGTTATATGTTTTTGCTAGGTGGTACACCTGTATACTAGTTTGGAGCTCAAGTAAAGAGTTTGTGGTTCTTTGACCTTGTGCGAAGCATAATACATTACAGCATCACTATGTGTTCGCAAGCTATATGATTGGTGAATCTAATTGATGAAGCTTAAGGTAAACATCATGGAACTATAAACATTTTGAAAATCTTATTGCATATGGAAAAGCATACATAAAGAGATGAGATTCCACTGCCATAGAAAAAAAGTTAGCAATGAGAGATTGTGCCTAGAATAATGCCAGAAGTGAAGAGCAACATGCAGATATCATGGCAAAACAATGCTAGTTGAAGTGTTTAAAAAACTTAGAAATTTAATAGATATACAAAATTTGGCCACAATAAATTAGGTGGTATATGAAAAGTAATTTATTATTATTTCACTTGTAGTTACTTAGAATACAAGTAATAAATAATTGGTGTTTAATTTGTGTTTAAATTTCGTTATTAACAAGTTAGTTATGACCGTCATAGAAGTGTGGTTACCGTTTGTTGTTGCCTTATAGGGCAATTGACAACCATATATACCTATGTATTCTGATTATTGAAAAATAGTGCAAGTGTGCTTCATTTTCTCTTCTCAATCTTCATCTCTTCCATTCATTCATTCTAAAGTGTATATGTGAGAAATAAAATAAATATATAATTAAATACAATAAATTAGGATAAGCAGATGTTCGAGTCAATCTTTCCTCATATATAACGTGTGTAATAGAATAATATATATATATATATATATATATATATATATATATATATATATATATATATATATATATATATATATATATATATATATATATATATATATATATAAGATGACAAAATTCAAATAACAGCTAAATATTTGTCGGCTTCCAGATGGAATATTACTTAACAAATTTGAAGGAATAGATATATGAAAGCATGGGCATTCTGAATTTACATGATGATACAAAAATGATGGCTGTACAATTGATTTATATACACATGCGTAATTACCTTTATATTCTTACAAAAAAGTGGAAACAGAAATTGAGATTTCTTGTGTATTAAAGAAAAAGGTAAATGTTGATACTTATGAGAATAGTGTTTTTATAAAAGTTAAGTAAATAAAATATTGCGATTTTAAATTATTGATGTGAGATAGTACTGTTATTTATAAGTTTACTCAAAAAAAATATATCGGACATATCATTTAGGATATCTAAAAATTAATTATTTAAAAAAAAAATGAATAATACTTTTAGTTATATATTATTAGTATTATTAGTAACTATACCTCTTCTATCTAAGACAAGACTGTATTAAAGAGAATAGGCAAAAGAACTCAGCTTTACGCCCTTGAACACTCTTCATGAAATGATCTAGTGTGAAGTCCTTCACCTACACAAAATCGATATGCCTCTATCTTTTAAAATGGACGTGATAGATCTCGAACTAGATAGATGGTGCAAGTTCTATAGAGTTAAGGGGCATCACACTGAAGATTATTACCAACTCAAGAACAAGATCGAGAGGTTGATCCTAGAGGGACACCTTAATAAATATGTCAATGAAAACTCTTACTATGGACCACAAAAATCCAGCTCCCCTGGGAGAGATGATGGGAGCCCCAATCCTAACTAGAAAAAAGACATCCACATGCAAGGATAACAAATATGTACGTCATATGATTAAAATTGTTGCATGAGGATTCTCCGTAGACGTGGAGACTAGCTCATTCTGTAGAAGGTACGCTCTTCAAGTTTTGAATATAGAAGACCTCCCTAATGTTAAAGGTAAGGGCGAGCCAAATATGCTAGAAGCCAAAATTTCCTTCTCTAAGAAGGACACGTCTGTCATCCACCCTCACAATGATCACCCCATGGTCATTATCGTTAGGAATGAAGAATTGGAGATTAAAAGAATTCTCGTAGATCAAAGAAGTTCTACAGATATCCTATACTAGAATGTGTTCAAAAATACTTTGCCTTGATCTAGATGGCCTAAAACCCTTTAAGGGTTTGCTAGTTGGATTCTTTGGAGAGCACATACAAATGAAATGCTACATCATGCTAAAGAACAGTTTTGGAGTGTCTGATCAAGCCAACAAATCAAGGTCAAATATTTGGTCATTGATGCCCCCTCTTCTTACAATATGAATATAGTGTGGTCAACTTTTAATCATTTGGGCGAGCTTTGTCCACTTTGTATTTATGCATGAAGTACTCATTCTCTGATGGGGGTAAGAGTTACCCTAGGAGATTAGAAAATCACCAAGAAGTGTTATGTAGAGAGCCTCAAGCTAAAAAGGGTCCATACTGTATGTGTGAACGCTAGGAAAATGGGCTCAGGAATAAAGCCACCAGGAGAAGGTGGTAAAAGTGACGAGGCTCCCCCTCAAGTTAGCGAGGAGATTGAAGACTAAAGGCCTAGAAGGGATGCCACATTGCACCACTTTCCATATTGTCGTTAGTTCTTTTCTTCTTTATCATCTAATTGCTTTATTATTAATTTTGATTAGGCAATTACTATATCTTTGTCATTTGTAAGGACGTGTTTTTTTTTTGGGTTCACTTTTTTACCTTTATACCTTGTATTTGGAAATGGTTTTAATGAGGCCCCTCAGTGATTTATTTTTAAAAAGCTACATTTTTTATTCGTGATTTTTCGTAGGTAAACTGAAAGTTCTGGAGAAGACTGCCCATATTAGCGACCAAAATGCTGGATCCTTAAGAGAACCCTTGTCGCCCTTAGAGGCGATCAACCTGCTAGATCCTTAAGAGGACTCCTTACCATCCTTAGTGGAAATCAAATTGCTAGATCCTAAAGATAAATCCTTGTGTCCGTTATATGAGATCAAACGGTTGGATTATTAAGAGGACTTTTTGCCTCCCTTAGAGGCGATCAAATTATTGGAAGAACCCTTTTCGCCCTTAGAGGTGATCAAACTGCTGGATCCCTAAGAGGAATCCTTGCCGCCTTTAGAGGAAATCAATCTCATGAATCCCTAAGAGGAATCTTTGTCGCTCTTATAGGTGACCAATATGATGGATCCCTGAGAGGAATCCTTATCGCCCTTAGATACGATCAAAATGATGAATCCTTAAGAGGAATCCTTGCCGCCCTTAGAGGCGATCAAATCATTGGATCCTTAAGAGGGATCCTTGCCACCCTTAAATCTGATCAAATTTTTGGATCTTTAGTGATATTTTTCGCCCTTAGAGACAATCAAATTGTTGGATCCTTAAGAGATATCTTTTCCGCCCATAGAGGCGGTCATATCCATGGATCTTTAAGAGGGATCCTTGTTGCCCTTAGAGACGATCAAATCGTTGGATTCTTAAGAAGGATCTTTGTCGCCCTTAAAGGAGATAAAATTTTGGATCCTTAAGAGGGATCATTGTCTCCCTTAGAGGCGATCAAATCATCATATCCTTAAGAGGAATCCTAGTTGTCCTTAGAGATGATCGAAATGTTAGGCTCTATTTCTTTCAAGAGCCATTAAAATCTAGACCTTCATGGAAGACCCATGCCATAATGGACAAAATCTAATACTCCAAACGATACTAGTAACCATGTTAGGTTATCGAGGTAAACTTCATTCGTAGACCAGTACCCTGGCTCCCCAAATCATAAATAAGTTCTCTCTAACGTCAACAAGGAATATAGTACGTGCATAAAAATGGGGCTATAGTGATAGCATTACATAAAACATAAGGCACAGAACTATTTGGTATTACAAAAGGAGGATATTAAAAATGGGTCAAAAGCAAGGGACTATTCATCAACCACCTGCCGACCATCTTGAATCACCTGGAAAGCATCCATCTTGCTTAATGTAGCCGCAGAAATATTGAGACTAGGTCATTGGATTGATTTGACTCGCAAAATCAGTGAAAGTCACCACTGTACTTTTATTTTATCCAAAGGACTAGGAAAAGAGCGAATAAAACCAAAAATTAAAATAGAGATCAAGGTACGGGGGTTGGTTATGCAAAGGGAAGGTATTAGCACCCTAAACATCTACGGTACTCCGCATGAACCTCTTTGAAAATCTGTGTGTTGTGGCTATGAAGAAATATTTACAAAAATAGATGGTGGAGATGAGATTTTTTTACAATTTTGCACCCGCCGTGGAGCAATCATTTTTTTCCTGCGTACCACCTTTCATGCAATAGGGGATCAGGGCACTCGTAGTTCTTCTCAAAAAATTTGAAAGTTTTGTGTGTTGGTTAATTTTAAGAAAAAGTTTTTAAAGAGAAAAGCCAAAGCAGAAAAATGGTTTGAATGAGGTTAATGACTTTTAGACTTCTAAAAAATCTCAAAGTGTGATTAAGTTGATTAAGGGTTTTATTAAGAAAAAGGTTTTTGAAAATGCATGGACCTAAGTCCATTTTTTTTATGAAAGCGGTTCAAGTTAGAAAACAAGAATCCTTTAAAAAAAGAGGGAGATTTTGAAAATTAAAGAACATGGGAGGAGATGAAGGGACTATTCTATGTACACAAAGTAAAAGCTAAGGTAAGGAAAGGTCTAACCAACAAGAAGCCAACACTTGATATAAATAAGTTGTTGTACCCCAATTTTTCCCCTAACATCCCTTCATCATACCATATTGATTCAATCACAACAAGGTCACATTAGGGCTTTTGTTTCTCCTCCCTATCTTTAGCTTTGCTCTTTGAGGAATCACCAAGCATCTTGACTTGTTTTTCTTTTGTGATCATGCATGTTTTGTTTTTACTTTCCTTTTAATTAATAAAATGCAATGTTGGTTTGTCTTACTTGTTAATAATGTAGGTAAAGGAAATGTGGCTTAGCAAGTTGATCCATGGATTCATGAGTTTATTTCCATTCCCTAGTCAATAAAGCTTGATAAATCTAAACCTCACCATTGATGTTGTTTTGGAAGAAATGGTATGAAAAGGTTTATTTTGGTTTACCACGTCTCAAAGTTATGAAAATTGATTCAAAATTACAAGGGGTTGATTGAAGAAATTGTCATGGTTGGACAAGGACATGTTCCCATTGGTCACAAGTGCATAGTTCTCTCAATTCTCAAGATATGTAAGTGGTTTATGTTGCTATGAGTTATCATTATCATCCTCAACAACTTCTATTTATAAAGCAAGATTGTTGGTACAAGAAGGTTGTTTAAAATTGTCAAAGTTCCTCAAAGCATTCGTTTGATCTATGAGCTAGGGTTTTGAACTTCAAAGAAGTATATCTTGCTCATATTTTTGTATTTTTGAGTGATTCCAAAAACATCCTTCTCTTCAAAGGGTTATTAACAAATCACTTCAAAAGTTTCAAGGATTTTTCATGTGGAAGAAGCTTGATGATGAAGAAAGATTATAAGTCCTCCAGATGAACCCCCAATTTCTCATGTGTGACTTCAAATGATCATAACTTCGTCAATTTTTATCACCTTGAGCCCACTTATTTTCCATAATTATCTTGAGGATGTGAAATTTATTCCTTCTTTTATGTGAAAAGTGAGAAAATGGATATAAGATGCCCTAAGGATACAAAAGATTATAGGTCATTTCATGATTTTTTGCCAAATTCAACAATTCATAACTCTCTCAATTTTTGGATATTTTGAATGGTTCAAGTCTCAAAATGTCATTCAAGAGGTCTATTTCATGCCATATTTTTTGGTCAAGAGAAAATTCCAAGAGGAAGGCCATGTTTGGATGTAAAACATTATAAGTCACTTTTGAAGAAAAACTTGAAATATTTCTAAGTATGGAAAGTCAACCTTTTTTTCCCAACTTTGACTCATTGCAACTTTCAGCTCAAACATCCATTTGATTTCATTCTTTTCCCGTTGCAAAGCTTGTAACCTCATCTTTATAAAGCATCAAGAATCATGCCTTAAGACCCCTTGAGCTGAGAATGCCATTGATTTGAATTTGGTAACTTGAAACTGAAGTTTCTTCAAAAGTCAAAATTTAAAATCCTTTATCTAGCTTCTAAACACATTGTTTATGTGTGTGTTTTCTTCTAAACATGTATAGTGAACTTCCAGAAGTGATTAGAATAGCAAAACGCGCGTTTTAGATAAGTTTTGATCAAATTAGAAGTCGCACTTTTATTGTTTGCAACTTCACATGATTTTCCTCCAAACTTCATCATTTCACATGCTTGAACATTCCATTTGATTCCCTATAAATAAAGGGCCATCCCTCATTCATTTCCTCAAGCTTGAACAACCAGAATCACCCTGTCAAACTTGCTTCATAACTCATTTTTCTGCAACTTCGAAATCAGTGCTCAAGCCTTTTTCAATCCAATTTTCCATCAATTCACCTTTCTTGATCTTCCCTGAAGCTAACCATACAATTACCTTCAAGAATCGTCACCTATATTGATCCATAGAAATCCAGTTTCAGAGCTCTGCAACTAAACTTCAATAGATAGATTTCTCCATCAATTCTTCAAAACTTTGATATCATTGTGAAGCTCTCATTGCCCTGGTTCTAGTCGCAACACTTGCTTTTATCTGGAAACACGTTTTGACCATGAAATTTCAAATCCCTTTTCAAAACTTTCCTTCCAAATTGTTTGAGCTACAGTTTATATAAATTTGTCGCGAGGGTGTGGTTGTCTTCGTCTTGAAGAGACGAAGCGAATAACATAGGTATGAGCTTCTGATTTTACAGTTTGAGAGACCTGCAATTCACGTTGGCTGGAGGTTGAAGATGACCAATGTGTCATCTTCCAACCAATGATGGTTTGCCACTTATTTTTTTTGAAAATCTGATTTTACATTTGATCAGTGCTCTATTCATTAATGACCATGATATGTACAACGCGCTAGATCCCTTAGATTTGATTACTAATGTGTTTTGACTCTCATCCAATGGTCCACACATTTTTTACTTTATTTTTTATTTCTGATTTTTATATTTAATTGTTTTAAACTTCAAAAAATCATAGAAAATTCATTTTAAGTCCAAAAAATCTGAAAAAATCATGAAAACTATTTTTTATTTTTCTCTTTCTGATTTTTATGTTTTCACAATTTTATTTTGTGTTTTGATATTTTTTATAAATTTTCACTTTATTTGAATTATTTTAAATGTTTAAAAATACTTTTATGCATTTTTTAATTCTGAAAAAAATATGGAATGATCCAATGATATTGTGACAAATATTGGTGACCTCATTTAAATTTTATTTCTGACTTAGTTATTTTTTATCATTTTTGGTTTATTTTACTCATTTCTTTTAATTTTAAAAATAGTTTCTGACTTTAAAAAATTACCAAAAATTTTATAAAAATATTTGAGTTCATTTCTGATTTTTCTATGGTCTTACTTAATATTTCTTGATTAGTTTGAACGTAGTTGATATTTTTATCCCTTATATCTATTTTAAACCATTTTAAAACCCTTTTTAATATATATATATATATATATATATATATATATATATATATATATATATATATATATATATATATATATATATATATATATATATATATATATATATATATATATATATATATATATATATATATATATATATATATATATATATTTAATGCAATATTATTTTGTGATTATTTTCTGGTTGATCTTGGGTTGAATTTTTGATCATGAACTTTATTAACATCATTGGATTCATGGTGTTGAGTCTAACTCCATAAAAGTGGATGAATAATTTTAATAATAGTTTGATTAGAATTTAATTCAAATGTGCTTTGTATATTCTTTCCCACCCCTCTTCATCTTATCTCTTTCTTGTTGCACTAAGTGTTATTGGAGCATGATCTTTATATCATGTCTCAAAATAAATGGTGCATAGAATGCTATTGACCGACCTCAAAATAGGTGTGACTTCTACATAAGTCCACTTACGATTGCTTAAGATGACACTAAATTTTATCCCGATTCGAATAAATGATCATTCGTGGCCCAAACTTATGTTTGCAAGCCCAAGTATGTTAATTTGATCTCTTTGATCCAATAACCTTGAGATTCATTGTGTGGAAGCTTTGGTTCTATCAATCCTCTAATGGGTCTACAACACTTTTGGTCAACGCGGATCACTTAAACATAGTTGATCATTAAATGGTACTTTTGAGAATTCCAAATGGATGATATACTTGACAAAAAAGCAAATGCCATTTGTTGTATGGAGGCTTTGGTTCTACCAATCCTCTAATGAGTTCCAAATACAAGTTTCAAGATGGTCAACCAACTAACCACTAATTATTAAATTATTTTTACTTTATACTTTTATTTTTATGCTTTATGTACCATTTACTTTAAGCATTACATTTCATGCCATTTTTATTTTGCTCACTTGAGCATTTACGTTCTTGTTATTTTTATTTTTTGCTCAATTGAGCTTTTCTTTTCTTTTTCAAGACGCCTAATAATCAACATGAACCCTAAAAAACCTTTAATGTTACTTTGACTATTTGGTTACTATCCTTTGCATTGGGGAGAATTGGACTTCTTGGACTTAGGATTAGAAACCTTGGCCTATCTTAGAGACTTTGTGAACTTAATTGATATTTTATCTGGAGTTCTTGAGGTTTACCTCAAGACATTGGGTTATTTGTTTTGTGTGCAGGTTATTATGATTACATTCTTTGATTGTAAACTGGAATTCACCCGTATACAGCCGTTATTCTGCCAAATTTGTGTGAAGACTTAATACACTTGAAGTTTGGTTCTCTAAAGAGGTTTAGTATCTTTGCTTATTTGGTTTCAATCCAAAGAATTGGAATTCTACCTTGACACATAATGTCAAGTATTGGCTTCTTGTTGGTTAGATGGTTCTTGTCCCTAGCTTTTACCTTATGCTTTAGGATAGTCCCTTCTTCTCCTCCCATCTTATTTAATTTCAAAAATCTCCTCCCTCCTTTTGAAAACTCTTCTTGTTCCTAAACTTTAACCACTTTCATAATAAACTTGGACTTAGGTCCATGCATTTTTCAAAACCTTTTAATAAATAAACCTCAATCAACTTAATAATACCTTAACATTTTTTTATAATAAGACTAAAAGTCAATCAATCTCATTTCAAACCATTTTTCCACTTTGACTTTTTATTTTATAACCTTTCTCAAAAGATAAGACTCTTGTCAATCCTTGTAGTGATGTAAATAACTATACTTCTACAATATGTAGTGAAGAGAGATATTTTCCACTTGGGTGTTGAGTGAGGCATTGTTGATTTTAAAATCCAAGCCATATCCTCCACTTTGAGATGATGCAAATTCTACTTTCTCATGATTGTGCGTAGTAAGTATGTTTTCCACACGAACAATGACAATGGTGTCTTATCTCATAAAATTAACCAACGCACTTGTGTTTTAAATTTTTTAAAAGAGGAACTATGTGTACCTTGATTCCCTGTTGCACGAAAGGTGGTACGTAGGCACTAAAGGTTCGCAACCGCGGCGGGTGAAAAAATTATAAAAAATACTTCTTTTATCACCTCCACCATCTATTCTTATACAACATTTTATAGCCAAAATATACAGATTTTTCAAAGAGGTTCCTGCGGAGTACCGTAGATGTTTAGGGTGCTAATACCTTCTGTTGTACCCCAATTTTCCCCCCTAAGATCCCTTCCTCATACCATTTTGATTCAATCGCAACAAGATCACATTAGAATTCTTGGTTCCCCTCCCTATACTTAGCTTTGCTCTTTGAGGAAACACCAAGCACCTTGACTTGTGTTCTTTCGTGATCATGAATATTTTTGTCTTGCTTTCTTCTTTTAATTAATGAAATGCAATTTTGGATTGTCTTTCTTGTTACTCATGTAGGTAAAGGCAATAAGATTCAGTAAGTTGCTCCATGGGTTCATGAGTTTATTTCCATGACCTAGTCAATGAAGCTTGAGAAGTTAAAACCTCACTATTGAAGTTACTTTGGAAGGGATGGAATGGCAAGGTTATTTTGGTTCACTACATTTCCAAGTTATCAAGATTTAATCCAAAGAGTACAAGGGGTTGATTGAAAAATAGTTATGGTTGGACAAGGTCTTGTTCCCATTGGTCACAAGTGCATATTACTCTCAGTTATCAAGATATGGAAGTGGGTTGTGGTTTATATGAGTTCTCATTATCATCCTCAACAACTTATATTTATAAATCATTTGTTTTGGTACAAGAAGTTTATTCAAAATTGTCAAAGTTCCTCAAGGCATGCTTCTTAATCTAGGAGTTAGGGTTTTGAACTTCAAAGGAGTATATATTGCCCATATTTTGGTATTTTTGAGTGATTTCAAAGACATCCTTCTCTTAAAAGGGATATCAACAAATCACTTCAAAAGTTCCAATGAGTTTTCATGTGGAAGAAACTTGATGATGAAGAAATATTACAAGTCCTCCAGATGAACCCCCAATTTCTCAAGTTTGACTTCAAATGATCATAACTTGGTAAATTTTTATCACCTTGAGCCCATTCTTTTTCCATAATGATCTTGAAGATGTGAACTTTATGCCTTCTTTTCTGTGCAAAGTGATAAAATGGATGGAAATTTCCTTAAGGATACTAAAGATTATAGGTCATTTTATGAAATTTTGCCAACTTCAACAAGTCATAACTTTCTCGATTTTTGGAGATTGTGAATGGTTCAAGTTTCAAAATGTCATTCAAGAGATCTACTTTATGCCATCTTTTTTGGTCAAGATCAAATTCCAAGTGTAAGGCTATGTTTGGATGCAAGATATTATAGGTCACTTTTGAAGAAAAATTTAAAATATTTCTAAAGTATGGAAAGTCAACCCTTTTTCCTCAATTTGACTCAACACAACTTTCAGCTCAAGCATCCATTTGATTCCATTCTTTTTCCATTGCAAATCTTGAAACCTCACCTTTCTAAAGCATCAAGAATCATGCCCTAAGACCCCTTGAGTTAAAAATGTCATTGGTCAGAAGTTGGCACTTTGAAACTGAATTTCTCACCAAGTCAGAATTTTGAAATCCATAATGTGGCCTCTAATCACAAGTTTTCCACGCGTTTTTGCCTCTAAACATGTTTAGTGAAGTTCCAGATTTGTTTAGCACCTCAAAATGCAAGGATTGGATGAGTTTTGGTGAAAATTAGATCACACTTCACTCGTGCATCAGGTTTTCACGAATTCCCTCCAAAATGCATCATTCACTCTTCCTTTTGATCCCATTTGCTTCTCCTATAAATACATGAACTATCCCATTCGTTTTCTCAAGCTTGGATAGCTAGAATCACCCTGCCAAACTTGATCCCTAACTCAGAATTCAGCAACTTCGATATCTATTCTCAAGCCTTTTTCAATCCAATTTTTTCATCAATTCACCTTCCTTGATCTTCCCTGAAGCTAACCATATAATTAAATTCAAGAATCGTGCCCTATATTACTCCATAGAAGTCCATTTTCAGAGCTCTGCAACTCAATTTCAATAGGTAGATTCCTTCATCAATTCTTCAAAACTTTGATATCATTGTGATGCTCTCATTGCCCTGGTTCTAGTCGCAACACTTACTTCTTACTGGAAACACGTTTTGACCATGAAATTTCAAATCCCTTTTCAAAACTTTCTTTCCAAATTGCTTGAGCTACAATTTATATAAATTTGGCGCGAGGGTGTGGTTGTCTTCGTCTTGAAGAGACGAAGCGAATGGCATAGGTCTGAGCTTCTGATTTTACAATTTGAGATATCTGCAATTCATGTTGGCTGGAGGTTGAAGATGACCAACGTGTCTTCTTCCAACCAATGATGGCACGCCACTTGTTATTTTTGAATTCTGATTTTATTTCTGATTCAATGCTTTATTCACTAATGACCATGATATGCACAGCACGTCAGATCCCTTGGATTTGATTACTAACGTGTTTTAACTCTCATCCAATGGTCCACATATTTTTGACTTTTATTTTCTTTTCTGATTTTTTATATTTAATTGTTTTAACCTTCAAAAAATCATAGAAAATTCAATTTTAGTCCAAAAAATCTGCAAAAAATTATGAAAAATATTTTTGATTATTCTCTTTCTGATTTTTATATTTTCACAATTTAATTTTTTGTTTTGGTATTTTTTATAAATTTACACTTTATTGGAATTGTTTTAAATGTTTAAAAATACTTTTATGCATTTTTAAATTCTGAAAAAAATTATGGAATGATCCAATGATATTGTGACAAATACTGGTGACTTTATTTTATTTTTGTTTCTGACTTTGCTATTTTTTATCATTTTTGGTTTATTTCACCCATTTCTTTAAATTTTAAAATAGTTTCTGACTTTAAAAAATTACCAAAAAATTTATAAAATTATTTTAGTTCATTTCTGATTTTTCTATGGTCTTACTTTTTATTTCTTGATTAACTTGAACATAGTGACATTTTTCTCTTTTATTTATATTTTTAAACATTATTTTTAAACCTTTTTGTATATATAAAAATGTAACATTATTTTGTGATTATTTTCTGGCTGATCTTGGGTTAGATTTTTTATCATGAACTTTATTAACATCATTGGATCCATGGTGTTGAGTCTAACTCCACAAAAATGGATGAATGATTTTAATAATAGTTTGATTGAATTTAATCCAAAAGTGGTTTGTATATTCTCTCCCACCCCTCTTTATCTCACCCTCTTCTTATTGCACTAAATGTTGTTAGAGCATGATCTCTATATCATGTCTCAAAATAAATGGTGTATAGATTTCTATTGACCGACCTCAAAATAGATGCGACTTCTATATAAGTCCACTTATGATTGCTTAACATAGCGCTAAATGTTGTCCCGATTCGAATAAATGATCATTCGTGGCCCAAACTTATGTTTGCAATCCCAAGTATGTTAATTTGATCTCTTTGATCCAATAACCTTGAGATTCATTGTGTGGAGGCTTTGGTTCTACCAATCCTCTAATGGAACTACAACACCTTTGGTCAACGCGGATTACTTAAATATCGTTGATCATTAAATGATACTCATAAGGATTCCAAATAGATGATATACTTGACAAAAAGCAAATGCAACTTGTTGAATGGAGGCTTTGGTTCTACCAATCCTCTAATGAGTTCCAAATGCAAGTTTCAAGATGATCATCCAACTAACCACTAATCACTAATAATTGATTTTATTTTGTGTTTTTATTTGATGCTCTTTACTTTATGCACCATTTACTTTTAGCATTTACATTTCATGCTATTTTTCATCTTTGCTCACTTGAGCCCCTTTATATTCTTGTAATTTTTTATTTTGCTCAATTGAGCTTTTCTTTTCTTTTGAAGACACCTAATAATCAACATAAACCCTAAAAATATTTAATGATACTTGGACTATTTGGTTACTACCCATGGCATTATGGAGCATTGGACTTTTTGGACTTAGGATTAGAAACCTTGTCCTATGATTGGAGACCTTTTGTTCTTATCTGATTATTTTGTCTGGAGCTCTTGAGGTTTACCTCCAGACATTGGGTTGCTTGTTTATTTTGTGTGCAGGTTATTGTGATTACACCCTTTGCTTGTAATCTGGAATTCACCTGTATACAGTCGTTACTCTGCCCAATTTTTGTGAAAACTTAATACACTTGAAGTTTGGTTCTCTCAAGAGGTCTAGTACTTTTGCTTGTTTGGTTTCAATCCAAAGAATGAGAATTCTATCTTGGCTCATAGTGTCAAGTATTGGCTTCTTGTTGGTTAGATGGTTCTTATCCCTAGCTTTGACCTTATGCTTTAGGATAGCCTCTTCTTCTCCTCCCATCTTCTTTATTTTCAAAAATCTTCTCCCTCCTTTTGAAAACTCTTCTTGTTTTAAACTTGAACCCCTTTCATAATAAACTTGGACTTAGGTCCATGCATTTTCAAACATTTTCATAAATAAACTGAATAATACTTTGACATTTTTGTGAGAAGACTACAAGTCAATCAATCTCATTTCAAACCATTTTACCACTTTGGCTTTTATCTTTAAACTGTTCTCAAAAGATTGAACTCTTGTCAATCCTTGTAGTGATGCAAACAACTAAAATTCTACAATACGTAGTGAAAAGATATATTTTCCACTTAGGTGTTGAGTGAGGCATTGTTGATTTTAAAATTCAAGCCATATCCTCCACTTTGAGATGATGCAAATTCTCCTTTCTCATGATTGTGGGTAGTAGGTATGTTTTTCACACGGACAATGACGATGATGTTTTATCTCATAAAATTAACCAACACATTTGTGTTTTAAAAATTTTAAAAGAGGAACTACGTGTACCTTGATCCCCTATTGCACGAAAAGGTGGTACGTAGGCACTAAAGGTTCGCAACCGCGACGGGTGCAAAAATAATAAATATATTTCTTTTCTCACCTCCACCATCTATTTTATACAATATTTTTTCATAACAAAAATATATAGATTTTATAAAGAGGTTCGTACGGTGTACCGTAGATGTTTAGGGTGCTAATACCTTCCCTTTGCCTAACCAACCCCCTTACCTTGAATCTTTCCCCATCTTTTTGGGTTATTCTCTCTTTTCCCATTCCTTTGGAAATAATAAAGCGCATTGGAGATTTTTATTTTGATTTGTATAAGTCTAGTCAATCCAATGACTTAGTCTTAAACATTTCTACCGCTATACCTTCCCTTTGCATAACCAACCCTCCTACCTAGAATTTTTCTCCCTATTTTAGGGTTACTCTCTCTTTTCCCATTCCTTTGGAAACAATAAAGCAAGGTGGCGATTTTTATTTTGATCTGTATAAGTCTAGCCAATCCAATGGCTTAGTCTTAAACATTTCTACCGCTACACAAGTCAATATAGAATTCTCATCCTTTAGATTAAAAACCATAAGTACCAAATAGACCAAGAGCATGTAAATCATTATGTGAAAATAAATCACAAGCCAATAAGTATCAAAGAAACCCAATGTTTAAAAACCCAAAGCAAGGTCTTTAATATTAAGCCATGTGCCAAAAAGATCACTTTAGGCCAACAAAACAATACCTGCATACCGAAGATTTCCAAACACAAAGAGAGAATAATAAAAAAGTAACACCAATCTTAAAAGGTCACAAGGTATCCAAGTGTCAAAGCTTCTAATCCTAAGTCCAAGAGGTCCATAACTCCAACATGCCAAGGATAGTAACCAATATTCAATAAAGAGCCGTAAGTCTTTTAATGTTCAAGTTAGATTATTAATGTTCTAAGAACAAAATAAAGGTCCAAGTGGACAAATTAAAAGGTACATAAGCATAAACATGTGTCCAAGTGGACAAAAGAAAAATGTGGAATCATAAACAAGTTGCATGAAATATAAATGCTAAAAGTAAATGACATAAAGTAAAAGCAGAAAATAAAGTGCGGAATTTAAATTTGCAAAAAGTAAATATTAATAAAATAAATGTTAGAGTTAGTTTTCAATTTGAGACAAATGTAACAATATGTTAAGCATCACAGACGGACTTATGTAGAAGTCAATAGTATACGAGGCCGGTCAATAACAATCTATGTACAGTACATGTTAGAGATATGATAAAAACTATACTCCTAAAAGATATAGCACAAGTAAAAATAAAAGTGATCAAGGCCTAGGTCATGGAAGATACATTATGATAAACTTTCACCAATGCCAAGTACCTTGAATGATCAAAGGATCACCTAGAGGTAGTTTGGAAATGTTGAAAGTTCATCAAATATCCATAAGCTTAGATGAACATAAAGTTTAAATTCCTTATCCAAATTGATAAAAAGAAAAGAAAAAGTAGAAGAAAAAAAGGATTAAGAAAGGGTGAATTACCATGATAAATGGTCAATGATGATTGAAGATTGAACTTAGGTCAAAGTTGATGAAAACTTGTTAGAGGATTAGTAAAACCAAAACCTCCTAACAACAAGCCTCAAAGGTTTTTAACCAACGTTCAATAATCAATCATATTTGGACATTCAAACATAAAGTTTGTGCCACTAATGGCACTTAAAAAGGAAAAAGAAAAAGGATCCATCATAAATGATCAATGATGGTTAAAGATTGAACCTAGGTCAAAATTGGTGAAGACTTGTTAGAGGATTGGTAAAACCAAAGCCTCCTAACAACAAGCTTCAAAGGTTTTGAACCATAGTTTAATAATCAATCATACTTGGACATTCAAACATAAAGTTTGTGCCACTAAAAATCACTTAAAAAGGAATCAAGAAATCAAGAAATCAAAGGAATCAATCACATATCAAGAAATCAAGAAATCAAAGGAATCAATCATATATGAATTAAAGATAGACAAAAAAAATTAAATCCCACATTTGAACCAAAGAATTAATCAAGCTATCATTAGAATCATTCATCCATTTTAGTGGAGTTTAACTCAACACCCAAGATTCAATGATACTAATAAAGCTTATGATTCAAAATCACATGGTCCAAGATCAGCTAGAATATATACAAAAATAAAATTCCAATTAAAAAATGAAATGTAATAAGAAAATGATTTTTTTTAAAATAAATTGAAAATAAAAGGAAAATACCAAACCATATTCAAAACTTAAAATAAATGGAATCTAAAGGCATAGAAAAATCCGAAATACCTCAAAGTATATTCATAAATTTTTTTATATTTTTTGAAAGTCAGAAACTATTTTTAAAAAATGTAAAATCAAGTGAAATAAACCAAAAATAACAACAAATAGCAAGATTAAAAATAAAAATCAAATGAGGTCACCATGACTAGTCAAAATATCATTGGATCCTTCCATGATTTTCTTAGAATTTTTAAAGGTCTAAAAATATTTTTAAACAATTAAAAAAATCAAATAAAGAGAAAAAACATAAAAAATATCAAATCATAAAATAAAATTAAGAATAAATAAAAATCATAAAGAGAATATTCAAAAATATTTTTAGTGATTTTTTCATAATTTTTGAATGTGAAATGATTTTTTTATGATTTTTTAAAGTTTAAAACAATTTAAAAAAATTAGAAAATAAAATAAAACTTAAATAATGTGGACCAACTCATCATTGTCAAAACACATCAGTAATCAAATCCGTGGAATCTGGCGTGATGTGCATGTTATGGTCTTTAATGAATAAAGCACCAAATCACTTTTAAAAAAAATATATAAAATATGGAAAACAAGGGAAAAAACAAGGACCATATGTGTGGATATACGGTGAACCAGAGCCAATGCGCACGTATGAAAGAAACAAAAGTCCACCAAATCAAATTAAAATAATTGGCTCAATGTCATTGGTTTAAGAGCGACACGTAGGTCGTCTTCAACCCCCAGCCATCTCCAAATAGGGAGACGACGAGATTCTACAAATGAAAATGTTTGAATCTCATAGTGGTATCATTGGATTCATCTCATCCAGACGATCCTAATTGTACCATCACGAAAAATTTATTTAAAGCGTAGCTCACTCGATTTGAAAAAAAACATAGGCTTTTGAAAGTTTTGAAATAAAAAACAAAAACATCAAATGCATTGATTCACCAAAATTAAGTTAATAACAAGTATCACTGAACATCATAGACAATCCCAGTAATTTGAGTTAAAATATTTGGTGTCTTAACCTACCTGAATTAAGTTGCATAATTTTTCTCTAAAAGTGAACTTTGTATTAGCAGAATAGGGCACAATTTGACTTGCTTTTTGTTTGAGAAGCTTCACTTAAAGAAGAATAGAACAAGAAATTGAATTGAAAAGCAAGGAAATTGTGAATTCGAATTTTCAGAAAAGTGAGTTATGGAGGAAGTTGGGCAGAGGTTTTCTGGTTCTCGAAGCTTTCCAAAATGATGTAGAGAGGGTCTCTATTTATAGTAAAAGTGAATGGCGATGAGGTTTGATTGAAATGTTGATCAATTCGTACAAAGCAAGCTGGCTGTAATCATGCCAAATGAGTGACTTGAAATGCACCAAAACGACCTCACACCAAGTGCAATTCTAATCAAAACACATATGGACAATTAGCTAAACATGTTTAGCAACTTAAACTTGAGTAATTCGACATGTAATCTAAGTTTACTCATGGTAAAAATTTTGACTCGAAGCAAAGAATAGATTCCATGGAGCCAACTTCAACAATACATAGATCACCACTCAGGAACCTTTATGATACAATCTCTGATTCTTTAGAAAGATAGATGATCAAGCTTGACAGTGTGCTTGGAAAGTTTCCATTTGGCTACTTGAGCTGAGAGTTGTGTCCATTTGAAATTGTGAAAAACAAACTGATTTTGACACTTAGAAAACTTTCTAAGTGTAGAGCTTCAAGGTGACCTATAATCTTTTTCTAAATTACATGGCCTTCCATTCCAAATTAGCTCTTGATCCTTGAAGATTAAATGAAGTAGACCCCTTAAATGGAATTATGAAATTGAGATAACTCAAAAATCATAAAAAATGAGAGAGTTATGGTCCTTGGAAGTTGGTGGAAATTTCTTGAGAAATCCACAAATGACCTATACTGTTTTCACAAATTACATAAATTTCCACACACTTTTAGATCTTGATATTTGAATCAAATTTGTAGTACACATCCTCAAGTTTATTGTGAAAAAATAATGAGCTCAAGGAGACAAACATTGACCAAGTTATGATCTTTTGAAGTCGAGTTCAAGGTTTCAATGGTTTTCTTAAAGGACTTGTAATCTTTTTCAAACATAAATTACTTTACACTCAAAATTGGCCTTAAATACTTGAAGAGAAGTTGTTAAGGACTCATTGAAGATAATTATTTATTTGGAATCACATTAAAATCTAAAAAAATGAGCAAGATATGGTGTTGAAAAGTCAACAAACCCTTACTCAAACCTTACAAAAGTGACTTGTAGCATTCTTCAACCTTTGATGATTTTACTTTTATAATTGGATCTTTTAATACAAAGAGAAGTTAATGGTAATTATGGGAAGAGTACATGGAAAATGAAGCACTTAAAAATATTGAAAATTAAGAAAGTTATGCACTTGTGACCATAGAATCAAGGACTTGACAAATTAGGTCAAACTTCTTGAATCAACTTTGTATATCTTTAACTTTTCTTGCAAAATAAAGCATGATGAATCACATTATACCTTGAATGATATTGTCTTGAAATACATGTAATAATGGGACCTAAATCTAAATGGAACTTGTTGAAGAAGGCATGTAAATAAACTCATGAACCTATGAATCTTCTTGATGAATCCAATCCCAAACAATGGTACAAGTATGACTAAATGAAGTAGGGAGAGTCTTCAAATCAAACAATTGTAATTCCATACTCATAGCCTTGAATTTCAAGCCTTTAAAATCCACCAAGTAACCAATTTTCATAAGGATCATCCTTCAAAACCCTAGCTTAGGACGTGAGAGAGAGAGAGAGAGATGTACTTGGCTCAATACCTACAATGTGCAAAGCCTAGAAAGGAAACATACATCTTTTTAATTTTGGTTAGAGGTTAATAAACATAACATACATATACAAGATACACAATTCAAGGTGTTTGGTGATCCCTTAAAGATAAACTTAAGGATAAGAGAGAGTAGAAAAGATAACCAACCCTAACATGTCATCCTAATGCATTGTAATGATATGGAATAATAAGGAATATTAGGGGGGAAATTGGGGTGTAACACTTAAGTCCAAGTTGGGATGAAAGAAGGCAACCTGCCTCTTCTCCCTTTCAAAATGATGGGCGGAGGTAGCCACAATGTCATCCTTGAGTGACAAAACTTTCTCCTTCAAGATTTCTATGGTATTAAAAGCCTCATGGAGCGACTAATCTAGAAGCTTCACCTCTTAAAATTGGTAAGATCCACGATAGATATTTCCCTGGTGGGCGCCTTTAAAGTGTCTCGTTTTTCTCTCAACACCCTTACCTCCACCCCTCTTTCTTGGGCGCTTCTCATAGCATAATACATCATGGATTGTAATTCTTGCATATTATGGGAATATATCTCCCTCTAAGATTTCCATACTATAAGGCACCACAAAAGTTAAACCATTAGTAAGTTCGGTAGACTAGTAGAGAACATTCCAAGAAGTGACTGGTAATCATAAAAAATGTTATCATATATGGATATGTGGCGATTATAGAACTCTACCATATTAAATTTAGGGGTATTCCACAAAGAAAGTCCTAGAGGGGTAGGTCCACCACGTTCTTTCTCGCCATCTTACGATACCTAGCAGCTCTATAATGATCTAGAAGGACCCTCCTCATGTTTCAGAAACATGGAAGAGAGAGCTTCACCAACCCAAAATGTTTCACACTATTGTTTCCCTTTACTGATAGCCAAACCCTCGGGGAGGGGTAAGATAAAACCCACTTACTACTGCATAGCTTGAATTTGAACCAAACGTGTTCTCCTCTTATCAAGAGAAGTTCATGTTGTATCATATGCAAAGAAGGAAATTATATTAGCACATATAAGATAATAAGTAGAGGGTTAGATCAAAAAGTATTATTTCATACCATAAAGTGTTTCCAAATACTCATCTACCTCATCATCATGTTCATGGTATCAAGTGATTATAATACAAGAATTCAGGGTCCAGAAGCATTTCAAAATCCGAATCATCTCTTGGTCAATAGGGTAATGAATGCTTGAATCTACCCTTTTGATAAGTCGATGATATTGCGCCCATGATAGAGGGAAAATGGGGGCTCCCTTCACTCATGTGGCTACCAGAGAGGCATCACCTCACCCTGTCACCCACGCAAACCTATCTTTCTAATCCTCATAATGGTTTTCATATGTTTTCTGTAACACCTCAATTCTACCCCGACAATTATATAAATAAATCAGACTTATAAAAATCATTCTTACAAACGAATCGGGATGTCACAAATTCATCTTTCAAAACTCATTCCATTCATCGTGGATATATAACACCTTTAAAACATCGGATGAACCGTCATCATAACATCTTTAATTAAATAATTCAACATCTACGCAGCGGAACTCTTAATAACATCTTTATCATTAATACCACGACTTCAAAACAACACAATTTAATAATAATCAACTTAAAGTTCAACAATTGAATAATCAACAATCAAAAGCAACAAGCGTTCATCCCCCCAAGTGTTACATATCAGAGCAATGACACCGACTCGACTACTGAAGGTATGCAGCCCTCACTCTTGATTACCTGCATGTTACCAACAGAAGGGTAACATTCAAACAGAAGGGGTGAGATATCTAACAATATAATAAAGCGCATGATAATTAATATATTAAATTAGATCACTTAACATCACCACTTCTAATTTTATAATCAACGATAATCGCAACAATAATACACATTCACAACATCAACACACACTACTTTATGCAATCATATAATGCGACTCAATATTATGCAAATGCATGTGGTACCATTGGAGCAGAACTCCCATCTAAAAAATTTGCCAATTAATAGAGGCATCAATAAGGCATAAGTCTTCATCTCAATATTCGCCAATACAGGCCATCTCAATAAGCATAAGCTCCATCTCAAAATGAAATGTATGCGACACAATCATGAATGTAATAACAATGCCACAATCGACAACATCTCAATACAACACCATCGTTGGCCAAAGGCCTACATCTTAAAAGCATCTCATCATCTCTTCATAAATAACATTCATCATAAATCATCACACATCATATATATATACATCATAATTCATGAAACAAAATCTCATTAACATCATCTCATCAACAATTCAGCGGTACAGTAATACCACAACATTCATCAATTTCACAACGCTGGCCATAGGCCTATACAAGATATTGCCTATAATTAATTAACCAACTACGGCTTACTTCTAAATCACTAAATCTCTACATACTACTATTCTGTAATATTACATCGTTATTATTATTAATCCTACTGTTACAAATCAAACAGCAGCCTCTAAGCATTTCATCTTCATTCTTCTTCACAAAAACCAACATAACGGTCAACACGGGAAATAACTCTAATCCTAAATTGGCTACTAGGATTACACTTCCTATTCTTCATTTTAATCCTCAAGAATAAAGCTCATCGCGTTAGCTATTCAACGCTTCGAACATCACCTCAAACAGAGTCCAAAAACTCAAGTTACAGTCTTTTCTAAACGATTCTGCCAAAAACTCAAACAACATGGGTCGATGCATAACTCCTTGGATCGACGCGTACTACACTGAACTTACAACATGAGTCGATGCATCCTTTCTTGGATCAACTCATACTGAGTCTAACACATGGCATGTATCGACACATGCTCCTACGTATCGACTCATCCTGAGTCTAAAAGTCCTCATGTATCGATGCAAAACCTCTTCGTGTCGACTCATCCTGAGTCTCCAAACCTTCTTGTATCGAGACATCATGTTTGGGGTCGACGCATACTGCTCTGTACTGCATAATTTCTATGATTTTCTCTACATTTTCACTACGAGTTCCATACTTTAAGCCCTAAAAACTTAATCTAATCATGGATAATCATCACTTACAGTTATCCTATAATTCTACATCGATTACACAACATCGAAACACCATCATTCATCTATAATTCATCAATTTCATCATACCACATCATATACATTCAATTCATGAAAAAGACAACAATCACCTCTAACCCCACATACCAATTATCATAAACCCAATTATAGAGTCAGAACCTCACCCTTACCTTGGATTGAAGGTCGCTCTACAACTTTCTACTGAATTTTTGTTCTGCCTCTTTTCCTCTTTTCCAACAGCTTCACGTTCTTCCTCTCAACCCTTATTCTTCTTACTGCTTCTTCTTTTATATTATTTTTAACAATAATAAAATAACCTAATATTCTCTTAACTCCTTATTGGGCTTAAACTAATACACCCCCTTATTACTACTTCTATTCCTTTAAAACGAGCCCACATCAAACAATATTATACTTCTAATATTATTCCACCACTTAATAAAATAATTAAATCCAATTAATCACAACACAACTTCACAAAAATTCCAAAAATAATTTATTTAAATAATTAATTAAATTACGGGCGTTACATTTTCCACAAGTATTCACTTGGAAGGGAACACTACTACGGAAAACTCAATTAACAGTGATTGGGAAAGATATATAACAACGCGGGCCCAAGCACTATTATGTAGAGTGTTGTTGAGTATATAATACTTACAATCACGACCCATTAGCCATTATAATAAACTAGAAAGCACGCTCTTTATCACAACAATTTTCCAAAAGACCATAGTTATAAATTTAATGGTCCTGGGTTCAATTCCCAGATGCGTTGTTTTGATATTTATTTTTTTTCTAGAAAGCACATGAGATATTATAATAGTTATGACTATAACCGTTGTTGTATTTTCTACATAATTAACAAATATTATCCTGTTTTAATAAATCCCATTTTTTAACCTGTATTATTGTTCACCATATCATAGTAGAAAATAAAACTTACATTTGTGATAAAGTTATTTCAATAATATTTATTGTATCATATTCATAATATCACATAATAGAATCATATTCAAATGTACCATAACAAATATCCTACAATTTATCAGAACAAACAATCTGCAGTTTACACATTATATAACATCACTTAATTGTAACTTGGTGTTTTGGTGTCTTGTCTCTTGGTGTCTTGACTCTAAAGACCTATAATTTCAAATAGTTATACTTGTTAGTAAAAATACTTGGAAACTATAACATACATGAATGTATTATGAATAAAGAATAAATTAAGTACTTGTTAATTTTTCCAAATGCCTTCTTCATGATCGATTCGAATAGCATGGACAACATCTCCATAAACTTCATCATATAAGGTAGGAACATGTATTGTGTAAGAAGGTGTGGACGAAATATCAAGACTTTCATCATTAAGAGGAACGTGTTTTCCTTGGAGAATGATTGACCATTTCCCCGATATGTCTGATTGGTTGGTAACATAGAAAACTTGATTTGCTTGAGAAGCCATGATGAATGGTTCGGTCATAATGGTAGCCTCATCTTTTAATTCGTATAATTTTTTGAAATCAAGAACTTTATCACATGTGGAATTGACGAATAAGCACAATCTCGTTATAGTTACTCCACATTCTTTGGTAGGATCCCACAGATAGCCATTGGTAGAAGTTGTTGCATCAATACATGACAATCATGAGATTTTAAACCAATTAACTTGAGATCTTTCATTGATACAAGTTTCTTGATGTTTGATGAGTAACCTTATGGAACTTTAATACCTTGCAAACACTCGTAGAAAAATTTATTTTCCTTTTAGATAGAGTGTGTCATGCTAGAGGCATATAGGTTCTTTTTCCTTTCTCTATTGGAGCCCATTGTTTTCGTATACCCATTTCCTCCATATCAAGACGGGAAGCCTTACTATCTTTAGTCTTTCCTGAAATATTTAGAAGTGTTCCAATCAAACTATCACACATATTTTTCTCCACGTGCATCAAATCAAGACAATGTCTAGCAGCAAGACTTGACAAATATAGAAGATTAAAGAAGATGGGCCTCTTTTTCCATATATTTTTTACAACTGCCCCTTTTTCTTTTTCTCTCTTCTCGAAGACAACATTAATGTGTTCCTGCCATGGATAAAATTCATCCTCGGTCAAAGGTTCAAGGGCCTCATTAAACTCTTGCTCTCTATTAAATGCCTTCCGCAATCTACGTTAAGGATGATCGGGTTTTAGAAATTTTTGATGCCCAAGGTAAGCGTTCTTCTTTCCAAACTCAAGTTGGTGATAACAAGTATTATATTCACAAATAGGACACGCTTTATGTCCTTTGACACTATATCCAGCCAAGTTACCGTAAGCATGAAAGTCATCGATTGTGCAAAATAACATTGCACGCATCTTAAACTTTTCCCCAGACTATGCATCATCAACCTCAACCCCTTCATTTCACAAGATTCATAAATCATCAAATAATGGACTTAGATAAACATCTATGTTGTTACCAGGTTGTCGTGGTCCATAAAGCATCATACTTAACAGTATATACTTGCGCTTCATGCACAACCAAGGAGATAGGTTATAAATAGTGAGAAGAATAGGCCACGAAGAATGATTAATGCTCAGATTACCAAAGGGTTTCACTCCATCGGTGGCAAGCCCAAGTCTAAGTTTTCTTGGCTCAACTCTGAAATCTGGACACAATGAATCTATTTTCTTCCATTGCAATGAATCAGCTACATGATGAATGTTTCTATCACGAGTCATTTCATTTGCATGCCATCTAAGATTCTTTGCGTCATTCGAATTAGCAAAAAGTCTCTTAGATCATGAAATTATTGGCAAGTACCATAACACTTTAGATGGAAGATGCTTCCTACTAACATTGTGATAATCATTGTCATCACCATTATTGGTATTCAGCTTGTAACACGACACACCAAATTTTGGACATTGATACAAGTCTTCATACTATTTCCTGTATAATATGCAATCATTAGGGAAAGCATGTATTTTGATATACTCTATACCCATTGGATACAATATCTTCTTGGCCTCATAGCAACTATCTGACAATTTGTTATCTTCTGGTAACATTTTCTTTAGCAATTCAAGTAATTTCGTGAAACTTTTATCCAACCATCCATTTTTGTCTTCGGATTAAACAACTTTAACATCATCGACAATCGTGTAAATTTGTGCATCCCTTATATAAAAGGGTGTATTTATCACTACATATAGTATCATAAATATGAGCATTATTAAAATAAGACTCCCCAATATCGTGGAACATATCCTCTAGTTGTTCTTCCATATATCCATCTCCATCCACTCTTTGACTCTGTGACGCTCAACTTTCCTCTTTATCCACCTCATCATGCCACGTCCATATTATATAATTTTTACATATACCATCATAACAAAGGTGCTGGAATATTTCTTTCTTTGTGCCCTTATTGATATTCACACAAACAACACAAGGACAATAAAAGATACCATCATTGTCGAGAAGATGTTTATCAATGTATTCAAGGAATTCAATAACTACTTTCTTATAAAACATACCTAATCTATTAGTTTTCATCCAACTACAATCCATAAAAACTTCTAAAATGTATACATGTATAATAATTTGAATTACACACTAAAATCTAATCCAAAAACTAACTTGAGCATACGCAAGTCTAAACCTAAAGCATATGAAAAATGTACTCTCATACTGACTTGAGCATATATACAACATAAATAAAGAAAAAAGGAATGAAGATGTTAAAGAGTACCGTAATTCAAAGCTTGAGAATCAAATGAATAAAAAGGGTGAATATTTGAGCATATACAACATAATACAAGAAAAAATGAATGAAGATGTTGAATAGTACCGTACTATGAAGTTGAAGAATCAAATGAGCGAAGAGGGTGAAGATTTGAGGATATACTACATAAACAAAGAAAAAAAGGAATGAAGATGTTGAAGAGTACGGTATTGTGAAGTTATAGAATTAAATGAAAGAAGAGGGTGAATATTTGAGCTCCAAATGAATGGATACGAAGATTTGAGCCACCGATGTCATCTCTGGCTCTCTCGTTCACCTAGGATGTCTTATGAAAGAAATATGAAATAAGTTTTGTTTTAATTTATCAGTAAACCCTTTAATCGCAGTTGGACAAAGAAACTATAGTGGAAACTTAGTTCCTCTAGCAACGGTTGACGTATTCACCATTGTTAAATCATTTACAATTTATTTTTTAAATAATGGAGATAGGTGACACATGCTTAATGTACTCTAAAAAATGGAAAAAATATGGTTACTTGGAATCAACTTGTGTGCTTGTTGTACCCCAAAATTTTTCCTTTCCTTTCTCAAGATATTTCTCATCAAGATCTTCAAAATTTCAAGCTTGCACGAGTATTGACTAGGTCAAGCCATCTCCTCAACGCTGATGCCTCAAATTAGGGTTTGAGTTTGTACAAGGATAGTTGGATTTATAATGTTTCAAATGACTTTCATGAATCATTATAGATCATCAAGATTGCCCCTATCAAAGTTTCAAGTCTTGGATCACCAAAATTGCTCAGTCAATTGATCAGATGACCTAAAAACAATTGTATTGAAAAAAGTCGATTATGGTCAACCTACAGTCAAACTTTAATATTTTGGACCAATATCAATATTTTGAAGTCACATGTGCCATTTGATCAAGATAGGATCACAATTCTTCAATAAAATTGTTCAAATCATCAAAAAGGAAAAATGGTCAAAATTAGGGTTTTGACTGAGAATGACCAATCTTTGGCTTTTGACCTAGTACATGACTTATTGGTTTGAAATATGATCTTAATGAATCAAGTGCATCATTTTGACCTAATCGCATATTTCAATTCACCTCCCAAGATCAGTGGATTGATAGATGAAATTTGGTCAACTAGTAAAAAAGTCAATTGTACACTGAAAAGTCAAACTTTGACTTTTTGGTCAAATCTGAGTTTCAAAGATCACATTTCATCAAGACATTCAAAATAGGAAATTTGATCATCAAAAAAATCAAGAAAGTTAAAAATCAAGCTTTGCAAAACTTGGTAAAATTTTCTAAGTATTTTCTATACATTTTAATCTCATTACCTCATGACATTTTCCTTCACCACAATTCAAGATAATTCAAATGTTCAAGTAAACAACAAAGCTGCATTTTTTAAGTTAAAATTACAAATCCGAAAGCCTTGTCTTGTTTGAACTTTTCCCTTTGACTCAATCTCCAAACCTTGTTACTATGCTGTCCAAAACAAAAATCAGACTTATATTATGCTACATATGTTGTTGTACACAAAAACCAGATTTGTATCATGCTATAATATGCTACCTAGTCCAAACCTGCTATGCTCCCTCTAAACACTGTCACGGTCTTCTACAAAATAGTCCTGCTATGCTGCCTATAACCCAGTCCAAGCCTGCTCTATATCAGTCCCCATATTTGCACCAAATTAGCATATAAAAGTTGCATCTAAAAAGCTATGAAACAACATTTAACTATGAAAATGATGTGTAGCAACTGATTTTTTAATCAGAGCCGCCACTATTAGTTTTTATCCTAGGGAAGGGAATCTAACAGAAAACCCTAATCTGCAGACAGAGATTCTAGGTTTCAGACTTCTTTAGACGAAAGGAATGTGTTAAAAACCTTTCATCTACCTTGTTCACAAGGATACTAGCTTTTAGGTTTGAGTTGGGGAAACAAGATTTAAATTTTATTAGGGGAAAGGATTTAAATTTTATACAGGAGAAAAATGGATTTTGATTTTATACAGGGGAACTCTCTACAATTTTTGATTGTATGCCTACGTATCCTCTTATGAGGAATCAGAGTCCCAATTCGTAGTTTGTATGGGTTTGTGGTTTTTAGGGGTTGCAAACGTACTTTGAATCACCTCGCATTTTGGCCGAGAGTAGTGATTGCGGAGATTTTGACTAAATGCACAGTAAGTCAAAATCTGCTTGAAACCCTTTTGCAAAAATAGTTGTTTAGATTAGTTGATTGCGAAAAAAAGTTTGAGATTTGTTGAGTGCTTTTTTATAGATTTTAATTGCAAAAAATCTTATTAATGCATGATATATAAAATATTTAATGCAAATAATATAAGAAAATAACATGCAATTTTTGATGTAAAAATAATTTAAGTGATATAATAAATAATATTAATATTCACAATAAAAATTAATAATTGTAATAATTATAAATAATAATAAAAATAATTACAAAAAATAAAAATAATTTTAATCAAAACAGGAGGGTGTATCTTCTGGTTGTTAAGCCCTAACGTAAATTCTAGAAAAGGGATATTCTGAAAGGGACAGAAGTTCTGCAGGGGGTGCAGGGAAATTTATTGGGTTTTGACCCCAGTCGCAGAACTTCTGAAAAGATACGCTACAATCTGGTTAGTAAAGTCAGAAAATAGGGGTGTTAACTTTTGGGCTAAGCCCACTACGCAGAATTTCTGGAATGGCCAGATGGATTAGGTGTTGTGAAAATGTATAAGCCTAAGGCTGATTCTGGGTGGGAGAAAGCCTTGAAAGGAAAGTTCTAACAAAGGGGGAGGCTTATCAGAACATAACAAAACAACGCGCGCATGTGCACTTGCATCAGAATATTAAATATGCATTTTACCCTTACTAATTATGTTTCTGTTATGCTACAGTAAGATCAATGTTCTACCTCTATTCACCATAATCCCAACAAAAAAATAGTAAAGAAACAAACTAAAATTTGTTACCCCTTTGGTGTTTTTTATTTCTGATTCTGGTGCGTGTTTTTCTGTCCTTTCCTTCTTCTTCTTCTGCAGATTCTGGTGACAACAGCGACAGAAGGTGGAGGGAAGGTGATTGAAACTAGGGTTCCAGATATTGGAACCTCATTTACTCTTCTGGGTATTCTTCTTCTGGGTTTTCCAGAAATTCTACTCTCCTTTCTCTTTCTTCAAGCGTTTTCGTATTGCTTTTCTCTGGAAATTCCTGTCTCTCCTCGTATTCTTTTCCTCCCTTTTTTCTTGCTTTTTCCTTCTTTCTTTGTTTGCTAATTTTCTCCTCTATTTATAATGTTAAATTTTTTGGGCTTAGACTATGGCTAGAGCAAAGATTGAGGATAAAATTAAAAATATTTGATTGGAATTGATTCTCTGTGGAAGATTTGATTGAAATTGATACAATGCACGTCCAATAGATATGGACTTGGGTTGCTTAGCCTTTGAAACTCTGAGCTTGGGTTGTGGAAGATAATCTGATTTTGCCCTTGCTTACAACTTGACTCTACTAGAAGATATGATATTTCAGTTCTGTACTAGTATTGGCTTGTGCGTGATTCTGGCTTTGATTTGCACAGCTTTTTCATTATTTCTATAAAGAAGAACTTCTAGGATTTGTTTCAGAAGTTCTGTTGGGTCATCGCTTGATCCATACAGCCTAGCATTTCTTCATTTGCAGTCAGAACTTCTCCTTTAATTCAATTGGGCCAAGCGTTAATTCTTCCCCTTTCTTTTGCATACTCCTGGATTTAATTTTCACCCCTCCTATTTTAAATAACAACTAAATCTTCTTGATTTAAATTACACCCCCCTTGATCTTGAATAAAGATAGTCCATCAGATATTATTGTACCATCTTTAATTGAATGATTCTAAAAAAAGGATCGCTGAGGTAGGACAAATTTGGGGTATGAAAGCTGCCTCTATTCAATTACCTTCCAATCGAATAACGTGAGAAAACGCAGGTCTAACTCATTTTGATTGGGAGTTTATTGAATACTTGGAATATCCAAAACTTGTGTGCTCCACTCATAAGGTTATGTTGATATAGCACACCCTCATGAGCCTTGAGAAAAAAAGAGAAGTCGATTATATATCGCTCACCATGTATGATACGGTGGGAGAACTGACTGTTATACTGGTTTTGCATTTTGTATTCGCAAATGTTACGGTAAGCAAGAGTCGCCATCGACTTTTATTTTATCCAACAAAGGAAAGGGTAAAAAGAACAGAAAAATACCTTTCGAGAGTTTTCTGAGTAAGGGGGGTAGATTATGGAAAGGGAAGGTGTTAGCACCCTTTCCATCCATAGTTATCTACGGGCTCTTAGATGCTAGCTCATGTTTTGAAAGTTGCTTGTTGTTTGTGTGTTTTGAAAATTGTTTTGAAAATTCCTTAGTGCGGTGATTCGCTTTGCGATAACTCTTGTATCAGTCGTCAAAAGTGTTGACAAGGAAAATGTTTTTTAAAGTGTTTTGAAATGTTTTTGTGTAGGTGTAAAAAGTTGTTTTGAGCAAGCATCTAAGAACTTATCTACTTATACTCGAAAAGGTCGTTCTTTTCCTCCTAACCTTTAGACAGTACTATCCTACTATTAGTCAATAGGTAGCCCTATCGTTGGATGTATGAGGGACAGGCGCGGGTCATCGTTATGGTCATAGAAGGCAATATGTAAGGATACCTTAGCATTTCGAAGGGACTGTCATCATATAGGCAACATCGAGGAACAAGATCATTTCTCGTAGGCAACTCGAGGGACATTGAGGGACTATGATCTTTATGATGACTTTAACTGAGGGTCTTTTCTAAGGGTATCCCTACGTTCGAGGGACATGACTATTGTTTTTCCGAAGGCAACAAGTGAG
Organism: Vicia faba; assembly: GCA_948472305.1. Classification (NCBI taxonomy): domain Eukaryota; kingdom Viridiplantae; phylum Streptophyta; class Magnoliopsida; order Fabales; family Fabaceae; genus Vicia; species Vicia faba. The sequence goes on along the minus strand of OX451739.1, from coordinate 1,484,188,075 downwards.
GTTATCCTAGAGGTGCGAGTGTGCAAATGATTCAGTTCAGTTATTTATCTTGCAATTAGAGTTTTCTATCGTTTATTTTTGTCTTTCCATACAATCCTATTAATCTAAATATTGTATAAAATATAGTAGCAGAAGGTGAAGGCGGAAATGTAAACCTAAGCTATTACAGAGCTTTGGGGCAGTTTCATAATAGTGAAGAGTGCGGAAAAGAAATCCTAAAACTATTACATCCCGAAAGCAATTACATGATAATGATGAAAAAAGCGAGAAAAATAAAGCTACCCTATTACAGTTGAACGTGCCCTATACACTTTATCTAGGAAAATAAAAATAAGATGAAAATAGTAAAGAAAATGTTTTGGTGATTTTTTATGAAAAAATGATTTTTGATAATTTATTAAATAAACCTAAAAACCCAATTAGTTTTAATTAATAAAAAAATGTTAATTTTGAAAAGAAAAAAAAGTTAATTAAAATACCTAAATCCTAATTAGTTTTAATTAATAATAAAAAAGGTTAATTTTGAAACAAAAAAGGTTAATTAAAAAAAACCTAAAACCTAATCAATTTTAATTAAAAAAAAGTTAATTTTGAAAAAAAGGTTAATTAAAAAACCTAAAACCTAATTAATTTTAATTAATAAAAAAGTGATTTTATAAAAAAAGTTTATGTTTAATAATTAACAAAAAAAAGATTAAGTTTGCCAAAAGTTAGATAGAGGAAGAAACATCAATGGAAAATAGGGTTAGAAAATACAAATAATGCAAATGTCAGGGGTGGGTATTGAACCAAAAATTAATTTAAAACCTAAAATTAAATTAAAAAACCTAAAATTAATTATTTGAGTTTATTATGAAAAATCAAAGGTTTGTGAAAAATGTTAGGTTTTATGAAAAAAGTTTTAAACAGAAAGAATGAAAATAGGTAAAAGGGTAAATAGAATGGAAGAAAACCAAAACCAATAGGGTGGGTGTTGAACCCACGCCCTTAACCTCCTCAAAATGTCTGCCTTGCCATGCATTGGTGGTTGTTATGACCCGACCTCTATGTTTTGTAATAAACCTGCATGGGACCATAATGGTCAAACCTGTAGTGTTGAATCTCATGGACACATTAAACAAATTAGTATACCATGAAATACAAAGAAAATAAATATATGGCATTTTGTAATGTTAAAACCGATATGGCATGTATGAATGCTTCTACACCCTTTTGATCATGAAGATCAAACCAGCCTTACCTTTATTGGAGAACTAGTGATATGAGGGTTTGTAACAAGGATGACTTGTTTGTAGTGAGATGGGGGTTTGTAACAAGGATTTCAAGTTTTTAGGGTTCTTGAAAGAATTTGAAATTTTGACAGGGTTGTGGCAAAAAGTTTTTTTTCGTGTCCTGTTTATGTGAAAAGAATGAGATTATATAATGAAAATTAGAGCAAAGAAATGAGCTTTGGATGTGCAATTCGACCTCCAATAACCACAAGCAATAGTGCAGATTTTTATTCACTTGAGTCTGACACGTTCTAGGTTAAATCACAGGGACTTAAATGCAAATTTTTAAATTGAAATGTGAAAACAAAATGTAGTCGACATCGAGAAAAATCTCCTGTCCGAAAATGGGCTATGAATTTTTGAAGTTTTGGCTCAGACAAACTTATTTTGGGCTCTAGTGTCAACTCTGACACGTTCTTCAATAAAAAACTGGTATTGATCGGAGCAGAACCTGGTCTCGACCTTGGAATAAAAGTTGTATATCTTTGAGTCAGTGACCTTATGTAAAAAGATGAGTCCGATCCGATAAAAATTAACCGAGTTATAAATTTTCGAAGTTTCGACCCAGAAGAAATAATATTCAGCATTCAGGATTTTCGGTGCGTCACGCACACTCTGGGCATAAAACGAAGGCCTTTTGGATACTGTTCGAACTCGATACCTCTTTTGAAAGCTTAGCCAACTCAATATATGAAATTTTGGCGCCGGAACCAGCTCGATATGATGAAAATCGCCCAAGTTATGATTTTCTGAACATGACACAAATAAACTTCTATCACAAATTTTCTGTACAAAAATACTTGATAAATCCGTATTTTTGAAGACCTTCTGATTGAAATTGGCCTCCAGCCGTGAGATATGTAAGAGTAGATGACGTCAATAAGGAATTTTGGCCACCGGAACGGCTTCAAAAGGAGCCACGATATTCAAGTTATGAATTTTTTAGTGTGTAAAAACTGCACTTTCAGCATACTTTTTCACCATATTTCTTCGAGAAAAATCGCACATTCGGAGACATTCTTTAAAGAATTGGCTCTCGAGCCGAACCTGAATTTGAGAATATGTTATCAGGGATATCTTGGCGAAAGAATACCTAAATATGATGCGCCGGATTGGACTTGTGAATCTTTGAACCCCGAATCATTGCGAAACAGCGAATCGATCTTCAGTACGGAAAATACTCTGAGAACATCCATTGGCGAAATAAACGTCACTTGTAACCTGACTAAGTTTGCTAAATATACCTTGATTCCATAAACATAAAACCAATGATATGCATGTATGTAATAATGAAATGTAAGCCAAAAATGTGGAAAAAAGAGGGTAAATTTTGGGTACAACATCATGGTTTGAAGTAGTGGGATGGATGAGGAAAGTACATTGAGGTTTAGAAACAACGTACCGAGTTTTTGTAAATACATTGAGGCTTAGAGGCAACTTAGTGAGCTGAGAGAGTACATTGAGGCTTAGAGGCAATGTACAGAATTTTGTGAATACTTTGAGGCTTAGAGGCAACGTAGTGAGTTGTGAGAGTACATTGAGGCTTAGAGGAAATGTACAGAGACTTGTGAATACATTGAGGCTTAGAGGCAACATAGTGAGTTGTGAGAGTACATTGAGGTTTAGAGGCAATGTATGGAGATTTGTGAATGCGTTGAGGCTTAGAGGCAACGTAGTGGGCTGTGAGAGTACATTGAGGCCTAGAGGCAATGTACGAAGTTTGCAAATACGTTGAGGCTTAGAGGAAATGTAGTGAGTTTTGGAAGGTACATTGAGGCTTAGAGGTAATGTAAGGAGATTTGAAAATACTTTGAGGCTTAGAGGCGACGTAGTGAGTTTTGGAAAGTACATTGAGGCTTAGAGGCAATGTACGGAATTTTGCGAATATGTTGTGGCTTAGAGGAAATGTAGTGAGTTTTGGAAGGTACATTGAGGCTTAGAAGCAATGTATGGAGTTTTGCAAATATGTTAAGGCTTAGAGGAAACGTAGTGAGTTTTGGAAAGTACATTGAGGCTTAGAGGCAATGTACGAATTTCGCGAATACGTTGAGGCTTAGAGGCAACCTAGTGAGTTTTGGAAAGTACATTGAGGCTTAGCGGCAGTGTACGGAATTTTGCGAATACGTTGAGACTTAGAGGCAACATAGTGAGTTTTGGAAAGTACATTGAGGCTTAGAGGCAATGTACGGAATTTTGAAAATACGTTGAGGCTTAGAGGCAACGTAGTGAGTTTTGGAAAGTACATTGAGGCTTAGAGGCAATGTATGGAGTTTTGCGAATACGTTGAGGCTTAGAGGCAACATAGTGAGTTTTGGAAAGTACGTTGAGGCTTAGAGACAATGTACGGAGTTTTTCAAATACGTTGAGGCTTAGAGGAAACATAGTGAGTTGTGAGAGTACATTGACGCTTAGAGGCAATGTACGGAATTTTGCGAATGCGTTGAGGCTTAGAGGCAACGTATGGAGTTTTTCGAATACGTTGAGGCTTAGAGGCAACGTAGTGAGTTTTGGAAAGTACATTGAGGCTTAGAGGAAATGTACGGAATTTGAAAATATGTTGAGACTTAGAGGAAACGTAGTGACTTTTGGAAAGTACATTGAGGCTTAGAGGCAATGTACGGACTTTTGTTCACTATTGCATGGAGACTTAGGTAATGGACTACTTTGTAAGGAACTGATCACTTCCTGGAGAATTAGATGATGGGTTGGATCGTAGGAGAAGTGTTTGGTTGATTGACCCTCAGATGGTTGAATCGAGGATTAGATAGCTTATGTGTTGTTTGATACAGGCGTACGCATGCACATTTGAATGTTTAGATGCATGTATAGTGTATGTTTGCAAAATGTATGTATGAAGACGTAGCAAAATGCGTGTATGTTTTGTATGTGTGCCTTGAAATGTCATACAGACTGTTTCCAACGTTCTTTCCTTTAAACCATTGGCTCAGAATTACCAATCCCATGGTGTTATTTCGTTGTGGCTTTATTGAATTTGATTTGAATGCAGTGAAAAGGTGTAAGCAAAATTTTGCACATTGATTTTGTATCTTAAGCGCAGACGTAGATGTAGATGTAGATGTATGTATTGGCATATGCGTAGATTTGTATGTTACAAGTGCAGGCATAAGCGTAGACATGTGTATAGACTTTGTATTGTAGATGCATACTTTTTGGTGTTTTATAGACATGGGCGTGGACATAGACGTGGGTTTTCTTTCGATGTTTTTCTAACCAAAAATGTTTTTTTCGATGTTTTATCAAAAACTTTCATTTGTTAATCCCCGAAATGATTTCAAGACAATATTCACAAATAATAATTGTAGTATTTTGCAGACAATTGTGAGAAAAGAAAAATACAATTTGAAAGGTGAAAAGAAAAGTGAATGTTTTTTTGATTATGCCTCTGAATAGGCGAATGTACAGGATGCAATTCCTAGGAAGAGGTAATTACAGAAATTTTCAAAACTGTAAATGGCAATGAAAATGATAATTGTTACTATTGTTTCCCCAATATCCTTTTAATATCCCTTATCTCCTTTGCTTCTGAGTTGTATGACTCTGATCCATCTCTCCCTTCGTGGTTCGTAGTCGCAGTTCTTAGATCACTTTTTTTTTTGTTCTTTATTTCTTTGTATTAAATCCCTAACTTTTTCCTAGACTGCCCTTTCGGGTTTTCAATCCACCGGTATAATTTTTTTTTATATGCCCCTAATTTTTTCCTGGATCACCCTTTAGGGTGTTAGGTCCACCGGGACGATCCTTTTTTCCTAAGTCGCCCGTTTAGGGTTCGAGCTTAGTGAGCCTTTTATACATAGTATTTTTTGACTGCATTTAAATTTTCCGGATGCGGTAGTTCTTCCCCATCGATTGTTGTGAGGATAAGACCACCTCCAGAGAATGTTATTTTGACTATGTATGGACCTTCGCAGTTGGGTGTCCATTTACCACGTGAATCGAGGCGAGGTAGAAGAATCTTCTTGAGCACTAGATCCCGTTCATTGAATATTCGAGGATAGACTTTCTTGTCAAAGGCTCTCTTCATCCGCTTCTGATTTAGCTTACTGCGGCACAGAGCTATCAATCATTTTTCTTCAATAAGGTTGAGCTAATCGAGCTGTGTCTGCACCCATTCTGCTTCTTCCAGCTTTGTTTCCATTAGAACCTAAAGCGATGGTATCTCAATTTCAACTGGAAGTACTACCTTTATGCCATATACCAGCGAGAAAGGAGTCACGCCTATTGATGTGCGTACCGAAGTGAGGTAGCCATGTAGAGCGAAGGGAAGCATTTCGTGCTAATCTTTGTACGTCTTTACCATCTTCTGGATGATTTTCTTGATATTTTTATTGGCTGCTTCGACGACCCCATTCATCTTTGGTCTGTATGGTGAGGAATTATGATGCTTGATTTTGAAGTCTTCCCACAGTTCCTTCATCATTTTGTTGTTTAAATTGGACCTATTATCTGTAATTATCAGACTTGGGACACCTTATCTGCATATGATATTCTGCTTGATGAAGCGTGTAACCACTTGACTTGTCACGTTGGCATAGGATGCCGCTTCTACCCATTTGGTAAAGTAGTCGATGACTAAAAGTATAAAACGGTGTCCGTTGGATTCTTTCGGATCGATCATGCCAATCTATCAATTCCCCCACATTGAGAATGGCCAAGGGGAGCTCATGACGTTCAGAGGAGTTGGTGGCACATTTATCTTATCGGCATAGATCCAACATTTATGACACGTCTTCATGTAGCGATAACAGTCTGCTTCCATTGTTACCCAATAATACCCTGCTCGCAGAATCTTTCTAGCCATGGAATGCCCATTTGAATGAGTCCCGAAAGTACCCTTGTGAATTTCTCTCATAAGTGTATCTTCTTCTTGCTTCTCCACACACCTGAGTAGTACCATGTCGTAGTTTCTTTTGTATAGCACCCCATTACTCAAAGAATTTTGAAGCTAACCTTCGCATGGTCCGCTTGTCAAAGATAGAGTCATTTTCTGGATATTCCTGCTTTTCCAGGTACTTCTTGATGTCGTAGAACCAAGGCTTGTTTTCTGGTCCTTCTTCAATAGCAAGACAATGCGCGGGCTCTTCGAAATGTCTAATTGTGATGTGTGGTTCATGAATCTTCCAGGTTACCTTGAACATAGCTGATAGAGTTACTAGAGCATCTTCCATTTGATTTTCTTCTCGCGGGATATGGCTGAAAGTGATCTCGGTGAACTCCTCGACCAATTTCAAAACATGATCCCGATATGGAATCAATTTTGAGTGTTTTGTATCTGTTGTACCCTAAAATTTGCCCTCCCATATTCTTCAAGAAAAATTCACAAGTCCAACCTGGCACGTCATATTCAGGTATTCTTTCGCCAAGATATCTCTGATAACATATTCTCAAATTCAGGTTCGGCTCAAGAGTCAATTCTTTAAAGAAGGTATCCGAATGTGTGAGTTTTCTCGAAGAAATATGGTGAAAAAGTGTGCTGAAAGTGCAGTTTTTACGCGCTAAAAAATTCATAACTTGAAGATCGTGACTCGTTTTGAACCCGTTCCGGTGGCCAAAATTCCGTCTTGACATTATCTACGTTTTCATCTCTCACGGCTGGAAGCCAATTACGATCAGAAGGTCTTCAAAAATGTGGATTTATCAAGTATTTTCGCACAGAAAATTTGTGACAGAAGTTTATCTGCGTCATGTTCAGAAAATCATAACTTGGTCGATTTTCATCATATCGAGCTGGTTCTGGTGCCAAAATTTCACAAATTGAGTTGGCTACATTTTCACAGAAGGTATTGAGTTCAAACGGTATTCAAAAGGCCTTCGTTTTTTGCTCAGAGTGCGTGACACGCTGAAAATCCTGAATGCTGAATATTATTTCAGCTGGGCCGAAACTTCGAAAATTCATAACTCGGTCAATTTTTATCGGATTGGGCTCATATTTTTACACAAGGTCCATGACTCATAGATCTACAACTTTGATTCAAAAGTCGAGACCAAATTATGCACCGATCAATACCAGTTTTTTATTGAAGAACGTGTCAGAGTCGACACCGGAGCCCAAAATAAGTTCGTCTGAGCTGAAACTTAAAAATTCATAACTAATTCACTGTTTATCCGATTGAGTCGATTTTCGGACAGGAGTTAGTTATCGATATCGGCTACATTTTGTCTTCACATTTCAACTTCAAAAAATGCACTTAAGTCCCTGCGATTTTGCCTGGAAAGTGACGAATTCAAGTGAATATTAGAGGCCCAATTGCACATTCAAAGCCCATTTGCTTTACCCTAATTTCCATTATATAATCACCTTCTTTTCACACAAACCAGAAAAAAAAAAAAGAGGAGAGGAGAAAAAGAGGAGAAAAGAGAGGAGAAAAAAAGAAAACCCTTGCCACAACACTGTTGGAATATCAAACTCTTTCAAGAACCCTAAAACCTTGAAATCCTTATTACAAATCCCTATCTCACTACAAACAAAGCCATCTCAGTTACAAACCAACATCTTATTACTTCTTCAGTAAGGGTAAGGCTGGCTTGATCTCCATGATCCAAAGGGCATAAAAACATTCATGTCACTACTTTTCCAGTAAGGGTAAGGTTGATTTGATCTCCATGATCAAAAGAGTATAATCATTCATACATGCCATATTGTGCCTAAACATTAAATTTCTTCATATATTGGCTTTATTTGAATTTTTATGATTTTATTTAATGTGTTCTTGAGGTTCAACACTGCAGATTTAGACAGGATCCCAGGTTCATTAAGGAACGTTGAGGCCAAAAGGCCAAAAGCCAAATGGCCAGACTAGAAAAACTTATGCATGACACCAATACATGGCGAGGCAGACATTAAGCCAGACATTAAAGGAACGTTGAAGCCAGAACACAAATGGCCAAAAGCCAAAAGCCAAAAGCCAAATGGCCAAAGTAGAACAACTTATGCATGAAACTCAATCCAATGGCCAAAGAATGCAGACCACGGTACTCAGGAGTCAATACTTCAAAAAACCTCCCCTTGGGCCAGACACCCCCTATGGTTTGCTCAATTTTTAATTTTTATTTGTTTTTCCTTTTTATTCTTTTAATTGTTTTTTAATTGTTTTCTTTTAATTCCATAAAATAATTTTCATAATAAATATAAAATATAAAAAAATCAAAAAAAATGTTTATTTTATTAATATTAATTTTACTATTATTATTTTTGTAAATAAACTTTAAACAATTAATTAGATTAATTTAGGTTTCAAAACCTTAATATTTTTCTTAATAAATTAAATATGTAGAAATTAGGGTTTTTTACTTTTTCATCATTTTTTTTAATAAATAATTTTCTCATTATTATTATTATTATTATTAACTACTAATTTATTTTGTAAATAAACATGTACAAAAATTCTTTAGTAAATTAAGTTAAACTTTAACATTTTTCTCAAATAATTAAAAATAACTTAGAATTAGGGTTTCTTTTAATTTTAATTTTAATTTTCTTATTTCATAAATACAAAAAAAAACCTAAAAAACACTTCTTTTATTTCAATAAATAATTAATTAATTTTTAATTTCATTTAATTTCTTTAAAGGGTCCAACGCCCTCGAACGTTCTATTTCTATTTCTTTCGCACATTTATTTTCTTTCAAATATTATGTAATTGCTCAAGCCATGTAACTCGGACATTTTATATTTCCCGCATTTTATTTCTTTATTTTATGTCAAATCGGGTCCTGGTTTAATTTTGGCGATGTGGACCCGCGCCTTTGTAATAGTTTAGGAACTTTAATTTCCGCAACTTTTTTAACTGTTAATAATTGCATGCAAGAATGAATGTCTAAATAAAAACAAACGCATAGATCACCTTGACATGAATAAGACAAAATAACTGAACATGACACACAAATCACACACCACCCCTAGGGTACGCCTCATTGTTGCCTTGCCTTCGAAAGGTGATCGTCGAGTAGAGGATGTCTTAGTAAGTCCTCATGATCCGGGAACCTGGCATGAGGGTAGCTTCTAAGGTGTCTTCCCATTACTCCGGTGATCACACTGTTGCCTTGTCCCTCGAAACGTGGCCGTCGACTATAGGACGTCTTAGTGAGTCCTTGTGTCCATTGATCTAGTTGCCTAAAACAAAGTTGCCTCGAAACAAGTTTCCTCGGAACGGTTGCCTCGGAATAAAAGATCAATGGCATAAGGGTAGCTTCTAAGGTGTCTTACCTTTGCTCGGTGACCACAATGTCCCTAAACTCGAATTGACCCGAACACCTCCAACGGTGGTGCTACCTACCTCTCAATGGTGGGATGGCACTACTTTAAAGGACATTTACACAGACGAATTCTTTAGGGTAGGTAGACGACTCGTGGATACTTGCTCTAATTCAAAACAAAACAAATCAAAAATACTTTTCACACCGACACATTTTCAAAAAGCTTTCGAAAGCAATTTTTCAAACACTCTTGAGGACCGATACAAGAGTCGAACTGAAACTTTCAAAGAAACTTTTTAAAACCCACAGTTGAAAAGCAAACAAACCATTTTTGAAAACACAAATGAGCAAGTATCTAAGAGCCCATGGATAACCATGGATAGAAAGGGTGCTAACACCTTCCCTTTCTATAATCTACCTCCCGAACCGAGAGCAATCTCTATAAGGAATTTTTCTGTGCTTTTGTCCTTTCCATTTGGAGAAAATAAAAGACGGTGGCGACTCTTGCTTCCGCGACATTTCACGAACCAGCTTTAAACAGTCAGTTCCAGATCCACCGATCACAGTATCCCATTCGCCATTAACCTGATATATGACTAATGCAGAGTCCCCACATACTTCGAGGTGATTTATTCTCAAATCAATGCCAGCTTCTAGTCCTAGTATGCAAGCTTCGTACTCGACAATGTTGTTGGTGCAGTCGAAACACATTCTTGCAGTATATGGCTTGTGATAGTTCTTTGGAGAAGTCAAAACTGCCCTTATGTCGTGCCTCGGTGCATTTGAAGCCCTGTCGAACGTGAGTGTCCAACGTGCCCCTGGCTTGGGTCCTTCGTCGGGTCCTGGTATTTCATAGTCGGCTATAACCATGACGTCTTCGTCTGGGAAGTCAAACTTTATAGGTTGATATTTTGGCAGCGGTTGGTGAGCCAGATGATCAGCTAGTATACTACCTTTGATGGCCTTCTGAGTGACATATTGGATGTTGTATTCTGATAGTAGCATCTTCCATCATGCGATTCTCCCGGTAAGAGCTGGTTTTTCAAACACGTACTTTAGATGATCCATTCTTGCTATTAACCACGTAGTGTGGGTTAACATATATTGCCTCAACCTCTTGGTAGCCCAAGTCAATGTGCAACAAGTTTTCTCAAGGAGTGAGTACCTGGTTTCGCGGTCAGTGAATTTCTTGCTGAGGTAATAAATCGCATGCTCCTTTCTGCTTGTTTTATCCTACTGTCCCAAAACACAACCCAATTATCCTTCGAGCACTGTCAGATACATAATGAGTGGTCTTCCGGGAACTGGAGGCATTAAGATTGGTGGCTCTTGCAGATACTGTTTTATCGTCTAGAAGGTTGTTTGACAATCATCATTCCATACTACCGTTTGATCTTTTCGTAATAACATAAATATTGGCTCGCATGTAGCTGTTAGAAGCGATATGAACCTTGAGATGTAATTCAATCGCCCTAAGAACCATGCCCTTCCTTTTCTGTCCTCAGTGTTGGCATCCCTTGTATAGCTTTTACTTTGTCGGGGTCCACTTCAATACCCCGATAGCTTACAATGAAACCCAACAATTTGCCTGATCTGACGCCAAATGTACACTTGTTCAGATTTAACCTCAGTCTGAACTTGCGTAGCCGTTCGAATAGCTTTTGTAAATGTATGATGTGTTCCTCCTCCGTATGGGATTTGGCGATCATATCATCGAGTTATACTTCGACCTCTTTGTGTATCATATCATGGAATAATGTGACCATTGCCCTCTGATAGGTTGTCCCTGCATTCTTGAGACCGAATGGCATTACTTTGTAGCAGATAGTTTCCCAAGGTGTCATGAAGGTAGTCTTTTCCATGTCTTTGGGCGCCTTTTTGATTTGATTATAGCCCGAGAAGCCGTCCATGAATGAGAATATTGAGGCTTGAGTCGTGTTATCCACCAGAACATCTATGTGGGGTTACGAGAAATCATATTTGGGGCTTACTTTGTTCAGATCTCGATAATCCACACACATGTGTACCTTGCCGTCTTTCTTGGGTACTGGCACAATGTTAGCTATCCAGGGTGGATAATCTACCACTGCTAAGAACCCTGTGTCAAATTGTTTAAGAACCTCTTCTCTGATTTTGCTGGACATATCTGGACGAGTTCTCCTGAGTTTTTTCCTAACTGGAGAACACCCTTCTTTGAGAGGTAGTCTATGTACCACGATGTCGGTATCTAACCCTGGCATGTCTCTGTAGGACCAAGTGAATATGTACATGTACTCGTGCAGTAGTTTGATCAAGCCTTCCTTGACACTCTGCTCTAACCTTGCCCCTAGCTTGATTTCTTTGGGATCTTCCTCTGTTCCCAGATTAATGGTCTCCACAACCTCTTGGTATGGTTGTATGCTGCCAGTCTTTTGTTCTATTTCCCTCGTAATTTCCTTAGAGAGTTCCAGATCTTCATCATCTTCCTCTTCGGCTTGGTTGATAGGAGCCTCAAAATTGTATCGGGTTGCAACAGTAACATTATCGATGGTTTTGGGCATGGATTTAGGAAAGAAAAAGATCTCGGGAATCTCCATGGAAGTCCAACTTTTGAATTCTTCTCCTAGAGCGCACTCCCTAATAAAGTACGTTGCCTTTCTGGTGTGAACTTTGTTGGATATGATTGCCACGTGTCCTCCATACTCTGTTCCCTTGTTGACAAAGGTCTCTCGAATCAGAGGGAAGCATGATTTGCCTTTTGGATTTGCTTCCGATGATTCATAGCCCAATCCAAAGCGATTCTTCTTCTCAGGGATCTCTGGGAGCTTTCCCCAACCTTTTGTGGCATCACATCCCATGGTTGCTTGCAGATCTCTCCATGACATCACCTTAGGACTTATTACCCTTCTCGACTGGTAGAGTCACCATTGAAGCAATTTTCAAGGCTTGGAACGGGGTAGCTATACAGTCTTCATCGGCACTGATATATTTGTATGATTCAATGTGGCTTACGAATATATCTTCCTCACCGTCGATTATGATTAATTTCCCTTCCACTAGGAACTTCAATTTCTGATGCATGGTCGCGGTGACCGCCCCTGCTGCATGGATCCAAGGTCTCCCTAGTAAGCAAGTGTATGTTGGTTCTATATCCATGACCTGGAAAATGATATTGAATATATGCGACCCAATTTTAACTGGAAGATCCACCTCTCCTAACATCGAGCTTCGAGAACTGTCAAATGCTTTCACTATTGTAGAACTTGGCCTCATCTCAACGTCATCTATGGTTAACTTTATCAGACTGGACTTTGGCAACACATTGAGGGCAGAACCGGTATCAGTAAGAACCTTGGATAAATAGGTAGTACCTATTTGCATAGTAATGTGGAGTTACTTTTGATGAGCTCGACCATGTGGCGGCAATTCATTATTGCTGAAACCCATGTATGATCCGGATGTTAGGTTTACTACGACATTGCCAAATTGATTTACCAAAATTTCCTTTGTGACGTGAGCTGAACTTAGTACCTTCATCAAGGAGTCTCGGTGCACTTCAGAGTTGATGAGTAGCAAGAGTAAGGAGATTTTCGCTGGAGTTTGGTGAAGCGGATCCACCACTCTGTAATCACTTCTTTTAATTATTTTCCGAAACTCTTCTGCCTCTTAATCAGTAAAAAAAATTCTTGGAGGTTCTGTCTCTTTACTTGTATCAACCACTGCTTTTTCCTTGTCCTTTGTTTGAGTCTCATCTTTCTTCTTTGATGGTTCAACTCCAAAAATTCGACGGCTTCGGGTCATACCCCCTGTCCCTGCTATATTAGAAATTGCAGGTCCCTGACTTGGTGAGGGCTCACTTTCTTGTTTCACTCTATTAATGTATACGAGTCATAATTCTATGGCACGGCTTTGTTGCTCTCATAAGGGATAAGTGAGGGTCCCTTAATCACCAATGTGGCATTTGGAATAGTTGGTATTAGGAGAGTCTTCTTGGGTGCCATCTTTGCGGTCTCCGTTGATTCTTCCCACGGGATCACTAGAGTTTTCTTGTTAACATTTGGGCCTTGGAAAGGGATTACCAATGGCTTCTTTCCTTCAATCGCGGCTACATATTTTTCTTCATGGTATGGTCCGAATTGGACTATCCCCTGGTCCATTAGCTTTTGCAAAGTTCTTTCGAAGGCTTTATTATGTTACAACAGGAACCCACATTCGAATATATATTCTTTTAACAAGTTGATTGGGGTTTTTGCTTGTCTGATTTCCCCAAAGCCAGTGACTACTTCAATCCCATTTATTGTCGTACCACCATGCAGAGGCATGGGATTTGTCTTGATGTTAGGTTTCTCAAAGGTGATATCTTGAGATTCTAACAAGTCCTGCACTTTGTGTTTGAATGCCCAACATTGCTCTATGGTGTGCCCCATAGAATTAGCATGGTATTCGCATTTGGGGTCGGCATTATACCTTCATGGGAGTGGCCCGACTGGAGGAGCTAGAGGCTTGATTTCCACCAAGGATGCCTTAACCAAGTATTGTAATAACTAGCTGGGTGGCATGGGGAGTGGATCAAAGTTTCTTGGTGGCCTTGTAAATCTATCTTGTTGTTGTCCTTGAGGGATCATTAATGGTTGTTGTGCCCTTGGTTGTGAGGCTACCACATTGATTTCTCTCTCTTTTCTCTTTGGGAAGTTTGAAGCAGGCCTTTTTGGATTATGGGGAGCGTTTGATGATCCCCCTGATATCTTCCCACTTTTTATTCCAGTCTCGATTCTTTCTCCGATAGTTACTAGATCTAAGAATCTCGAAGAGATACTCCCAACCATTTTCTCGTAATACATCCCTTGCAAAGTTGCCATGAACATATCTACTAATTCCTTCTCTAATAGCGGTGGTTGCACACGTGATGCCATCTCCCTCCATCTTTGAGCATATTCCTTGAAGGACTCTTCTTTCTTCTGGGACAGATTCTGGAGTTGCATGCGGGTAGGCGCCATGTCCAGGTTATATTTATAATGCTTTAAGAAAGCATTATCAAGATCTACCCAGGTTTGAATGTGTGTTCACTCCAATTTCATATACCAGTCTAAAGATGCCCCACTCAGGCTATCCTGAAAATAGTGGATCATCAACTTCTGATTGTGGGTGTGGGCATGCATCTTCCAACAATACATGCGTAGATGATTTCTTGGACAGGGGAGCCCCTTGTACTTTCCAAAGTCAGGTACTTTGAACTTTGATGGAATCCACAACAGGAACTAGGCCCATTTCGAGAGGGTCTACCTCGAAGGCCTCGAAACCCTCCACAACTTTTAGTCTTTCCTCTAGAGCTTTGTACAGATTCTTCACTAGTGGATTATCAACAGCATGAATATCGGTCGTCTTTAAGGGTGCTTGATTGGAATCCTCTGGGTCGTGGTCTCCGTATTACAGGTCCAAGTAGTTGTTTGTGTTGTTGACTGGGATTTGTAGGGTCCCTGCTTTTGATGGTGGTGGGATAAACCCTTCAGTCTCAGCTTCTTGTTGGGCCATGACAGACTTTTGGAGTCCTGCCTCTAGTTCTTTCCTTAGTTGGTGACTGCTTGATTCACCAATGATTTGGTCTACTTCTTCAGAAGCTACCCTTGGAATCTGGTCCTTCATGTCAATGATTTTCTTCAGAGCTAGAAAAACTTGGCTCAGATCTCCCTTCATTGAACTCACATCACCCTTTACTTGGTTGAGATCTTCTTTGAGCGCAGCCTGAGTCTCCTCAATTTGTTCCATTGCTTTTTGCTGGTAGGCCCTTGTTTGATATGGAGGCCAAGGAGGTGGAGATCTTCTTCTACCAATGGTTTACTAGAGAGATTTTGTGAGAGATGAGTTTTGATATGATATGCAGGAGTTTTATGAATGCATGCATGCAGATGAATGTGTATGAACATGAAATGTTTTATTCATTTGGGTACACAATTATATTTTGTTTATTATTATTTTAATTGGTGATTGTATTTGAAATGGACACACAAACGAGATACGAAAACACAATTCCTTTATTGAAAGTAACATAATCCAGATATTGAAAAATATTACAACTTTGAATCAAAACTTGTTAACATAAACATAAATGAAGGGAAATAAATCTTCTAGGTGCGCCTACAGATGTGTGCTCTGAAACCATCAACCATTGCTCGATAAAGATGGAGAAAGTCTTAAACATCCTTTGGGAGAGGGACCATCACAGTTTCTGCGTCTCTCAGACTTCTAGGGATATCCTCAATAAGATTGTTGGCTAAGAAGACAAGCTTTTCATGTCTTTATTTGTAATACCGATACTCTTGATAAAGATGTGGGATTATCTTATGGTTTTCTCTCCCTGCTTGGGAGATCTTGACATACTGCTCTTCCTAATACATCTTTTCACCCCTCATTTCTGTATAAAGTCTCCGCTGAATAAGCAAGTCTTTTTCGAGACCTTGTAATTCTAGGCATACTTGCTCGTATTCTTCAGTTTTCTGAACCAAGAGTCCTTGTGCCTCCATCCTCTCGAGGCGTTCCTTATTCTCTACTTCTTGGTTGTCTTGCAATCTAGTGGTGAAGTACTTTATTTGCTCTTGTTGGTCTAAGGAAGCTTGTGTTAAATCTTGGATTTGAGCTCTTAGGTCCTCCTCTAGTACCTTATTGTCATGTGTAGCCTTTTCATACCATCTGGTTAACTTTCCAATTTCCGCAGAAGCGTCTTCTAACCTTTGGTTATGGGAATCCAGATTGAAGGTGGCACTTAGCAGCCCTTCGGTTGTACGCTTTCGCTTGAGACTCTCCTTTTCCAATACCTTTTGATCTCTCTCAATTTATAGGTCCTTGGACTCAAGTATGAGTTGCATCTGCTTCTTCTCTTTGGTCAGATTGCGAAGGTTGAGCCCTAACTCTTTCTTTTCCCTTTGAGCTTGCTTTAGGGAATTTTTCAAATTTTCAACTTCTTCCAAGGATATAGGCGTGACCCCTGGGACCTATGTCTTGTACCCTGGATCTATCTCAAAGGACAGCTTGATAATTTGTACCCTATCTCTGACCCATCTGGTGTAAGGGTCTCTTGCTGTGGCATTCTTTCTTTCAGCTCTCCTCTTATTGACCTTATTCCAAGCCCGGATAACCTTGTTGAGAAAATCTTGGTCTTTTGTACCCATGTCGTGGATGATTAATGGTTGGAGTTGTTCATCCGTAGGTCTGTCTTCCAAAGGATACCCTAGATGTCGTAGGGCCAGAGTAGGGTTGTAATTAATACAACCTCGTGATCCAATCAACGGGACATTAGGAAAGTCTCCACAGCTAATAGTGATGTCACCAATATCTAGCTTCCTTGCATACCATAGTATAGTGTTTGCAGTGAGAGACTTTAATTTCTGGGGCCATTAGCATTTGGTCAGCTTCAGAATCATATAGTCTTCTTTGTAAAGATGGGTCATGAACCAGATATATAGGAGTGAAATGCAACAATTCAAAGTGCCTTTTCTCTTTTCATACATCATATGCAAAGTGTAATAAATGTCAGCAAGTAGAGCAGGAGTTGGATCATTATTAAAGACTTTCGCGCCCCAAAATATGCTAATGGCTGCAGGGTCAACGTTGTCCATGGTCCGAGGAAATAAAATTACACCAAATACCAGTAGCCCTAAACAATAAACATAAGATTCCCATTCTTTACAGTTAGCAAATTCAAGTGCCTTAGCTTCCAAGTATATCCTCTTGATTCCTTGTATCGGGTCTTCCTGTCGGTAATTTTGCACTAACTCAGGGTAAGGGATCCCTAAGCCTTTTGCCAAAACTTTGACTTCAACAACTTGTCTGATACCTACATAGGCCTTCTCTTTGGAAAAGTTCAGAATTTTGTCAAATTCTTCCAGAGCCGGTGCTAGCTGGAAGTCTTGGAAAGTAAAACATCTCAACGGAGGGTCGTAGAACTGAATAAGGGCAGATATAGCATCTATTTGAACATCTACTTTGGTCAAGTCAAGGGTATCCTCATAACGGCGAGCGTACATCTTCAGAGCTCTCTCAGATAATTTCCCCTTTATAGTTTTGATTTCAGAAAGGTCAGGCTAGAAGGCATTGACGCAGACAAGTTGTTTCCCTTTGGTATCCATTTTTTTAGACAATCCCCAAAAACTAGATTTTATTATCTTTCATTTTGGTACCCTGTGAATAAGCCAGATAAAAGACGCAACTGATGAATATATGACAAATATGAATGCATGAATGTATGGATGTATGGTTTTGTGGTAAGTACCCTTAGAAGGTAGGTTCCTTAATTTTGACCTACGGTTAATCTACCCCCCAGAAGGTGGTTTCCTTAAGGGTATCATGAATAACACTAGATGGAAAAAGCACAAGGACCTCCCTTAGGTGGAGCCTCTTTATGGATCGAGACTTTCGTCTCAAAGTCGTGAAAGGTCTCGTCATGAATTTTTAGGTTAAGACCGTTACAAAGAGTCATGGGTGGCCTTCCAAAGACCTACTCGTCAAGAGGATATCTCTCGATAAGTATTCCTTTTTAGGAAGTTCATCGACTCTAGGCAAAGTCGTCACATAAACTCGCAGGGATGATGTACCCCCTAAGCTAATAGATGAACCTTCTTTCTAAGGGTTATATTGAAAAAAAATTTAAATAAAAACTCCCGTCACATAGTAAATATATGATAAAAAAATTGACAATAAATAAATGCAATAAATAAATAATGTAATAAATAAATAATGCAATAAATAAATAAATAAATAACCACAAAGTAAAAACCCTAAGACCTAAAGTTGAAGTCCCCAGCAGAGTTTCCAGCTGTTGCAACTGGTTTTTTAATCAGAGCCGCCACTATTAATTTTTATCCTAGGGAATAGAATCTAACAGAAAACCCTAATTCGCAGACAGAGATTCTAGGTTTCGAACTTCTTTAGACGAAAGGAAGGTGTTAGGCACCTTTCATCTACCTTGTTCACAAGGATACTAGGTTTTAGGTTTAAGTTGGGGAAACAGGGTTTAAATTTTATTAGGGGAAAGGATTTAAATTTTATACAGGAGAAAAATGGGTTTTAATTTTATACAGGGGAACTCGTTACAATTTTTGATTGTATTCCTACGTATCCTCTTATGAGGAATCAGAGTCCCAATTCATAGTTCGTATGGGTTTGTGTTTTTTAGGGGTTGTAAACGTACTTTGAATCACCTCGCATTTTGTCTGAGTAGTGATTGCGGAGATTTTGACTAAATGCGTAGTAAGTCAAAATCTGCTTGAAACCCTTTTGCAAAAATAGTTGTTTAGATTAGTTGATTGCGAAAAAAAGTTTGAGATTTGTTGAGTGTTTTTTATAGATGTCAATTGCAAAAAATCTTATTAATGCATGATATAAAAAATATTTAATGCAAATAATATAAGAAAATAACATGCAATTTTTGATGTAAAAATAATTTAAGTTATATAATAAATAACATTAATATTCACAATAAAAATTAATAATTATAATAATTATAAATAATAATAATAATTACAAAAAATAAAAATTATTTTAATCAAAGCAGGAGGGTGTATCTTCTGGTTGTTAAGCCCTAGCGCAAATTCTGGAAAAGGGATGTTCTGAAAGGGACAGAAGTTCTGCATGGGATGCAGGGAAATTGATTGGGTTTTGGCCCCAGTCGCAGAACGTCTGAAAAGGTACGCTGCAATCTAGTTAGTAAAGTCAGAAAATAGGGGTGTTAACTTCTGGATTAAGCCCACTACGCAGAATTTCTGGGAAGGCCATACGGATTAGGTGCTGTGAAAATGTATAAGCCTAAGGATGATTCTGGGCAGGGGAAAGCCCTGAAAGGGAATTTCTAACAAAGGGGGAGGCTTATCAGAACATAACAAAACAACACGCGCATGTGCACTTGCATCAGAACATTAAATATGCATTTTACCCTTACTAATTATGTTTCTGTTGTGCTACAGTAATATCAATGTTCTACCCCTATTCACCAAAATCCCAACATAAAAACAGTAAAGAAACAAACTAAAATTTGTTACCCCTTTGGCGTTTTTACTTTTGATTCTGGTGCATGTTTTGATGTCCTTTCCTTCTTCTTCTGCAGATTCTGGTGACAGCACCGATGAAAGGTGGAGCGACGGTGATTAAAACTAGGGTTCCAGATATTGGAACCTTAGTTACTCTTCTATGTATTCTTCTTCTGGGTTTTTCAAAAATTCTACTCTCCCTGCTCTTTCTTCAAGCATTGTCATATTGCTTTTCTATGCAAATTCCTCTCTCTACTCGTATTCTTTTCCTCCCTTTTTTCTTGCTTTTTCCTTCTTTCTTTGTTTGCTAATTTTCTCCTCTATTTATAATGTTCAATTTTTTGGGCTTGGACTATGGCTAGAGCAAAGATTGAGGATAAAATTAAAAAGATTTGATTGGAATTGATTCTCTGTGGAAGATTTGATTGAATCTGATACAGTGTAAGTCCAACAGACTTGGGCTTGAGTTGCTTAGCCTTTGAAACTCTGAGCTTGGGTTGTGGAAGATAATTTGATTCTGCCCTGCTTACAACTTGACTATGCTAGAAGATCTGATATTTCAGTTATGTACCAGTACTGTCTTGTGCGTGATTATGGCTCTGATCTGCATAACTTTTGTGTTTGTTTCTGTAAAGAAGAACTACTGGGATTTGTTTCAGAAGTTATGTTGGGTCAGCGCTTGATCGATACAGCCTAGCATTTCTTCGTTTGCAGTCATAACTTCTCCTTTAATTCAATTGGGCCTAGCGTTAATTCTTCCCCTTTCTTTTGCATACTCCAGGATTTAATTTTCACCCCTCCTATTTTAAATAACAACTAAATCTTCTTGATTTAAAGTACACCCCCCTTGATCTTGAATAAAGATAGTCCATCAGATATTGTTGTTCCATCTTTAATTGAATGATTCTAAAAAAAGGATCGCTGAGGTAGGACAAATTTGGGGTATGACACAATATCCAGGGTTATCGTCAAAGATTCATACGAGCTTGGGGCATGGTGAACAAATTTGATAGCAAGACATTAGGGCATAAGAACTCCATTCCTTTGGAGCCTTATCTCAAGTGGGTGTGAGCTCACGCTCAAAACCTCATGATGCCTTATGAGTCCATCCTATCTATCACCATGGAGCCTATTGCTGAAGGAGATGCTCCCTACACTATCCTTCTGAAACAACTTGGCTGAACCGTCATCTTGTAATGAAATATCAATGAAGTCGCCACTGAACGTCTTTTATCCCGCCAAAAGGGAAAGGCAAACATCGAGAAAACCTGAAAAGGGAGAAATCACGGTCTTTCGACCGAGATATCGGGTAAGGGAGTCAGTTACACGAGGGGAAGGTATTAGCACCCCACACGCCCATAGTACTCTACGGTATCCACTCTTGTTGTCTAATCTAATGGGTGTGGTCAAAACCTATGTCTATGGCTTAAAGCTAAAAAGGGAATGAATGCGAAAGAAAAAAAAAGAAAACAATGTAGGGAAAATAAAATTTGTGCTTGGTTGGGCCCTACCCCAATGCCTATGTATCCCTTTTAAGGAATCAGAGCAGTCGTAGTTGGGCTCTTATATTCTGGTTGGTTTGTGTTTTTTAGTTAAGACAACAAAAACAGTCAAGATGGCAAAACATCAAATAAAACAACAAACAAATGAGATGGTAAAACATCGACTAAATAATAACAAAGTAACATGTCAAAGATGGCGAAACACCAAATGATAAAAACATCACACCTAACAATGACATTGAGAATCAAAGTAGGATAACAAACAGGTGCAATGGCCAAACATTGGCTTCAAACAAATGTGCGGTGGCGAAACATCGGCTATAAGATAACAACGTATCATGGCAAAGATGGCGAAACATCAATAAACCGGATGATAAAACATCACACCTAACAATGATATTGAGAATCAAAATAGGATAACAAACATGTGCGATGGCGAAACATCGGCTTCAAACAAGTATGCGATGGCGAAACATCGGCTAAAAGATAACAAGGTATCATGGCAAAGATGGCGAAACATCAATAAACCGGATGACAAAACATCACACCTAACAATGATATTGAGAATCAAAGTAGGATAACAAACACGTGCGATGGCGAAACATCGGCTTCAAACAAGTATGCGATGGCGAAACATCGGCTAAAAGATAACAAGATGTCATGGAAAAGATGGCGAAACATCAATAAACCGGATGACAAAACATCACACCTAACAATGATATTGAGAATCAAAGTAGGATAACAAACATGTGCGATGGCGAAACATCGGCTTCAAACAAGTATGCAATGGCGAAACATCGACTAAAAGATAACAAGGTATCATGGCAAAGATGGTGAAACATCAATAAACCTGGTTTAAAAACAAAGGCAAGAGGCGCACAAACAAATAAGATTGATTTATATCTTTTACCTTGAAGAAGGGTTTGAGTTTATTAGAGGTGTTTTATGATTTTCCAAGAAAACAATTTTTGTTTTAAGATGCAAAATGCAAAGGAAGGAAAAAAACAACTAAGTGAAACTAGCCTAGCACTATCCCTAGTGTTATCATACAATGATTGACCCTAAGGTTGAGGATAAAGGAAATTCCTACCCTATGCTAGCATACATGGATTCCTACCTTAATCAACATGTCAAAGGAAGCTTAACAAAACTATCCTATAGGGAACAGGAAATGAGAGTGAAGTCGTGATCTCAATTTCTAAATTGAGTGACTCATCGATCAACAATTAAAGAAAAAAACAATAAACATCCTATAGGGAACATGCACGGAGAGCAAAGTCGTGATCTGAATTTCTAAATTGAGTGACTCATCGATCAATAGTTAAAGAAAAAAAACAATAAATATCCTATAGGGAACATGCACTGAGAGCGAAGTCGTGATCTAAATTTCTAAATTGAGTGACTCATCGATCAATAGTTAAAGAAACAAACACAAACACAACACATGTATCAAACAAAACAGAGGGCCTCCTGACATATATTAGCAAAAGAGGTCCCATCATACAACATAAAACTATACAAAATGAAAATAGAAGAAAGGAAATAGTGAAATACCAAACAAATAACTATTTGTAGCAACTGAGCAAGAATAAAAGAAACCCAGAGGACTTCAAGCAAGCTGGCATCAGAAAATAAATCAAGTCAGAAATTACGCCACCAGGATGTAAGTATTGAGATTTTCATATATGAACAGATCCCATGGGCAATGTATAGCAGTCATAATCACATACATATATCCTGCATAGACTATCAAATATGCCAAGCACAAGAGTAGTACCAATATAATAAATTGTGTTCCACAAATAAAGTGAAACACAGTAGCCTCAAGTCAAAAATGGAAAACTTTTCTCAGAGTACCTCGCGCATTCAACAGCCAAGTTAGTATTCCCATAAATAGAATGATGACTCACATAAGGGATGGATTATGACACCATAATTAAGTGAGAAAACATGATAGCAACTATCAAAACATTAGATATGATAGACAAAAAGAAACAGGCATATGCATAATTTGGTCAAAAGTTAGAGGAATGTTGCTCCTTTCTATCACCATATTGAATTGATAATTGAATATCAATCAAGGATCATGGGAGCTTGAGAAGAATATAATCAAAGACCATGAAGTTCAGTAGCAACCATAATTCAAACATACTCAAATACTTCATCACAGCTCACAAGCATAATAGAAGAGGAATCCCACACAATGCATCAAAGACTTAGATCTCAAGCTAACCATGGAAGAAAGTCAAACAAGGACAAAATTAAAGAGTTTGTAACAATCAAAGATTTGAAGTAAGGCTTCCAAAACATGATTAGGACATGATCAAAAGGTTAAAGTGTTGATTCTAAAACATGCTTCACAAGTGCATTCAAAATGCCTAAAAAATTCAACACGGATAAAAGAAAGAAGCCAAACTCCATTCATGATTAGAAATAACTTAAGTAATAGGGATCAATTAATCTCAAGTCCTCATGAGACTATCATTGAAGTATCATTTCCCTTCATGTTATCATTGGCCATTTAATGACCTCAAACTCAAATTGAAAGCTCAAGTTTCAAAGTGAAAATCAACAAGAAAGCAAAAAGTCATAAAACATGCATCAAAAGGTTCAATCATTCCAAACATGGGGAATTAAGTGTAATGGCTTGAGTTTATGTGGATAAATAGAACCAACATGATCATTAGGTGCCCAATTATAGGCCTCACTTAAGTTCATTGGCCATCAAGCAAATTGTAACAAGATATGCAACATTAATTGGGTACCTTCACTTAAAAAATACATCAAAAAAAGAGAAGGGCTTCC
Source organism: Vicia faba (assembly GCA_948472305.1). Lineage (NCBI taxonomy): Eukaryota > Viridiplantae > Streptophyta > Magnoliopsida > Fabales > Fabaceae > Vicia > Vicia faba. Next base: position 1,484,164,285 of record OX451739.1, on the reverse strand, counting down.
ATAATTCAAACAAAAAATTTATTAGCATCCCTAAGATGTATAAGAGTCAGCAAACACGTTTTAAGTTCATGGATGGATGAGAAAATTATCAATCAAACTTCAAATATAAAAAACTAGTTGGCAAAAACCACCAAACTAAACAAGTTTTCAAAATATTTTGTGGAAAATACCAAACCTTATCAATTAATTCAAGAAAAATCTTTTTAAGGACCTCAATCCATCTGTGAACCTTAAACAAGAACCAAATTCAATTGAAACTCAAGGCCAATTGCTTTTTGGAATCAAAACAAACAAGGGAATTAGCAAAACCCTAATTATTTAGAAAATGAACTCAAATATTGATTAATCAAGTTCCAATTCTAAACAAATCAAATTAGAATCATACAAAAATAAAGAAAACACTAAATATCATAGAACTTATTTTTATAAAAATTTTAGAGTTAAAGAAAAAGTCAAAAATAAAATCAAAATTCAAACCTTTAAACAATTAAACAAAAATTCACATCTCAAAATAAAATTCCAATCAAAAGTCAGAAAAAAAATCCAACCAAAATTATATTCAAATATTTAGAATTAAGAACCAGCATCCATGATTTTTTGTGGAATTTTTGAATTAAAGGAAATATTAAAATAAAATCAAGCAAACAATTAAACAATTAAAAATTATTTAATGACAAAATGAAAACCCTAGCCAAAAGTCATAAAAAGGTCAAAACGAAATTATATTCAGACACTATGATTAAAAACAAACTTATATGATTTTTTTGAGGATTTTTGAATTAAAGGAAGTATTAAAATAAAAATTATGAAGCAAACATTTCAAATAAACTTCTCAAATTAAATTTCTAAGAATAAATAGCAAAAATGCTAAACCAAAATCAAAATCAATTTCTAAATTATTTTATGAGTCAAAGATAATTTTTGTGGAATTTTTAGATCAAAAGAACTATTAAAATAAAAATAATCATTGAACAAACAATTAATTAAACTTATGAAATTTTGAACCAATCAAAACATTTTTAAAATTTCCAAAAAAAATATGAAAAATACAAGAAATTATTATTAGCCTATCGTAATTTTTTCAAGATCTTTAAAGATGTTTTGATCACAAAAATAAAATCAGAAGAAATCAATAAAAATCAAACAATATAAAATGCATTAAGAATTTAAATCATCCAATCAGGGCGCGCCACCTCATCGTCTTCTACCTCAAGACAAAGCCTTAAACGCGTGTTTTCACAGTTCGAAACCTCATGTTCTGATCATTACTCCTTCCTTATTTCTCCACCAAAATCAATTATTCAAAGCTTAAAACAAAGCCAGATCTATCCTCTACATCATGATACTTATAGATCTCAAAAATATTGACTAGGTGATCAGAAATCTGGACTCAAAAATTGCAAAAACTCACTGAATATGAATTATTCAGAAGTTCAAACAACGATCTATTCTTCAAATTCAAACAAAATTATACGTCAAACCTATTGTTTGGCCAGCTATGAGCTCATAAACATGAAGTAATTCATCAAATCAAGCTGAAAATAGCAAATTGAAGTTCATGAAGCTTACCTCAATGTGAAACTAGAAATATCGATTTCTTAGTTACAGAAGCAAATAAACTTCTCAGTCTCTATCTACACACTTCAAGGAAGATGAATCTACAAAAATTTTGATGAATGCGCGAAGGAGATGAGTGAATCGAAGAAAACTTCTGCAAGAAGAATGAATTTTCAGATATGGATTTGTGATGAATGGAGCGTCCCCTCCCTGAAATGAGGCTTGGAGTCCCTTATATAGAGTAAGTATTGAAGGTTAGAAGATGAAATTGGTCCTCAAAGTTGTTCAAGGGCCTGATTGGAAAATTTGGCCAAAAAATGAGTGCATATGGGTCTCAGCCATTTGCTCGTGTGTTTCCCCATTTTATTTTCATTTTATGAGCCAATTAACCTCAGAAACAAATCCTCAAAGTGCCAGGTCATGATCATTTGAAATGAGAGAGTATGGATGAATTTGCCAAATTGAGCATGTTTGTCATTTTTTCAATCAAGCAAGTACACCATGCACATGGGCACGAAATGGCTGGAATCCTAGGTTTCCAAAAGCCACAAATGGGTCATGGGCCTGATTAGAAATGAAAATAATGGTTGAAACTTGAGTTTGCAAGAAATTGCATTTTGCTTGCATGGCTAAAATTCAATAAAATGGCATGAAATTCAAAAAACCATAACTTTCACATACTTTTGAATTTGGAAAAAAAATGAGTACCGTTTGGAAAGGTATTGAAAAGATCTACAATCCCTTAGTTTTGTGTTTTTGCAATTGAATCCACTAAGGTCCTCAAAATTTGACATGAAATTCACTAATTTTGGAAAATGACCTATAATTTTAACTTGAGGCATGAACTTCCAAAGACCATAACTCTTGACTTTTTTCCAATTTGGACATGAGACCAAAAGGAGATTAAAGATCACCCTCTTATCTTTCCAAGCATATTTCATTTGCATTTTTTTGATCAAAGGTGAATAAAATATGAATTTTTGAAGTTAAGTCCTCATTTTCCAAAATTAGAAACTTTTAGGGTTTCTTCATGAACAAGTTTCAACCCAAACCTCAATCTTTTTGATCCAATGATCAAAATGGACTTGAAATATGAAAAGTACACCCTTGAATTGATGGTTGACCAAAAGTTCACTTGGGCAACCTTGACTTTGACTGATTTTGACCAAAATGACCATTTTTCCCCTTTGAATTAATTGGTTCACTTCTCTTCAAAATTGATGGTCAAAACTTCAAACATACTATCTCCCAAATATATAGAGGCCATGTACAAAGTTTCACTTCAAAATTATCAAGAAATCTTGATAAAACCCCAAACCCTAGTTTTGGTTAACACCTTAGGAGACTGATGAATCATCTCCAAAATTTCAAATCCTCTGGGCATCTTGACCAATTTCTTGTACAAAGACTTTTCAAATACCAATGAGATGTTGTAGATTCCAGATCAAGACTTGTACATTGATCAGTAGCCTTGATCAAGCAAAACCCTAATTTTGTCTGGTGATTCAAAAGAGTGATTCTTCTTATAATCAATCACAAACTTCAATCCTCTGATGATCCAAAGAGATGGATAAAATATCTTGAGATATGTAGTAACTTTTAAGCTTGAAAGATCCAGAGGTTTAGATGATAAGGTTCTACTTGAGCAACTTGTCAATGCAATCAACCTTCAAATCTTGAGGAAGACTTGATAACCAAAGTATTTTGATCCCATCACAATGTATGAATGCAATGCAATATGATATTCATGATGAAACATAAGCCTAAATCAAGAGGGTAAATTTTGGGGTGCAACACCTTTATCCTAACATGTCGACTACTCTCGAGGAACTGCAAAGATCTTGGATTCAACTCAAGGGGTCTGAGACTCCTTTGAAACCCAGTTCTACACAAGAGAGAAAAAGGTTTTAGAGCTCACGAGACAACCTCATGAAGAGCAGAGCTTGAATGCCTACATTGCATTGAAAAGGATATGTTCATGGGAAGCTTGAGTCCTTTTGTCCTAGGAGTTTATTTTATATTATCTTTGTTTCTTCCATTGTAAGCCCAAGAGGAATCTTGTACTGTTTGACCTTATTAATCCAATTAATGTTTGTTCCCTCTTTGTCCTAACAAATATAAACTTAGTGGTTGTGAAGCCTAGAATCCGACCAGATAGCAATTATCTTTGTCTATTTCATAAGGTTCTGCAAATGATGGACCCGACCAGATAACAATTCAACTTCATCCTTTCAAAGCAAGTTACTGCGAAGCCTGGACCTGACCAGATAACGGTTCAACTTCATCCTTTTAAAGCAAGTTACTACGAAGCCTGGACCCGGCCAAATAATAGTTTAACTTCATCCTTTCAAGCAAGTTATTGCGAAGCCTAGACCCGACCAGATAACAGTTTAACTTCATCTTTTCAAGCAAGTTACTGCGAAGCCTGGACCCGACCAGATAATAGTTCAACTTCATCCTTTCTAGTAAGTTACCGTGAAGCCTGGAATCCGACCAAATAACGGTTAATTTCACGTAAGTTGCTGCAAAGCCTGGAATTCGACCAGATAACAGTTTAATTTCTTTAATCGCTGCAAAGCTTGGAATCCGGCCAGATAACAACAAATTACTGCAAAACCTGGACCCAATCAGATAACAGTTCAATGTTATCCTCTCAAGAAAAGTATTGTGAAGACTGGACCCGACCAGATAACAGTTTGATTTCATCTAAGTTACTACAAAGCCTAGAATCCAACCAGATGACAGTTTAACTTTATCTCTTTAAACAAATTACTGTGAAGCCTGGAATCCGACCAGATAACAATTAATTTCATCTTCCCCGATAAGTTGCTGCGAAGCCTGAGATCCGAACAGATAATAGTTAACTTTATTATCCCTAACGAGTTATTGTGAAGCCTGGATCCGACTAGATAACAGCTAACTTCCTTTCTCTCCAATCAAGATATAATTACCCATTAGAGTAATAGACAACTCTTGAACTCTATTCCCTAAGAAAAAATTAACACTCTCCATATAGTTTCCCTCAAACAAAGTCAATGTTCCCAAGCGGAGTTTTCCTCAAATAACAAAACAGGAATCCCTGGCGAAAACACCCTAAACAAAGTTTGGAGATACACATACTCTTCAACAACAGTCAGGGATTTAAGTTCCCAAAGCTCCCCGGCATTTGTCAAGGATTTATTTTCCAAGATAAAAATACACTTCAACAACATTTCGCATTCATACATCACATCACACGCATGATAAATGCATACAACATAATCTCATTTATTTTGAGAACATCATTGCGACATGCATACATCTGCATGCAACTAACCCTTTTCCTTGCAGGAAAAGTCAATAAACAAGACAAAGACCTATTCTGGTTAAAATTCATTTCCACCAGTTAATGATAGACAATCAACAAACCTCTTCTGGTAAAGATTATGTCCCCAGTGAAGTCTCCAAACAACAGACCTTTTTTGTCACTCTGAATGGCATCTGTAAGCCCATCTCCGACGAATTCTTTATCACCTCTCCAAATGGCATCTTTAAGCCTATTACTGACACAATCAACCCACACATCATCAAGTGTAAATTTCTGGGCACTCTAGTGTTCAATCATCTTCCACCTTCAAGTCACGAATGGAGGACCCGCAAATCTAACTCTTCAGGTTTAATAAGATTGAACAGGGGCAGCTGTTGTACCCCAAAATTTTCCCTTTCCTTTCTTAAGATATTTCTCATCAAGATCTTCAATGATTCAAGCATGCACGGGTATTAACTAGGTCAAGCCATGTCCTCAACGATGATGCCTCAAATTAGGGTTTGAGTTTGTACATGGACAGTTAGATTTCTAATGTTTCAAATGACTTTCATGGATCATTATGGACCCTCAAGATTGCCCATGTCAAAGTTTTAAGTCTTGGATCACCAAAATTGATCAATCAATTGATCAGATGACCTAAAAACATATGTATTGAAAAAAGTCAATTATGGTCAACCTACAGTCAAACTTCGGGATTTTGGACCAATATCAATATTTTGAAGTCACATGTGCCATTTGATCAAGATAGGATCATAATTCTTCAAGAAAATTGTTCAAATCATCAAAAGGGGAAAATGGTCAAAATTAGGGTTTTGACTGAGAATGACCAAACTTTGACTTTTGACCTAGTACATGACTTATTGGTTTGAAATATGATCTCAAAAAATAAAGTGCATCATTTTGACCTAATCGCATATTTCAATTCACCTCCCGAGATCAGTGGATTGATAGATGAAATTAGGTCAACTGGTGAAAAAGTTAATTGTACACTGAAAAGTCAAACTTTGACTTTTTGGTCAAATATGAGTTTCAAAGATCACATTTCATCAAGACATTCAAAATATGAAATTTGATCATGAAAAAAATCAAGAAAGTCAAAAATCAAACTTTGCAAGACTTGGAAAAATTTTCTAAGTATTTTCTATACATGCTAATCTCATTACCTCATGACATTTTCCTTCACCACAATTCAAGATAATTCAAATGTTTAAGTAAACAACAAAGCTTCATTTTTTAAGTTAAAATTACAAGTCCTAAAGCCTTGTCTTGTTTGAAATTTTCCCTTTGACTCAATCTCCAAACCTTGCCACTATGTTGTCCAAAAAAATCAGACTTATATTATGCTATAAATGTTGTTGTCCACAAAAACCAGATTTCTATCATGCTACAATATGCTGCCAAGTCCAAATCTGTTATGCTGCCTCTAAACACTGTCACAGTCTGCTACAAAACAGTCCTGCTATGCTGCCTCTAACCCAGTCCAAGCCTGCACTATATCAGTCCCCATATTTGCACCAAATTAGCATATAAAAGTTGCATCTAAAAATCTATGAAACAACATACCCAAAAAGTTCAAAAAAACTTATTTGTTTCCCTCCCAAATCTCAGCCAACTTCATCTACAAATAAACTGTTTTCATAACACAAAAAGGGGGATTTGAGAGAGGATTTTTTTGGGAGAGAAAAAGAAAAGAGAGAAACATAAGTCTTTGTAACCTCTGTTCATTCAAGAAAACTCTGTTTTATTTTCATTCACAAAATAGAAGAAAAACCTTCAACCCATTATCCTACCTTGCAATATTTTCCATAAACCAACTATCCAAACACTTCACATCACATAGAGATTGTTCAAACACAAGAACAGTTTCTGTAGTGCCATTATCATCACCTTCCAAACACAAACAAAAGACAATATTATACAACTTGACTGGGTTGGAGTTGGTTCAGTAGCTGTCAATACAAAGGTTGGAGTGGTTCAACAGTTTTCTGGAGGTTTACTGAAGCCATCACAGCATCTTAAAAGGGGTTTAGTCCCAAAGCACAAAGTGCAGTCTCAAGGTAAGTCCTCTTGACTTTAAACCCTTCATTTCAAGCATCATTATTGATTCATTTTTAGAGATAAAATGTAGTATTCATTGCCCTTGAAGTTAACCATTTGTTTGACTTTCATTTTTGTCAATCATATTTTGAGAACTAACTTGTACACACAATAGAACAATATTAGAGGCAAAAAACTACAGCATAAGTCGATACATACTCACATGAGTCGACTCATATCAGTTGCAGAATAGGGTATGAGTCGACACAAGGCCTTATGCATCGATGTATACTGTTATCCAGACCCAATACAGAGAGAAAAAAGGTGCATGAGTCGACAGAAAACACGAATGTGTTAACACAAACAAGAAATGAGTCGATGCATCCCATTATGCATCGACTCATACTAAGTTGATTTTAATTTTCCAGAAACAAGAAGTAGCATGTGTCGATGCATAGGGCTATGTGTCGATACATAAAGTTTGTTTTGCTTTCTTTGTACACTATTTTCCTTTTTGTATTTTTTATTGCTATTCAATATGGTTGTAATAATTTATTTAGGCTTGTACTTCATCCCTATTTGTAAATTTTACCCTCATCCCCCAAGTGATGTAATAGCTTAGGATTTTTTTTCCGCAATTTATCACTTTAATTAATTGTTAGTAATTAGGGTGTGTATGGAAAAATAAAATCAACCGTTAGAAAACCCTAATCTCAAAGACAAAAATGCATGAAATCAAAACAAAATTCACACAAGCACCTCTGGGGTAACCTCGTTTGTTGCCTCGAATAAATAGTCATGTCCCTCAAATATGGGACACTTTAGCAAAGACCCTCGATAAAAAATATTGTAGTCCCTCGATGACCCTTTGATGTTTCCTTCGGTAAAACGATCTTAGTCCTTTACGGCAATTGCTAAAGCATCTCATAAGTTACCTTCTATGACTATACAATGACCCACGCCCGTCCCTTAACATCCAATGATGGGGCTTATTATCAATCAATGGTAAGATAGTAACATCCAAAGGAGGAGGAAAAGAAAAAAGACCTTTTGAGTAGGTAAAACGCTCGTAGTTGCTTGCTCACAAACTAAAACCATTTCCACACTCACACTTCCAAAACATCTTCAAAAATAAACATCTCTTTGAACTATTTTCAAAACCAACACTTTGTATACATTCTTATATAGATGAGAATCATTACAAAGCTTTCCGAAACAAAGGGGTTTTCAAAATATTTTCAAACTTACACCCATCACAAACAAATTTCAAACAAATCATTTCAAAGTGTTCAAGCAACTAAGAGCCCGTAGATAACTACGGATGAGAAGGGTGCTAACACCTTCCCTTTTTATAACCTACCCCTCTGAACTCAAGAAAAATATCTCAAAAGGTCTTTCATATTATTTTCACCTTTTCCTTTATTGAATAAAAGAAAAGTCGGTGGCAACTCTTGTTATCCGCAACAATTGCGATAAAAACGAAAAAAAGCCAAGTCAGTTTTGTAACACCCCAATTTTAGCCTGAAAAATTATATAAATAAATCAGAGTTATACAATTCAATCATGCAAACGAATCGGGACGTCACAAATTCTTCTATCAAAATTCATTGCATTCATCGTGGATATATAACACTTTCTAAAACATCAGATGAACCATCAACATAACATCTTTAATCAAATAATTCAACATCTACGCAGCAGAATTCTTAATAACATCTCTAACAGCAAAACAACAACTTTGAAACATCACATATTTAATAATAGTCAATTTAAAGTTCAATAACAGAAAAATCAACAATCAAAATAGTAAACATTCATCCCCCCGAGTTTACACATCAGAGCAATAACACCGACTCGAACTACTGAAGGTATACAACCTTCACTCTCGATTACCTGCATGTTACCATCATAAGGGCAACATTCAAACAGAAGGGGTTGTTAGAACATAGTTTGATTCTACAACCCTTGGTTAGAGTTTTGATGATAACAAATACAAAGAATAAATAAATACAAAGAATATATACAAAGAACAAATATGCTCCTTAAAAATATGTTTTATGTATGCAGAAGTTCTGATCAGATCAGCATCAGAAGATAAGCCATAAAGTATTACACGCTGAAGCTATCAGATTATACGCTGAAGATTGGTGACCAGAACCTACGCTTAATTAAAATAAACTCTGATTCTGAAAAAAGACATATCAACCAAGTCATCAATATTCTGAAGCGTCATCAGCAGTTAAGGGAAAAGACTCTGAAGCGTTACTGAACATTCAAGACAGAATTAATTCCAACGGCTTTCTTTAGACAAGATCTTCTCCAAAAGGAAAGTGTGTTAATAACATTAAACTTGCTTTATGGACAACGTCATTACATTGCCTATATAAACAAGTCAGCTTGCAAAAAGAAGCACGTACGTATGCACACAACAATTTTCTAAGAACACCAACCACGCATATTCAAGCTCAAGCAAATTCAATTCTTATTCTAAGCTAAACCTGTGTAATTTATCACAGTTGTGATAAACTGTTTTTATTAGAAAAAAACAACACATTTTGTTCAATCATATTGTAAAAGAATTCCTTGAGATTAACCGGATTATGGTTGTACTCAAGAAGACTTTAACAGTTGTTAAAGTAATTGTTGTAATCTTTTGAGATTAGTGGATTAAGACCTCGTTGGAGAGAGGCGAAATCACCTTGACGGGTGGACTGGAGTAGTTTGAGATCAAACGAACCAGGATAAAAATAATGTGTCATTAAGCTGTTTTAGATCCAATTTTTTCAATTCAACCCCCCTTCTTGTGTTTTTCACATCTTCAATTGGCATCAGACCGCCTGGTTCTGAGCTTAAACACTTAACCGTGTCAGTACAAGATCCAAGCATCAGAAAAACACTATGGTGGGACCAAGCCAAAACATCAGCAATGACAACAATGAAGACAGGGACAGATTCAGTGGTAAACCTCTAGTCTTTGATGGATAAAACTTTGACTACTGGAAAGACAAAATTGAGAGTTTCTTTCTAGCCCATGATGTTGATCTGTGGGACATGGTGACTGATGGATACACGCATCCTGTGGATGGACGTGGTAAGAAGATAGACAGGAAAATGATGTCTGATCAGCAAAAGCGTGAATTCAGAAATCACCACAAAGCCAGAACAATTCTCCTCAGCGCCATCTCATACTCAGAATATGAAAAAATATCAAACAGAGAAACTGCCTAGAATATGTTTGACTCTCTGAGAATGACGCATGAAGGCAACATTAAAGTCAAAGAAACCAAGGCCCTTGTGCTCATTCAGAAGTATGAGGCATTCAAGATGGAAGATAGTGAATCAATAGAAACTATGTTTTCAAGATTTCAAATTCTTGTTGCTGGTCTAAAAGTTCTTGACAAAGGGTATTCTACTGCTGATCACGTTAAGAAGATCATCAGAAGCTTGCCAAAACAATGGAGGCCAATGGTCACAACACTTAAGCTAGCCAAAGATCTCAACAAAATCTCTCTGGAGGAACTTGTTAGCTCCCTCAGAAGTCACGAGATAGAGCTAGAAGAAGACGAACCTCAAAAGTAAGGTAAGCCATTAGCTTTAAAATCTAACAGAAAATCTGACTCCAAAGTTTTGCAGGATGTAGAAGAAATCTCTGATGGATCCTCATCAGAAGAAGATGAATTGTCTCTCCTCTCCATAAGGGTGAACCAACTGTAGAAGCAGAGATAAAGGAAGTTCAGGAATCCCAGAAGATCAGAAAATCAGAATGAATCCTCCTCCAGATACAGAAGGTCAGAATCCTCCTCTGGACACAGAAGATCTGAAGGTTCTTCAGGATACAGAAAGCCAAACAACAAAGACATCATCTGCTATGAATGTAACGAGCAAGGGCACTACAAAAGTGACTGCCCAAAGCTTTAGAAGGAAAAGCCCAAAAAGAAGTTTCTCAAGGAAAAGAAGAAAAGCCCCATGGCTACATGGGATGATTCTGACACATCTGAAGCTGACTCAGAATCAGATGATGAAAGAGCAAACATAGCTCTCATGGCAAACCTATCAGAAGATAGTGAAGCTTCTGGTTCAGACTCAGAATCAGACACTGAAGAGGTATTCCCTGACTTTACTATAAACTTTACTAAGGCTGAACTTGCTGAAAGCCTAAATGAAATTCTGGAAAGGTATCAGCAGATCAGAGTCAAATTTAGAAACTTGAAAAGGAATCTTGCTTCTGACTCTGATAAGACTGAGAGTCTCAGATTGGAGAATTCTGAGTTAAAAGAAAAAATTTCAAAATTAGAAAACCAGTTGCAAAACTCTCAGAAGGAAACAATCTCTCGAACTCCCAACAATGCTGATGAGATTATCAAAGAGTATGATCACAACTTTCAGAAGTTTCTAGCTAAAAATATAGACAGAAGAAAAATGGCTTCAATTATCTATGGAGTTAGCAGAAATGGCAGAAAAGGGATAGGATATCAAGGTAAGGTACCTACACCAAAAAATGCCATGGACTTAGTTATAAAACGCACTCCACTTGATTCACATTTTATATATGGGCACACAAATGACATAAAATACACGAGTAGTGATTATTCTGTCAAACCAAAATTCAATCAGAATTTTGGTAAAACTAACAAATCAGGACCCAAGAAAATTTGGGTACCTAAGGATAAAATCCTACATGTGGTAGATATCTTTAGCAGCAAAGCAAAGACACCAATCATGGTACCTGGACTCTGACTGCTCACGACACATGACGGGAAGAAGGCATATGTTCCAAAGCCTGGAACTTAAGCCTGGAGGCCACGTGGGCTTTGGAGGCAATCAGAGAGGAAAGATCATTGGCTCTGGAACAATTGGTAATGGAAATCTTCCCTCTATAAGTAATGTTTTATTAGTTGATGGATTAATGCATAACCTGTTATCCATAAGTCAATTAAGTGATAACGGTTATGATATAATATTCAATCAAAATTCATGCAAAGCTGTTAGTCAAAAAGATGGGATTATCCTATTTAATGGAAAGAGGAAAAACAACATTTATAAAATCAAACTTTCTGAACTAAAAAGTCGGAATGTAAAATGTCTTATGTCTGTTAACAACGAGCAAAGGATCTGGCACAGAAGATTGGGACATGTTAGTATGAGAAGAATATCTCAAATTAACAAACTCAATCTGGTCAGAGGACTTCCTAACTTGAAGTTCAATTCAGATGCTCTGTGTGAAGCATGTCAGAAAGGCAAGTTTGCAAAACCTGCTTTAAAATCCAAAAATGTTGTTTCCACCTCTAAGCCATTAGAACTTCTGCACATTGACTTATTTGGACCAGTAAAAACCGCTTCAGTTAGTGGCAAGAAGTATGGGTTACTAATCATAGATGACTATAGCAGATGGACATGGGTAAAGTTCTTAAGACACAAGGACGAGTCACACTCTGTGTTTGTTACCTTTTGCAACCAAGTTTAGAATGAAAAGGATCTTAGAATCGTCAAAGTCAGAAGTGATCATGGTGGAGAATTTGAAAATAAAGATTTTGAATTATTCTTTAATGAAAAAGGCATTATACATGATTTCTCTTGTCCTAGAACTCCCCAGAAAATGGAGTTGTAGAACGAAAGAACAGAACATTGCAAGAAATGGCCAGAATCATGATCAACGAGACTAACGTTGCTAAAATCTTCTGGGCAGAGGCAATAAACACAGCGTGTTACATTCAGAATAGAATCTCCATAAGACTTATTCTGGAAAATACTCCATATGAATTGTGGAAGAATAGAAAGCCCAACATTTCTTATTTTCATCCATTTGGATGCACATGTTTTATTCTGAATACAAAAAATTATTTGAACAAGTTTGACTCTAAAGCACAAAAGTGTATTATGTTAGGATACTCTGAACGCTCAAGAGGGTACAGAGTATACAATACAGAAACACAGATTGTTGAAGAGTCAATCAGTGTTAGGTTTAATGATAAGCTTGACTCTCAAAAGTCAAAGCAGAATGAATTCCTTGCAGGTATGGAAGTTGAACTCACAGGTACTAAAGACAACTCATCAGAGGCTCTCAACGGAGACACTCCCTCAATAGCAGAAAGAGTCACTACAAGCAATCCAACACCTTCTATTGATCAACTCCAGAAAAGACTATCCAGAAGCAGCATTAATCACCCAGAAGATACAATTTTGGGAAAGAAGGAAGATCCAATCAGAACAAGATCAACATTCAGAAACTCTGAAGAATCCCTCATGGGACTGGTGTCTTTGATTGAACCAACAACAATTGATGAAGCACTTATGGACAATGACTGGATTCTGGCAATTCAAGAGGAACTAAATCAATTCACCAGAAATGACGTATGGGATCTGGTTCTAAAACCAAAAGGGTTCAACACATTGGTATAAAGTAGGTGTTCAGAAACAAACTGAACGAACAAGGTGAAGTCATCAGAAACAAAGCACGACTGGTAGCACAAGTTTATAGTCAGCAAGAGGGGATAGACTATACATAAACCTTTGCTCCAGTCGCCAGGTTTGAATCTATCAGACTCTTAATATCATTTTCTGTTAATAAAGGCATCACTCTGTATCAGATGGATGTCAAAAGTGCATTCTTAAATGGCTATATAGATGAAGAGGTATATGTGAACCAACCCCCTGGTTTTGAGAGTTCTAAAAATCCAAAATATGTTTTCAAACTAAAGAAGTCACTCTATGGTCTGAAACAAGCTCCTAGAGCTTGGTATGAAAGACTAAGTAACTTCCTATTAGAAAAGGAATTCACCAGAGGGAAAGTGGACACAACCTTGTTATGACATGTTAGTATGTCAGATTTATGTTGATGACATCATATTTGGATCCACTAAACCCTCTCTTGGAAGAGAGTTTGCTAAATGTATGCAGGCAGAGTTTGAGATGAGCCTAATGGGAGAACTAAAATTCTTTCTGGGCATTCAGATAAATCAAACTCCAGAAGGAACTTACATTCATCAGAGCAAATATGTCAGAGAACTCATGAAGAAATTTGATCTCTCAGAATGTAAGCCCTCAAGGATTCCAATGCATCCCATGTGCATTCTGGAAAAAGAAGAGGTAAGTAAAAAGGTAGAACAAAAGGTCTATAGAGGTATGATTGGTTCTCTTCTCTATCTGACGGCTTCAAGGCCTGACATTCTATTCAGTGTTTGCATTTGTGCTAGATTCCAATCAGATCCTAGAGAATCTCACTTAACAGCAGTTAAGCGAATTTTCAAGTATCTGAAAGGTACTGCTAATCTGTGTTTGTTTTATAGAAAATCAAGTGATTACAGCTTAGTAGGATACTGTGATGCTGACTTTGCTGGAGACAGAGTAGAACATAAAAGCACTTCTGGAAGCTGCCAGTTTCTGGGAGAAAATCTGATCTTATGGTCCAGCAAAAGACAATCCACAATAGCTCTATCAACAGCAGAAGCTGAATACATAGCAGTATATGGATGTAGTACGCAAATGCTCTGGATGAAAAGTCAACTTGAGGACTTCAATATATTTGAGAGTAACATCCCTATCCTCTGTGACAATAATTCTGCTATTTGTCTCAGTAAAAATCCTATTTTGCATTCTAGGGCTAAGCATATAGAAATAAAACATCATTTTATTAGGGACTATATTCAGAAAGGGATTCTTAACTTAAAATTCATTGACACATACCATCAATGGGCTGATGTATTTACAAAACCTCTTTCTGAAGATAGGTTTAACTTCATTCTGAAACATCTCAGCATGAAGCTTTGCCCAGAATAAATTTTTTTATTTACATATCTTAACCTTCAGAATTTTAGTTATTTTCTGTGAACTACTGATCAACCTGCCTTCAAAATTTTAGAAGTACAGATTGTATCAGAATCTATCCATGAAGATCTGAGCGTTTCATTTCAAGGATAGAAGTGTGTTGTTCACGTAAGCAAACAATTGTCATCCATTCTTCAGCTACCTTCTAAGGCTGAACACGCGTTCACTTTTCTAAAAGGTCAAAAGCGCTGATTGGGTGCATTGAGACACATGTCATGGGTAACCGTTCCAATATTTTTCTGAATCCCCTAAAATCAGCTGTCATTAATGCTTGTAATCATTACTAATTGTTTCTCTCTCTTACAGTTTATGTTTTCAAAAATCTATTTAAACTCAAGTTTCACTCTTTACACTCTTTCACTTTTACTCTCTCAATACATTCTAATTATTTTCTGTTCATACTTTCAAAAACACTTTCATCTTTCTCAAATTTCGTGTGTGAACATGGCTTCTTCAAGCGTCCAAAACACCAGTACTCAGGGAACTGATTCTATGGAACAGTACGAAGAACCATACAGAACTCTACGCACGCCCATTGACAACTTGGAAGTTCTTTCAGAACTGATTGTTGATTTTGAAAGTATTCAAGAAAATGGTTTCAATCTCTCTGAAGAGGTCAATGCTCAAGGATGAAACAGATATTTTGACCGTCTTCTAGGGCCAACATTTCCAATTCTTGTAAAAGAATTCTGGATTCATGCTTCCTCCTCAAACCATCAAGTTACTTCGTATGTTATGGGGAAGAAGATAGTCATTACTGAAGACCTTATTTCAAGACTGATAGGTTACATTGGTGGAGGTGTCAGGTGTATAGACATGGCTGAAAGATGTTCTGATGTTGCTTCTATTGCAAGAGAAATATTCACTCCGGGTCTACCCTCCAGCAAGATTAGGGATCTGAAGGATCATCACAGAATCTAGGCTAAGATAATTCTGGGATGCATCAACCATAGGAAGCCAACTAGCTCTCCTGATTACATAAACATTGATCAGCAGTTTCTGATATACTTTATTTCCAAGAAGACCAAGGTAAATCTCCCTCACTTTAATCATCTGAGGACCAGTGTAAAAGAAACAAGAGAAGATGAGCGTACCAAAAGGGACTGGATACCCCTAGGAAGACTCATATCAGATATTCTGACAGAGAATAGGCTGATAGAGCATCTGACTGAAGCACAAGAAATTAGCTCTCTAGAAGCAACTACTGGAAAGCCTCTGAATGCAAAGAATCTGAAAAAGATGAAAATTATTGAGAACATCAAGAAGGAACCCAATGTTACTTCTTTTGCAACCATCACTTCCAGAAGAATTCTTCTGGATGATTTTCCTCTTTTCTCTGAGATTGACTCCAAGCATGAGATAATTGTCAGATATTTGGATGCGTGTAAGGCAGATGGCACTGCACCATGGTTAAATATCCCGGACTTGCAACAGGCAGCTCCAGAAGTTGTTTTGAAGAAGACCAAGAAAAGAAAGGCAGCAACAGAAGGATCATCACAAAGGTCTCCAAAAGCTTCTAAAAAGAAAGGTAATCCTTCTTCTGTTACTGTTTTAGAATCAATAACTATATCAACATCTGAACCCATAACTACCCAATCAGAACTTCTAACCCCACAAACTTTTGATGACTTTGACATAGGGTTTGATCCCTCAGAAACTCTAATTCTAAGAGAAACTCACTCCCTTCCTATCAATCCAAATCCTGAACCAACTCAACCAGAACTTGCAAAAGTTTTGTCAGACATTGACTCTTTTGACCAAGATATTTCTGCTTCCACAGCACAAAATCCAAATCCTCTAACCCCTGATAATCCAAACTCCAAAACTACAACAGAAGTTCCACAACCAGATATTACACTACCTCTCTCTCCATAACCAGATATTCCACTACCTCTCTCTCCACCACAAGATATTCCTCATCCACCATCACCACAACCTGAACAATCACAACCAGAAGCTTAAACTTCTGAGATTCAACCATCTGAGACCTGTGAACCAGAACCTCACAATGTTAAATCTAACCAATCTGAAGAATCTATGTCAGATTCAAATTCTATACCAATCCCAGGAATCACTGAACCTCTAGCCATTCGCGTGCCTCTCACCATCCTAGACATTCCACAAACTCCTTCTTCTCTGGAATCTACACCACCAAATTCCCCAACCAGTCCAATAATCATACCCGACTCTCCCACTCCATCACCCAAGAGAAATCCGACTAACAACGTAATACTTGTCATTGATCCAACGGTATTTGAACGTTTAGCTGATATATCTCACAAAACCAAAACTGCCATTCCAAAACCAACACCAACTGAAACCACTCCAGATGTTGGTACTAGTTTATTGATGTTTGAAACAGAAATGCAGAAATGGATAACCTCCTTGAAGCATGCTAGTCTAGAGATGACTAATCCTGCTGCTTCTGATTATCTTTGGACAAGTTTCAGAAAATGGCTAAGTTCTGAAACACGTAAGCTGTAAGAACAGAGCTATGAACAGGTTCAACAGAATTTCAGTGATATGCTAAAGGTTTTTGAAGACCAAGTTCTGAGTCAACTGCTCAAGGAAGAGATTCTCCCTCTGGATAATGCTCCGTGGTCAGAACATCGTCCCTCAGACAAAGTTCAACCAGAATCAAAAGGTCTCACTCTGAGTATTGCTCCAGATGAGATGATCTCTGCAGAGGAATTGGTTCAAAATGATCAAGTTGCAGAATGCTCTGAGAAGCGTCCAGAAACTGAAGATTCTCCAGCTCCTTCCTATGACAGGAAAACTCTGGAAGAATTGAAGAGAGCAAATGTTGTTATCCAGGAAAGGTTGGATAAGCAGGATGACACAAACAAAGAAATCAAGAGCATTTTGAGCAAACAAGAGGAAACCAACACCCAGATCAAGGGCTTGCTGGAAGCTTTGCTCACACGCCTTCCTCCTCCCTCTTAGATTCTCTTCTTTTTTAAAATCTGTTTATCTGTAACATTTGTTTTACATTGCTTATGTTCTGAACTACGTATCATTGCTTCTTATTTTTAAATATAAATCAACTTTTTAGCTCTGATTATATAGCCTTTTTGATAACTGACAAAAAGGGGGAGAAAGTAAGATATTTCCAATAACGGTTTACTGAGACAGAAGTCTTAAACATTCTGAATTACTTAACTTCTATCTTCTGAAAAGCTTGAACAGGTACAAAACTCTGATGAAAGACGCAAATAAACTCTGAAGCTCAAAGACTCAAGGAACTTAAGGGAAGTAATCAACTCAAGGGGAGTTTTTCTTCTCTATTCTAAACTTCTTATTCTTTATTTTTTAATTGAAAAATCTGGTTTTTGTCATCATCAAAAAGGGGGAGATTGTTAGAACATAGTTTGATTCTACAACCCTTGGTTAGAGTTTTGATGATAACAAATACGAAGAATAAATAAATACAAAGAATATATAAAAAGAACAAATATGCTCCTTAAAAATATGTTTTATGTATGCAGAAGTTCTGATCAAATCAGCATCAGAAGATAAGCCATAAAGTATTACACGCTGAAGCTATCAAATTATACGCTGAAGATTGGTGACCAGAACCTACGCTTAATTACAATAAACTCTGATTCTGAACAAAGACATATCAACCAAGTCATCAATATTCTGAAGCGTCATCAGCAGTTAAGGGAAAAGACTCTGAAGCGTTACTGAACATTCAAGACAGAATTAATGCCAACGGCTTTCTTTAGACAAGATCTTCTCCAAAAGGAAAGTGTGTTAATAACATTAAACTTGCTTTATGGACAACGTCATTACATTGCCTATATAAACAAGTCAGCTTGCAAAAAGAAGCACGTACGTATGCACACAACAATTTGCTAAGAACACCAACCACGCATATTCAAGCTCAAGCAAATTCAATTCTTATTCTAAGCTAAACCTGTGTAATTTATCACAGTTGTGATAAACTGTTTTTATTAGAAAAACAACAACACATTTTGTTCAATCATATTGTAAAATAATTCTTTGAGATTAACCGGATTGTGGTTGTACTCAAGAAGACTTTAACAGTTGTTAAAGTAGCTGTTGTAATCTTTTGAGATTAGTGGATTAAGACCTCGTTGGAGAGAGGCGAAATCACCTTGACGGGTGGACTGGAGTAGTTTGAGATCAAACGAACCAGGATAAAAATACTGTCATTAAGCTGTTTTAGATCCAAGTTTTTCAATTCAACCCCCCCTTCTTGTGTTTTTCACATCTTCAGGGGTGAGATATCTAACAATATAATAAAGCTCATTATAATTAATATATTAAATTAGATCAATAACATCACCACTTCTCATCTCATAATCAACAATAATTACAACATATATACACATTTATCAACATCAAAATACACTTCTTTAGGCAATCATAAAATGCGACTCAATACTATGCAAATGCATGTGGTACCATTGGATTAGAACTCCCATCTAAAAAGTTTGCCAATTAATAGAGGCATCAACAAGGCATAGCCTTCATCTCAAAATTCGCCAATACAGGCCATCTCAACGAGCATAAGCTCCATCTCAAAAATGCAATGTATGTGACACAACCATGAATGTAATAACAAC
Source organism: Vicia faba (assembly GCA_948472305.1). Taxonomy (NCBI): domain Eukaryota; kingdom Viridiplantae; phylum Streptophyta; class Magnoliopsida; order Fabales; family Fabaceae; genus Vicia; species Vicia faba. Next base: position 1,484,144,971 of record OX451739.1, on the reverse strand, counting down.
ATCCAAGTTAACAACATCTCAGATCATCTCAAAAACATCTCAAATTAACATCTCAAAAGCATCTCAAAATAACAACATCACGAATGCATCTCAATGTCTCATCATCAACATCTCATATCATCAAAATAATTCCTGAAACATCATTTATTCATTATAAATCATCAAACATCATTTATTTATTATAAATCATCAACAGAACATCATGAATAACTTCTTACTAACACCTCAGTTGTACATTAATTCCACAGTAAATCAATACTGCTATTCTATAACTCTAACGTCATGACCGTCACTATTCCTACTGTTATAGTTCAAACAGCAGCTTCTAAGCATCTAACCTTCATCATTCTGCACAAAACAGCGTAATTACCAGCATCACTTCTGACCATCACAACCTCTGACAACACAACCTTTAACCAACACAACTTCTAATAACACAGCTTCTAATAACACAACTTCTGACAACACAGCTTCTAATAACATAACTCCTGGCCAACCCAACTTCTGACTAACACAACTTCTGACCATCACAACTTCTGACCATCACAACTTCTGACCAATACAACTTCTGACCAATAAAACTTCTGACTAACCCAACTTCTGACTAACCCAACTTCTAATTAACCCAACTTATGACTAACACAACTTCTGGTGACACATTCTTCTGACAACGTAAATTCTAACCAACACCGCTTCTATCATCAGAACTTCTACTTTCTAATAATCAAACGCAACTCCTAACATCAGAACTTCTACCATTAGAACTGCTACTTTTATTAATCCTACTATTTTAATTTTTAGCCTGATATCAACCTAACTAAGAACAGTACGACTAACTCTATCTTCAAATTAATTCATTATTCTAATACAGCAACTTCATATATCCTTCTGGCCTAATTCTGCGTTTTTCATCACTACAATATTCTACGTTTTCATCACTAAAATATTCTATGTTTTCTTCCCTGCATCTCACTATGGGATTCACACTTAAAGCCCTAAAACTTAACATAATCATGATAATTCATCACCTAGAATTACCTCATAATTCTACATCAATTAAACAACATCATGACATAAATATTCATCTAAAATTCGTCAATTCTTCGTCATACAACAATCATAAATTCTCAATTCAGGAACAAGACAACAAACATCTATAACCCCACATACCAATCATCATAAACCCAATTATAGAGTCAGAACCCCACCCTTACCTTGGATTGAAGGTTGCTCTACAATTTCCGGTTAAATTCTCGTTCTTTCCGTTTTTCAACTTTCTCTAGCAGCTTGCACGTTCTTTCTCAATCCTTATTCTTCTAATGCCTCTTCTTTATATTCTATTCCAACAACGATAAAATAAACCTATTATTCTATTAACTCCTTATTGGGCTTAAAACCAAAACACCCCCTTATTACTTCTATCCTTTTAAAAACAAGCCCACATCAAATAATAATATTATACTTCTAATATTATTTCACCACTTAATGAAATAAATCCAATTAATTATAACACCACTTCACAAATATTCCAAAAAAATAATTTAATTAAATAATTAATTAAATTACGGGTGTTACAACTCTCTCCCACTTAGAATATTTTCGTCCTCGAAAATTTACCTCAATCAAACAATTCAGGATAGGAGTCCCGCATCTTGCTCTCCAACTCCCAAGTCATGCTTTCACCAGAAGCTCCTAGCCAAACCACTTTAACCAAGGCAATCTCTTTTCCCCTCAGAGTCTTCATTTCACTATTCGCGATCCATACTGGCATCGTCTCCACCGTAAGATTATCACGTACTTGCACATCGTCCATATGAATCACATGAGATGGATCTGAAATATACTTACAAAGTTGTGACACATGAAACACATCATGCAAATTCGAAAGATTAGGAGGTAAAGCCACTCTATAAGCAACATTCCCCACTCTCTCTAAAATATGATACGGTCCAATAAAACGAGAAGTGAGCTTCTTAGACTTCAATGCTCGTCCAACACCAGTCACAGGTGTAACTCTCAAAAACACATGATCACCAGCTTGGAATTCTAAATATTTCCTTCGCTTGTCATGATAACTCTTCTGTCTACTTTGTGAAGCTTTCATCTTTTCTCGAATCAACTTCACCTTCTTAGTAGTCTCACGAACAAGTTCAGGTCCAAGTACTACACTTTCACCAGATTCATGCCAACATAATGGAGTTCTACATCTTTGACCATACAACGCTTAAAAAGGTGTCATCCCAATACTAGAATGGTAATTGTTATTATACGTGAACTCTATCAACGGAAGATAAGTATCCCATGAACCTCCCTGCTTAAGAACACATGCCCTCAACAAGTCTTCCAACGATTGAATCGTCCGTTCAGTCTGACCATCTGTCTGAGGATGATACACTGAACTCAACCTTAACTTAGAACCTAACACTTCTTGCAAACTCTTCCAAAAATCAGAAGTAAATCTTAGATCTCTATCTGACACAATGCACAAAGGAACACCATGCAGCTTCACAATCACACTAATATAAATCTCAGCCAACTTCGAAACTGGAAAACTGATGTTACTAGGAATAAAATGAGCTGACTTCGTAAGCCTATCAACAATCACCCAAATCTAATCATGTCCTCTTAAAGTATTAGGCAACCCTGTCACAAAGTCCATTGAAATGCTATCCCATTTCTATTATGGAACTTCCAACGGTTGCATCAACCCTGCAGGCTTCTGATGTTCAACTTTTGACTTCTGACAAGTCAAACATGCATACACAAACTGAGCCACATCACTCTTCATCCCAGGCCACCAAAATAAACCTTTCAAATCTTAATACATCTTTGTAGCTCCTGGATGAATACTTAACATACTTCTATGACTCTCCTCAAGTATCACTTTCTTCATCTCAGCATCATCAGGAATACAAATCCGATTACGAAACCTCAACACACCTTGCGCATCTAGCTTAAAATCATTATTCTCAGACTGATCAATCCCAACCATCAAATCTACCAGTTTCCCATCCAACTTCTGAGCTTCTCTGATACTGTCTAAAAATTCATTATTAACCTTCAACATACCTAACATAACACTCTGCGGAGTAACCTCGCAAACTAAGATCATATCTCTGAATTGCTTAATCAATTCCAACTCTTTAATCATCATTGCTGACATATGTAAAGTCTTTCTACTCAATGCATCAACTACCACATTTTCTTTTCCTAGATGATAATTCAAACCGAAATCATAGTCCTTTAACAATTCCAACCATCTTCGTTGCCTCATATTCAGCTCTTTATGATCAAATAAATACTTCAAGCTCTTTTGGTCACTAAACACCTCAAATCTAGAACCATAAAGATAATGCCTCCAAATCTTCAACACAAAAACAACTGCAGCAAGCTCTAAATCATGCGTAGGATAGTTCTTCTCATGAGTCCTTAACTTCCTTGACGTATAAGCAACTACCTTACCATTCTGCATAAGCACACCTCCTAAACCTATCTTAGAAGCATCACAATACACCACAAAAGGCTCTCCTGGATTAGGCAACGTCAAAATCAGAGCCGACGTCAACCTCTTCTTTAATTCGGTAAAACTTTCTTCGCATTGAACATCCCACACAAACGCTCTACCTTTACAAGTCAACTTAATCAACGGAAGTGAAAACTTAGAAAACCCTTCGATAAACCTTCTATAATAACCATCTAATCCCAAAAAGCTTCTGATCTCAGTAGCTGACCTCGGAGTTTCCCATTGCAACACAACATCAACCTTCGATGGATCTATAGCAATGCCATTACCTGAAATAACATGACCAAGAAAACTAACCTCTTTTAACCAGAATTCACACTTGGACAACTTTGCATACAACTTCTTCTCTTTCAAAATCTGCAATACTACTCTTAAATGTTCAGCATGCTCTTCTTCTGACTTAGAGTAAATCAAAATATCATCAATGAACACCACTATGAACCGATCCAAATAAGTGTGAAAGATACAATTCATATATTCCATAAATACTCCTGGCGCATTAGTAACACCGAAAGGCATCTCTAAATACTCGTAATGTCCATAACGCATTCTGAAAGCTGTCTTCTGAATATCTTCATCCTTCACTTTAATCTGATGATAACCCGACCTCAAATCAATCTTACTAAACACACGAGCATCCACCAATTGGTCCATCAAGTCATCTATTCTTGGAAGCGGATACTTGTTCTTAATCGTCACCTTATTCAACTGTCTATAATCAACACAAAGCCTCATACTTCAATCTTTCTTCTTCACTAACAACACTGGAGCACCCCACGGCAATACACTTGGTCTTACAACATAAAAAACGATTAGTTATACTCAAATAACAATACTCGACTGTTAGACAACTATGACTCGACGACAAGGTCGGACCAACCTTTTCTATGATACCAACTTTGTAACACCCTAATTCATCCTCGACAAATTATATAAATAAATCATAGTTATACAATTCAATCATGCAAACAAATCGGGACGTCACAAATTCTTCTATCAAAATTCATTGCATTCATCGTGGATATATAACACTTTCTAAAACATCGGATGAACCATCAACATAACATCTTTAATCAAATAATTCAACATCTACGCAGCAAAATTCTTAATAACATCTCTAACAACAAAACAGCAACTTCGAAACATCACATATTTAATAATAGTCAATCTAAAGTTCAACAACGGAAAAATCAACAATCAAAGCAGCAAACGTTCATCCCCCCAAGTGTTACATATCAGAGTAATGACACTGACTCGAACTACTGAAGGTATACAGCCTTCACTCTCGATTACCTGCACGTTACCAACATAAGGGCAACATTCAAACAGAAGGGGTGAAATATCTAACAATATAATAAAGCGCATGATAATTAATATATTAAATTAGATCAATAACATCACCACTTCTCATCTCATAATCAACAAAAATTACAACGTATATACACATTTATCAACATCAAAATACACTTCTTTAGGCAATCATAAAATGCGACTCAATACTATGCAAATGCATGTGGTACCATTGGAGCAGAACTCCCATCTAAAAAATTTGCCAATTAATAGAGGCATCAACAAGGCATAGCCTTCATCTCAAAATTCGCCAATACAGGCCATCTCAACGAGCATAAGCTCCATCTCAAAAATGCAATGTATGCGACACAACCATGAATGTAATAACAACACCCAAGTTAACAACATCTCAAATCATCTCAAATTAACATCTCAAAAGCATCTCAAAATAACAACATCACGAATGCATCTCAATGTCTCATCATCAACATCTCATATCATCAAAATAATTCATGAAACATCATTTATTCATTATAAATCATCAAACATCATTTATTTATTATAAATCATCAACAGAACATCATTTATTTATTTAACGACCAGCATCACTTCTGACCATCACAACCTCTGACAACATAACCTCTAACCAACACAACTTCTAATAACACAACTTCTAATAACACAACTTCTGACAACACAGCTTCTAATAACACAACTCCTGGACAACCCAACTTCTGAGAAACACAACTTATGACCATCACAACTTCTGCCCATCACAACTTCTGACCAACACAACTTCTGACTAACCCAACTTCTGACTAACCCAACTTCTGACTAACCCAACTTATGACTAACCCAACTTCTGATGACACAATCTTCTGACAACGTAACTTTTAACCAACACCACTTCTATCATCAGAACTTCTACTTTCTAATAATCAAACGCAACTCCTAACATCAGAACTTCTACTATTAGAACTGCTACTTTTATTAATCCTACTATTTTAATTCTTATCCTGATATCAACCTAACTAAGAACAGTACGACTAACTCTATCTTCAAATTAATTCATTATTCTAATACAGCAACTTCTGATATCCTTCTGGCCTAATTCTGCATTTTTCATCACTGCAATATTCTGCGTTTTCATCACTACAATATTCTACGTTTTCTTCCCTGCATCTCACTATGGGATTCACGCTTAAAGCCCTAAAACTTAACATAATCATGATAATTCATCACCTATAATTACCTCATAATTCTACATCAATTAAACAACATCATGACATCAATATTCATCTAAAATTCGTCAATTCTTCGTCATACAACAATCATAAATTCTCAATTCAGGAACAAGACAACAAACATCTCTAACCCCACATACCAATCATCATAAAACCAATTATAGAGTCAGAATCACACCCTTACCTTGGATTGAAGGTTGCTCTACAATTTCCGGTTGAACTCTCGTTCTTGCCGTTTTTCCACTTTCTCTAGTAGCTTGCACGTTCTTTCTCAATCCTTATTCTTCTAATGCCTCTTCTTTCTATTCTATTCCACCAACAATAAAATAACCCTATTATTCTATTAACTCCTTATTGGGCTTAAAACCAAAACACCCCCTTATTACTTCTATTCCTTTAAAAACAAGCCCACATCAAATAATAATATTATACTTCTAATATTATTTCACTACTTAATGAAATAAATCCAATTAATTATAACACCACTTCACAAACATTCCAAAAAAATAATTTAATTAAATAATTAATTAAATTACGGGCGTTACGAGTTCTCCCGCCGCATTACAGTGCTACACATCACTTTTTACTATGGTGTTTAAAATAAACCATCATTAATAAATCCAGCAACTCATTGGGTGCAAAATTTTTAACCTATTACTACGGTGTATATGGATATGTCATAAACATGTGTTGTTGTTTACGCGTTTAGTAGTAGTGGAACATAATGTTACCCAACAATTGTTAGGAAGAACTTTTGTGTTCAAGAAATAGAGGAACACCTAGACAATCGAAGGGACGCCCATCTTACAATAGATTATCTAGAAAGTCTTAAGCATACTCTATATGTTAGGGGTGATATGGTAGAGGGCAACATTAATGGTTGTCAGGAAATCTACCTCAAAAAAAGTAAAAGGGGCCAAGACTCCCAGCTCATGAATAACTTGTAGGTGAAGATAAAAATAAGGGGTAGATGGCATTCTAGAGGTATCCATATTGGCCCCTTATGCTTCTAAACAGGACTCAAATATCACATCTTTAAGTCCTGTATTAGAAAACCTAATACATCCATGAATCTTGTTGACCATGTTAGAAGTGGAGTACAAGGATGCAATGTCTCGAGCATGAATACGCTTGACATTCTTCTTACCCATTTTTACTCAGGTGTAAAAGCAAGAATATCAGTGTTTTTTCCCTAAAAAAGGAACATATTTTTTCATCCTCCTCTTCTTACCTTCTTTGAGGTTACCTTAGGATCGTGTATATTTCTAGAATGGGTGAAGTATAAAGTAAGAGGAAGAAGAGAAAATGACTCCCAGGGAAGTGTATCAACCTCTTTATAGTAATTTAAAAGCACAAGCAATATGTCTAACAAATGGGATAATTGTCACGAGAGGTGGAAAAGTTCCTACGCATGTAAGAATAAGAAAAGATACATTGGTTTTCCCAATAATGCTATTATGAGTTGCATTAAATGATACAGATTCTCTTTTTTAAATAGAGCGCTCATGTTTTCACAATGGATTTACGTTTCGACGTCTCAAAGTTCAATCAAGAGAAACTTGACATACTATACTAACACATGGCTATCCAGGAAACGTCTCAAAGTTTATCATACCTTATTAGAATTTTAACTAAGATGATGGGTATTTTGACACTGACATTTCCAGACACTTAACTGCAGTAAAAGTGGTTCTAGTGGTTTGTTTAAGTTTCATTCTAATTAGTATTACTTTGTTGATGATGCTAAAAGGGAAGTTTTAAGAACAATGAATAACTAAAATAATTCAGGATGGATTCTATAAGTTTTGGTAATTGGTTTTTCTTTTTACTAAAGGATTGTTGATTATTGTGATAAACATAAGTCAGTTGTAAAGTCTGAAGGTATTTGTCATCAAGGAAGAATGTTATGTCTCCATGAGATGTTTGAAGTTCCTCTGAGGATTTAAGAACTATTGATATTTGTGAATTTCATAAGTATTTAATTGTTTATCCTGTTACTTTGTGCTTACGAAAGAATAAGTCAAGATGTCACACCAAATGGTGCAACATCAGACAATTGCAAAAGCTCTAGAACCTATTCTATTAGTTTGTTTGGTTCAATACAAGGATAGGGTCCTGGTGGATAGAAAGGTATATATGATTTTCTTTTGTGTCCTCTAACAAAGTGAACCTATTATTTGTGAAGTCTTCAAAGGTCTTATCCATTCCTTGAATGAGATCAAGGTATGCTTTTGAGTTACTTCATTAAGAAAAGTACTTTTAGTGATGAGTAACTTCAGGATCAAAATCAATAATGTGTTCATTGAGAAAGATTATGATGTCCAACTATATGTTGGAACATCATCATAGTAGTTTGTTACTCTAGTGTATGGAAGATTCTAAAGGTCTAGGAGGCACTGAATAAGGAAGCTCACAAGAAAGAATTTTAGGAGGGAGTTCATTATTTGGAGTTTGTTTTGGTCTGTAATCATCAGGTGTTTCAGATATGAAATTTTGAATGATAATGAGTCTTGGAGTAAAAATCTATTGACCAAGTCAGAGGAATATTGTATCATTGGAGGATATTCTTGTTTTAAGAAACAACCTGTTTTCTTAGATTAGAATTAATTGAGTCCATATATTCTGAATATTAGGTACATTGTTGAAGAAAGTTGTATTTTCAATTAGGTTCGTTACTAAGAAAGTACAATGTCTACCTAAATGTCATAACATTGAAGTATGACAAGACAATACAATCAAGATACTCAAGGATTATGTTATGCTTACAGAACAAAGTCATGGGAGATTCTAAAGGGCTAGGAGGCACTGGATAAGGAAGCTCTCAAGAAAGAATTTTAAGAGGGAGTTCATTATTTGGAGTTTGTTTTGGTCTGTAATCATCAGGTGTTTCAGAGATGAAATATTCAGTGATAATGATCTTGGAGTAAAAAGCTATTGACCAAGTCATAGGAAGATTGTATCATTTGAGGATATGCTTGTTTTTAAAAAAATTTGGTTTCTTAGATTAGAATTAATTGAGTCCTTATATATTCTGAAGATTAGGTACATCGTTGAAGAAAGTTTTGTTTTCAATTAGGTTGGTTACTAAAAAAGTACAATGTCTACCTAAATGTCATAACATTGCAGTATGACAAGACAATGCAATCAAGATACTCAAGGATTATGTTCTGCTTACAGAACAAAGTCATGGTTTTAAGTCAATATTGTGTTAAGGGTTTTGTTACAAAAAGGTTTGACACTCCTAAACCTGGTACATGTGAGAAGCTCTAGAAAGTATTCTCATGACTTGAGGTGCAAGTTACATTAAGAAGATGAGGGGTATTTTTGGAATTGCATTACTGAAGTTTTTTAGTGAAAAATGTTTGGATGGTTCTCCTATTATCCTTGTGAAGTGTTCAATCTAAGAAAAAGAATTTTCAATGGCATGAAGAATGTCATTTAAAATGTTGTAACATTTTCAACAGTCAAAGTTTCGAAAAGAGAAAAAGTTGAATAAGAATGTGTCTCTCTCTTTCTCTCTTATATGAAAGGTTCATTGTTACTCAAGAAGATTTTATCTTCTTACAACAACGTTTAAATTTATTGCATCATCGTTATAAACAAGGTTTCGTTACAATTAAAATAACTCTCATTGTCTTTAAATATTGTCTACCTCAACATCCTCTTTTGATGTGTTTCAACATGAGCAAATATTCTAGAGATACTGGTATTAAGAAGGTTCATCTACTGGAATCTAGGTTCATGTGCATGATTTAGATTTAGATGTTGATGAAGACTGGGTCAAGTTCATTAACTCAGGAGGGATATTTAGATAGCTGGTGTTGTACCCCAAAATTTTCCCTTCCATTTTTATTCAAGACATTCTCCTAGGATTCTCAAATGCTCAAGGTTGCTCAAGAATTGATCATACAAATTTTCCTCCTAAGCAATGGATCTATAACTAGGGTTTCACTTTTCTCAAGGAAGATTGGGTTTATAATGCCTCAAGTGGGTTTCATGGTCTCTTATATGTCTCCAATAATTCTCATACCAAGTTTCATGCTTTGCATCACAATTTTGCTCAGTCAATGGCTCAGATAACTGAAAACGAACTGTATTGTACAAAAAGTCAACGGTGGTCAACATACAGTCAAACTTCAAGATTTTTGGTCAACATCAATATTTTAAAGTCATATTCATCATTTGATCAATGGTTGATCATGACTCATCAAGAAAACTCTCAATTCATCAAAAGTCAAAAGTTGCCAAATTAGGGTTTTCTTAAGGAGAAGTCAACTGAACTTTGACCAAGCACAAATTTCACATGCTCCGTCATATTTTTCTCAAACAAATGTCATTTTGAAGGAAATTCAATTCTCTACAAATTTTTCTCTCTAAGCTCAAGTCCAAAAAATGCTTCATTTGAGAGATATGGGTTAATACATTATAGGTCATTTCAAAAGTCAACAAAAAGACACTTTTTGTCAAGGCAACTTACATAAAGATAAATTCTTCAAATGAAAAAATGGTCAACATAGATATTGTAGAGGGCATATTTAGATTTCCAAAAGATCCAAGATCACCTTCAAATGATGAAAGTTGAGAGAGTTATGATTGGTGCAAGTTTGGAAATTTTGAGCAAATGCATGAAACCAAAAGTGACTAAACTTGAAATTTTGGACTAATGGGCCTAACTTTTGAGGTTCAAACGAGCTTGTGACATGTTTAAGGACCTTTAAATCCATTCATGCATTTTTGTGATTTTTATTTCATTTTATTTTTATTTTATTCATTTAAATTCAAAATAAATTAAATAAAATGTCAACTAAATGGATTTAGGCGCATGGCTTTGGCTTTGGACCAGATTTGAAGCCCAAAGAACTCATGCACAGCTAGCAAAGTCATGTGAGAGCATAGATATATGATTGGCTTAAAAAAAATAAACTTTTCATGCAAGATTGAAAGCAAATATTCTCACTATAATGCACAAAGACTTATCCCACAATTGTTTACCTAATACATCCCTCTATATATATTCAGCATATTCAGATCAAGAGGAGGACGCATGCTGCTTCCAAAGAGTAACCTTAAAGCTCACAAAAAATTCAAGAACTTGGGGAAACTCAGAACCCTATTTGCAGCCATTCTCACTCAAAACTAAAGATCAAATCATTCTCCTGAGACTTCGAGGAGTTCATCCAAGCCTTTTGAAAAGCTAAATTGTGCCCATAACAATCCACCGAAGTCACGCCGGTATTGGTAAATTTTTCAAAATCAAACCTTTAATTTAGGCATTGTTGATCAACTTGATGCATATATACATGTTCTTGATGATGTTTGTGACTGTTTATAAACATTAGTTGTAAGATTTAAAGCAAGATTTGAGTTTCACCATGGCTAGGGCACGAAGCTCATGAATCTTCGTATTCAATGTTATAGGCCTTTTTAGGTGAAACTAACCCTGTCATTGAGCTCGCAGGGTCCAATTTAATCGATCTAGGCTTTTCATTTTTTCTTTTTGATTGATTTTGCAGGGTTTTGAAAAAACACCCCATCGGAGATGATGGTGTTTTCCACCCTCCACAGTTGTTTGACTCCTCTGACTCTATTAGCCCTAGGCGTGACATTTTTCAATTTGCCCATTTGAAATTCTTTGGCCCCACCCTTGCGTGCGTGTTCAAGTGAATTTAATTTCTAATTTTTTGATTTAATTTTATTATATATATTAATAGTCACATGTTTGATGCGCAACAACAATTGGCTTAGTGGTGAAGGACATGGTTAGTGATGCTGAAAGCGTGGGTTCGATCCCAGCTTTTGACATTTATTTTTTCTATTTTATAAACTAACTCGCGGGTTTAATATAATTTGATTGATAGTCATACTTAAGCACAAACAACACAATGGCCCAGTGGAGGATAGCACACCTATGAGACAAAGGGGGTGGGTTCAAGTCTCACCCCGTGTAATTTCTTTTTACTAACACTTTTTCTTATTTATTTCCATTAATTCATTTTCTTTTAATTAAAACCAATAATTAGTAATTAGGGCTATAACTAGTAATTAGGTTTTCTTTGGCATATTTTTATTGTTAACTAATTAATTAATTTAGAATTAGGTTTTAATTATCGTTTAACACTTAAATTATTTTCTACAAAAAAAAAATACCAAAAATATTAACTTAGAACTTTAGGTCTTTAACATTTTTCCTAACATTATTTTTCTTGTCTTTTGTTATTTAAATTCCTAGAAAAAGTGTATAGGTTTTCACAAATGATGTAATAGCGTAGATTTATTTTCTCGTATTTTTTCTTCTAATTATGTATCTCTCCCAAAACCGTGTAATAGCTTAGAGACTTTACATTCCTCACTTTAATTTTTAGTATATATTTAACTGTTAGTAAAATAGGGTTTGTATGACAAGAGTAAAATCCACTTAGACAACCCTAATTCAAGATAATATGATTGCAATCAACACACTTTGCACACTTTGCACCTCTAGGGTAACCTCCCTTGTTGCCTTTCAGTAAAAATAGTCATGTCCCTCGAACATGAGGACGCTTTAGCAAAGTCCCTCAAAAACAAAGATCATAGTCCCTCGTTGGCCCTTTCGATGTTGCCTTCGGTAAATGATATAGTCCCTTAATGATAATTGCTAAAGCGTCCCTACCAGTTGCCTTCGATGACTGTACAATGACCCACGCCTGTCCCTTCACATACAACGATAGGGCTTCCTACTAACTATTTGTAGGATAACACTATCTAAAGTAGAAGGAAAGTACAAGAAAGACCTTGAGTATGTAGACTGTTGATAATCGCTTGCTCATAAATATTTCACACAAACATTTTTAAAATATTTTCAAACAAAACATTTTGTACGCATTCTCGAGGACAGATACAAGGATCATTATAAGGTTTGCCTTACATTGGCAAGCTTTTCAATAATATTTTTAAGCACACATTCACAAAGCAATTTTCAAAACAAAGTGAGCTAGCGATTAAGAGCCCGTAGATAACTACGGATGAAAAGGATGTTAACACCTTCCCTTTTCATAACCTACCCCCCAAACTCAAAATCAAAAAAGGTTTTTCCTATTCTTCTCACCCTTTCCCTATTGGATAAAAGAAAAGTTGGTGGTGACTCTTGCTATCTACAACATTTGCGATAAAACACAAAACCAAGTTAGTTCTCCCACCGTATTACAGAACTAGTGAATCTGTCGGGGAACTACTAAAAGAGAGGTTACCTTAGAGTTAGATCATTTTATCTGCTTTGTTTGAATTGTTTTCTTTATGTGATACGGTGGCAGAACCGGCTGTTTGATGCTGGTTTACGTTTTGCATTTTTTGTTCCCAAAATGTCGTGGTAAGTAAGAGTCGCCACCGACTTTTATTTTATCCAATCATGGAAAAGGAAAAAGAATAGAAAAACCTTTTTTCGAGATGTTTCTGAGTACGGGGGATAGATTATAGAAAGGGAAGGTGTTAGCACCCTTTCTATCCATGGTTTTCCATGGGCTCTTAGGTACTTGCTCATCTTTTTAAAATTGCTTGTGTATGTGCTTTGTTTTGAAAATGTTTTACTTCGTGATAACCCTTGTATCAGACCTCAAGGATGTGACAAAGTTGTTTTGAAAATTGTTTTTAAAAAGTGTGAGTGTGAAAAGTTTTGATTTGAGCAAGTATCTACTAGCATCTACCTACTCGAAAAAAGATCGTTTCTATTCTTGTTTCCTTTAGACAACTCTATCCTACTATTGAGACATAGGTAGCACCATCGTTGGAGTTTTAAGGGTCAATTCGAAAGGGATGTATAATCACTGAAGTAATATTAGGACATCTTAGTAATAACCCTAGAGTCTTAAGATCATATTCGAGGTAACATTTCCGAGGCAACATTTCTGAGGAAACATTCGAATGAGACATTTGATCTTTTTAGACAGGAGGGCAACTACTAAGACACCCTATGCTTAATGATCGTTTACCGAAGGCACCCGAAGTGAGAGTATACCCTAAGAGTGAATATATGCAAGTGATTCGTTTCAGTTATTTATCTTTGCACATTAGGGTTTTCTAACTGTATTAATTTGTCATGCATTCTTGCCATACAATCCTATTAGCATACATCTAGACAGTTAAATATTTGCAGGAATTAAAAATGCGAGAAAATAAATCTACGCTATTACAAGGCTTCGGGGTGGGAGATTAATTACATAGCCAAAAACCTGGGAATTTAAACAGTAAATAAAAACCCTAAATTAAACTATTACAAACCATGAACAGTTACAAAAATATTGTCAAAATAAATAATAAGCGCGCGATGAATTAAATACGAAACGACTAGGGTTTTGACTCTTGACTAAACCTATTTGCGATTGATTAAAAAAAGTTTTTGTCATGTTTTGTTATTTAAGGAAATAAAGAAACCATTAAATTAAAAAGAAAATCATAATTCTAATTAATTTTAAATTAAGAAAAATAAACTGATTTATTCTAAAAAACCTATTTTTGTATTTTATTTATTTGAGAAAAAATAAAAGAATTAAATCAAGAGTTTAACCTAATTTGCTAATTAGTTTTAATTATAAAAAAACAAGTTAAAATTGCACTAAGTTAAACTAAATTAAATTAAATTAACCAAATTAATTTTGATATAAAAAAAAAGTCTAATTCAAATTCTTTTTGATTTCTTGATTTTATGATTTTATGAAAAATAGTAATTAATTGTCAATTAAAATAAATAAAAGAAATATTAAAAGAATAAAAATTAGAAAGAAAAATTAGAAGTGGGCCTGATTGTTAGCAATTGTGGGGGGTATGAAGTTTAAATTATGGGCCCAAACAAATCCAAGCCTGTTTGACTTTGCCTGATCTAGTGTGTGTGTTGACCTGAGGAGCATGGTAGGCCTCCAATGATGGCACGTTGGATCTTGGCTGGAGATGTGTTTGATGGACAGATATTGATGGCATATGGTGGGAGCTTGAGGCTGCAGTATATCTGATCATGTGAAACAAAATAATACAAACAAAGGTTGGGGTGGGGATCGAACCCAAGTCCTCATGCTCGCTTCCAATGCCATGCTACCATCTGTACTACGCGCTCCATTTGTTCATATAATAACAATAAAGTAATGTAAGCAAAACAAAGAAATATATTCATAAAATGCGCGAAAATTCAAACGGGCCAACCATGGACTGCCACGCCTCATCTTTTTCCGCGGCCTGTCGTTTTAGGCAACGAGACCTTTACCTAAAGACAGGACTCCGTAGCTAAAACCCTGTCAACTTCAAAAATTCCGCAAACACGATATAAATTTCAATGGAGGCCATGAATCAACAGGGCTTGAAGCCCTGATCATCATGGTATCCATATCCGTTCCTAATTTGGCTTGTACTAAGAAATCCCAAAAATAAGCTTGGAACCCTAATCATGGCATATCGTGATTCATGTACTAAAAACACAATTAAATGATACCAAAGCTTGCAAACTCAATGATGAACAAGAATATATAAATCAAATATGCTAATGATGTGAAAATCAATGAACTCGAAATCAAGTTTTGAGACAAACCGTGGCATCTGTAACTTATGATTCCGGACGTGAAAATGCTTACAATTGATTGAGATCCCTTCTGGAGATGTCCAGGAGTCTGTTGGCAATGTTAGAATGGTTTGGATTGGCCTCTAGGATGGAAATTGAATCACCACTTTTCTTTGAAATTTTGAAGTTTTGTTCTAGCTTTTCCACGACTGTAACCTCCTTTTCTTGCTTTGTTTTTGTTCATTATATATCCCTCAATGAATTAGGGTTGCAAAACAGATCCAATCTTTAAGCTTTGATGATTTTTGATTTAATTTTTTATCCATATGATATCTTTCTATTTTCATGCCAATCATGCTTTTTTTTGTACCAATTACCATTGATTCAAATTGATCTTGCAAGCTCAGCATATCTTGGTTGCTAACCTGTCAAAAAAGCAAATCAAATCTTATCTTTGATAATTTTCATCATTTATTTGATTCAATTCACTTTTTAATTAATGAAAAATCAAAATAAATTGAAAAATGAAGCAAATAAATTTTAGATAAGTATTTGAGTCGTGGACCACATTATGATTGAGGTGCAAGCATAAAAAGTTGGGCCCATTTAGCCAAAAATGAAAATTTGAGCACATTTGACTTTTGGCAATTTTGTAAAAATGGTTAACTTGACCAATGCATAACTCTCTCAATTTTGACCCTGGAGATGTGTTCTTGGACTTTTTATAAATATTAGGATGTCCTCTAACCAACCCTTTTGGTCTCATCTCAATTGAGTCTTCCATGTTCATGTATGAAGCTTTGACCCAAAAGGTGTTTTTGTTGACTTTCTAAAATGACCTATAATGTCAAAATTCATATATTTTTGTGAGTGCGTATTTTGAACTTGGGAGATGAGGATGAATTATAGGAAATTGCATCCTATTCAAAATGAGCTTTGTATGGGTCATTTATGATAAAGTATGAGAAAGTTATGCTTGGTCAAAGTTGAGTTGACTTTTCCTACAAAACCCTAATTTGGAAACTTTTGGGTTTTGATGAGTTGTGAGCAATCCTTGAGGAATCATGATCAACCCTTGATAAAATGATGAACAATACTTCAAAATTAGGATGTTGACCAAAAATCTTGAGGTTTGACTGTATATGGGCCACAGTTGACTTTTGACCTAGCATAGTTGATTTTCAGGCATTTGAGCAATTGACTGAGCAAACTTCTTCTGCAAGGCTTGAAACTTAACATTAATGATCTTGAGAACCTATTAGGACAATGGTGAGCATTTGAGTCCTTTGTGGTTCACACATCTTGATGAAAATATAAACCCTTATTTGAGGTAGACTGTCTTAGGAGAGAGTTTGTCTGGTCAACTCTTGAATTTCCTTGAGCAATTTGAGGACCTCACTTGCCATGTCTTGAGAAATACGGGAGGGAAAATTTTGGGGTACAACAGCTGCCCCTGTTCAATCTTCTTAAACCTGAGGATGTAGATTGGCTCGTCCGCCTTTCGTGATCTGAAGGTGGAAGATGATTGAACACTAGAGTGCCCAGAAATTTGCACTCGCATGAAGTGACACTTGATTTGTGATATCGAGAATGGGCTTACAGATGCCATTTGGAGGTTGCTAGAGAATTGTCGGAGATGGGCTTAAAGATTCCATCCGAAGAAGTGTCGATCACATAAGAGATTCCTTCGCGAGAACCCGTATACCCGTTGTTGAGGAGGACTTCGCTGGGGAATACTGGTTTCTGTCTTGAAAGAAATAGAGTTTTAGGAGCTTCAGTTGTTCGTTACTCTACTGGGGAATAACTCCGTTTGGGAAGCGGAAATGAACTGCATATCTGGGCGGGGTATATGTTGCACTGTGACTTTCTGGGGAACTATGAAATCAATTGTGTTTGATTAGGTCCCGGTCTTACAGTGTTGTGGACTGCTGTCTGGGGATAAGAGAGGAAGAACCCGGATAGTAGGGTTATGAGAAGGAACCTGGACTGTAGGATTACTTCGAGATGAAAGCCTGGATAGTAGGGTTGTGAGAAGGAACCTGGATAGTAGGGTTACTTCGATATGAAAGCCGGGATAGTAGGGTTGTGAGAAGGAACCTGGATAGTAGGGTTACTTCGGTATGAAAGCCTGGATAGTAGGGTTGTGATAAGGAAACTGGATAGTATGGTTACTTCGATATGAAAGCCTGGATAGTAGGGTTGTGAGAAGGAACCTGGATAGTGGGGTTACTTCGATATGAAAGCCTAGATAGTAGGGCTGTGAGAAGGAACCTGGGTAGTAGGGTTACTTTGATATGAAAGCCTTGGTAGAAGGGCTGCAAGAAGGAACCTGGATAGTAGGGTTACTTCGATATGAAAACCTGGATAGTAGGGCTATGATAAGGAACTTGGATAGTAGAGTTACTTCGAGGTGAAAGCCTGGATAATAGGCCTGTGACAAGGAACCTGGATAGTAGGGTTACTTCGAGGTGAAATCCTGGATAGTAGGGTTGTGAGAAGGAACCTGGATAGTAGGATTACTTCGGTATGAAATTCGGGATAGCAGGGCTGTAAGAAGGAACCTGGATAGTAGGGTTACTTCGGAATGAAATCCTGGATACTAGGGCGACGAGAAGGAACTTGGATAGTAGGGTTACTTCGATATGAAAACCTGGATAGTAGGGCTGTGAGAAGGAACCTGGATAGTAGGTTTACTTCGAGGTGAAAGCCTGGATAATAGGGTTGTGAGAAGGAACCTTGATAGTAGGGTTACTTCGAGGTGAAATCCTGGATAGTAGGGTTGTGAGAAGGAACCTGGATAGTAGGGTTACTTCGGTATGAAATCCATGATAGCAGGGCTGTGGAAGGAACCTGGATAGTAGGGTTACTTCGGAATGAAAGCCTAGATAGTAGGGCTATGGGAAGGAACCTGGATAGTAGGGTTACTTTGATATGAAAGCCTGGATAGTATGGCTGCTTTGGAATGAGTCTGGGTAAAACTGTAGAGGGAACCTGGGTAAGGTTGCTTTATGACGAGTCTGTGTAGGACTTCTAGAAGAAACTTAGGTAATGTTGTATCTGTCGCACCGATGATTACCCTGTTTAGCTTCGAGTGTTGATCATGGACCTGTTGGAAATTGTTGATAATAACTGCCTTTCTTGAAAGAAATACAAGGTTAGTTATGTGCGATGCATGAGATGCATTGTATGATGACGTTCTCAAAATAAATGAGACTATGTTATATGTGACGTATGCACATGTCATGATGTATGAACATGAAATGCTGACATAATAATTTGAGTCTGGGAAAATAAATCCCTGACTGCTATTTGGAGAGTATGAGAAATGGTATTCTTGACCGCTGTAAAAAACCATAGTTTCTCTACTTCTGTTGGGGATGGTGAACAAAAATGACTATGTTGGGGATTTTCCCCTTTTTTACGGATATTCTATCGAGGAGAGACTCTATTTGAGAACCACTCTGTGGGAAAATAACTCTGTTGGAGAGGAGATACTTTGGTGATAGATCTGCTGACTTGGAGAAATAAAACTCAGCTGGGGATGAATTTCCCTTGCTGGTGATAATGAATTTTGTTGGAGATTAAATTTCTTCTTGTGAGAGAAATAAACTCTGCTTGGGGAAAAATTTACCAACTCACTCGCGATTGTGAACCTCAGCTGGGGAGAGTTATGTCCTGTTTGGGAAAGCTACCATTACTGTCTTTGGATACTTCTTACTCTGTGGAGAGTGTATGTACCACTTCTCATGTTCTCAAGCTGGCTCTATCCCGGTACCTGATGGGCAGAGTAACTGTAAGGTTTGGGAACTTCTTGTTTGTCCCTGTTCTTGGAATTACGAATAATCATCTTTTGTTTCTTATGTAAATATTTATGAGCAACCATTATTTTCAAATGCATATATAAAAAATGAATCATTAGACGTTCTTGCAAAACAAAATGGAAAAAAGAAAAATAACCTGAAAATTCTTGTGAAAATGGATTGTATTGATTTTTGAAGTTGGCCTGTAATAGGCATTTTTGTACAAAGAGGTTGACGTCCTAGTAAGAGAACGCCACCGAGGGAACAAAAATTATACAATTTTGTGTAAAAGAAAGAAAAACAGCTATGTAAAACAATCCCATTGGGTTCCAACTCTGCTATTGTCTTTATATCTTCAAGCGTCTCATCACTTTGCTACTTGGCTGAAGGTGGATCAGGTTGATTGGCGCCGTTTGAGCTTGATAGTCGATAACGAAGTCTGGTTTCCAGATGATCCAATGAGACATAGTGTTACGCTTTAATCCCTAATTTTTGCCTGGACCGCCCTTTCGGGTTTTCAGTCCACCGGGATACCCTTTTTTACCCAAGTCACTTTTTCAGGTTTTCGACTTGTCGGGTGTACCGTTTTTTTTTTTCATCCCTTACTTTTGCCCGAACCCTTTTGGCTCGTCGGGAAGCCCTTATTTTTGCCTAGGCCAGTCAACCTAGCAGGTCTTTGATTATGCGTAGTATCTTTTGACTATGTCTGCATTGACGGGGTGAGGAAGGTCGTCACCATCCATGTTGGTTAGAATCATAGCTCCTCCTGAGAAAATGTTCTTAACCACAAATGGCCCTTCGTATGTGGGGGTTCATTTTCCCCTGGGATCACCTTGCGGTAGTATGATGCGTTTGATCACTAAATCCATGACTCGATATTCTTGACGTCTGACTTTCTTGTTAAAAGCCTTGATCGTTCGCTTTTGATACGTCTGACCATGACAGATAGCAGTAAGTCTTTTTTCATCGATTAGATTCAGCTGGTCAAGTCGGGTTTGGATCCATTCGTCTTCGTTCAAACCCGCATCCTTCATAATCCTGAGAGAGGGTATCTGGACTTCGATAGGTAGGACTGCCTCCATGCCATACACCAAAGAGTAGGGTGTTGCCCCTGTTGACTTCCGTGCTGAGGTACGGTAACCATGAAGAGTGAATGGTAACATCTCGTGCCAGTCTTTGTATGTCACTGTCATCTTCTGCACAATCTTCTTGATGTTCTTGTTAGCTTCTTCAACACCCATTTATCTTCGGCCGGTAGGGAGAAGAGTTATGATGCTGAATCTTGAACTGTTTGCAGAGCTCGATAATCATCGTGTTGTTGAGATTTGTACCATTGTCAGTAGTAATTCTCTCTGGGACACCATATTGACAAATCAGATTATGTCGGATGAACTACGCCACAACGTCATTGGTTACTGTAGCAAAGGAAGCTGCCTCAACCCACTTGGTGAAATAATCGATGGCTACCAGAATGAAGCGATGCCCGTTAGATGCAGTAGGTATGATCTTGTCTATCATATTGATGCCCCACATTGCAAAGGGCCAAGGAGCTGTCAAGACATTCAGGGGAACCAGAGGTACATGCATCTTATCAGCATAGACTTGGCACTTATGACAGGTTCGAGAGTGCTGATAACAATCGGCTTCCATAGTGAACCAGTAATATCCTGCTCGTAGGATTTTCTTTGCCATGGTGTGCCCACTGGAATGAGTTCCGAAGGTACCTTCGTGTAACTCTGCCATGATCCTTTCTGCCTCGCTCTTGTCTACACACTACAGTAACGTTGAATCATGGTTACACTTATAGAGGATTCCATTACTGATGAAGAACTTCGCAACGAACCTTCTCAGAAACTTCTTATCATTAACAGATTCCCCCTCGGGGTATTCTTGGGCCTCAAGATACCTCTTTACCTCATGAAACCAGGGTTTATCTACTACCTCTTCAGTCTCAATGTCACAGCAATGTGCGGGTTCATCCAACCTCTCAATGGTAATTTGGGGAGCTTCATTGTCCCACCTAACTTTAAACATAGAAGACATGGTAGCTAGCGCGTCTTCCATCTGATTCTCCTCTCTTGGGAAATGTTCAAAGGTTATCTCTTCGAAGTGTGGGAGCAATGTCAGTACATACTCTCGGTAAGGAATACGATTCGGGTGTTTTGTATCCCACTCGCCTTTGATCTGACTTATCACCAGAGCAGAATCTCCGAATACACTGAAGAACTTAATCCTCAGGTCAATAGAAGCTCGAAGACCCATGATACATGCTTCATACTCCACCATATTGTTGGTGCAGTTAAAATATAATCGGGCAGTGAACGGAGTATGACGGCCCTCAGGGGATATAATTACAGCACCGATTCCATTACCCAATGTGTTCGAGGCTACATCAAAATACATAGACCATAGGGACCCCTCCTCGGGTCCTTCATCTGGTCCAGGTTCTTCGCAATTGGTTACCAACATGATATTCTCATCCGGGAACTCGAAATTCATTGACTGGTAGTCATCCACGGCCAGATGCGCCAAATGATCCGCCAATACACTCCCCTTGATTACTTTTTGGGTTGTGTATTGGATGTCGTACTCGGTTAAGATCATCTGCCATCTTGCTATTCTTCCGGATAAGGCGGGCTTCTCGAAAATATACTTGATCGGATCCATCTTTGATATCAACAAGGTAGTGTGAGTCAGCATATACTGTCTCAGTCGGCGAGCAGCCCATGCCAAAGCGCAGCAAATTTTCTCGAGCAATGAGTATCGGGTCTCATAGTCGGTAAAATTTTTGCTAATGTAGTAAATTGCATGCTCTTTTCAACCAGACTCATTATGCTTCCTCAGCACACACCCCATTGAATTGTCTAGCACTGTCAAGTATAAAATCAAAGGTCTTCCTTCAACTAGAGGTATCAAAATTGGAGGTTCTTGAAGGTATTCCTTGATTCTTTCAAAAGCGGTCTGGAATTCATCATTCCATTTTACCACTTGATCTTTCTTCAGCAGCTTGAAGATTGACTCACAAGTAGCAGTCATATGTGAAATGAACCTGGCGATGTAATTTAGATGTCCCAAGAAACCTCTAACTTCCTTCTCTGTGCGGGGGACCGACATCTCTTGTATGGATTTTACTTTTGCAGGGTCCACCTGAATACCCTTATCACTGACAACAAAACCCAGAAGCTTACCAGACCTTACCCCGAAGGTACACTTGTTCGGATTCAACCTCAGTTTGTATGTCTTCAACCTGTCAAACAGTTTCTGGAGATGATCAAGGTGCTCTTCCTCAGTCTGGGACCTAGCTATCATATCATCAACATAAACCTCGATCTCGTGGTGAATCATATTGTGGAACAAAGTTACCATGGTGCACTGATAAGTTGCCCCAGCATTCTTCAACCCAAAAGGCATTACCTTGTAATAGAAGGTGCCCCACTGTGTAATGAATGTTATCTTTTCCATGTCCTCAGAAGCCATCTTGATCTGGTTGTAGCCATAAAAACCATCCATGAAGGAGAAGATCTTGTGCTGCACGGTGTTGTCGACTAGAACATCAATGTGAGGAAGTGGGAAGTCATCCTTGGGGCTTGCCCTGTTCAGATCTCTATAGTCCACACACATCCGTACCTTACCGTCCTTCTTAGGTACTGGAACAATGTTGGAAACCCACTGTGGATAAGAAGTGACAGCTAAGAATCCTGTGTCGAACTATTTCATGACCTCTGCCTTGATTTTCTCTGACATTTCGGGACGCATACGGCGGACCTTCTGCTTTACCGGAGGGCAGTCTTCTTTAGTCGGCAGGCGATGTACCACAATATCAGTGTCCAACCCAGGCATGTATTCATAGGACCAGGCGAAGATCTAAACATAGTCGTGTAGCATCTATATTAACCATTGTTTGACACTAGGCTCCAAATTCGCACCTATTTTAACTTCTTTCCTGTCTTCCTCTGTACCCAAATTCATTGATTCAACTGGCTCTTCATGAGGTTGTATGGCCCTTTCTTCCTACTGTAATAGTCTAGCAAGTTCTCCAGGCACCTCACAATCATCCTCACCTTCGTCCTCGGCTTGGTTGATTAGATTTTTGAAGTCACAACTGGCAGTAGCAGAGTTGTTATCGATGGGATCCAGAGTGGATATGGATCTGCATTATGATATGTGAGTGTGTGTAAGAGAATAGATGTTTTGATAAAGTGAGAGACAGAAAAAAAGAAAAACAAGGAGCGCAAAATTTGTAATGCAAGAAACGTCCAATGCTTTATTAATGATATATGAAATGACAAATAATAAGCCCTCACAAGCAAAGCCAAGGTGCCTCGGGCAAGGCACCGGGCCGTAAAGTTTCAAACTGTTTATTACAAATCTTAAAACAAAAGTCAATTACTGCGGAATAAAAGAAACAGGTATGAAGTCCCTATTCATCCAGTTATTAAGTCCACCGTTGGTCGTTGGGTAGATCCAACTGACGATGTCTGAATCTTCTTCACTGTCCTTAATTGCATTAACTCCATAATTGCTGATGTGTAGAGGAGGTCTTTCAATCCGTGCGCGCCTAACAGCCCTTTGAGCCCCTTCTTCAACTACAGCTCTGGCGTCCTTGAGAGAAGCCATATTCAGCGGAGGTTTGTTGGTAGTAACTTCAATTGACGCCAAAGTCTGAGGGACCTCTTCGAAGTTCTGACAAGGAGTTTCTATGAATTCCCCGTCCATCTCTACGTAGTGGAAGGAATTGAGATGACTCACGATATATTCTTCTTCACCTTGCACTGTGACAATCTTCCCCTTCACTGGGTACTTCAGCATTTGATGGAGTGTGGAAGTAACTTCCCTAGCCTTATGAATCCAAGGACGACCCGGCAAGCAAGAATACGATGGCCTGATGTCCATTACGTAGAAGGTGGACCCAAAGGTATGAGAACCTACTTTGACAGGGATGTACACCTCCCCGTGCACCATTCTTTTTGATCCGTCAAAAGCCCTTACCATATTGTTACTAGGATTTAGAGTCAAACCCTCACAATCCAAACAGTCTAATGCTTTCTTCGGCAGAACATTCAGCAAAGACCCGGTATCTACCAACATGTGAGCCATAGTGGTTCCCCTACATTCAATCGAGACATGCAGAGCATCGTTATGATATCTCCCCTTAGGGGTCAGATCCGCATCTGAAACACCTAGCCCATTGTCAGCAGTCAGGCTGGCCACACAACTTTGAATTGATCTGCTGAAGTCTCCTACGGCACATGCGCAGTTTTGAGAAATGCAATCAAAGCCTTCGCATGGGCTTCAGAACACAACAGTAGAGACAACATGGAGATCTTTGACGGGGTCTGTCCCAGCTGCTCGACTACATTGTAGTCGCTTTTCTTGATAATTTTCAATATCTCCTCTATTTCTTGTTTAGAGGCTTCCACAATGATTTTCTTAGGTGCCTCCGTCCGGGAAGGCTCACCTATAATTCCCTTACCCCGAGTCCCAGATGGCTCAGCAGCAGGGGTGATAACTGGAGTAAGAATAGGAATAGTAGCAGGTGTAATAACTGGAGTAGGAACAGGAGAAATATCAGGAGTGCTTGTTAGAGCAGCAGTTGGAATAACAGTAGGCTTGATGATCGGCGGAGCAATCTCAGGAGAGAAAATCCTTCCACTTCGGGTAACCTTACTAGTCTCGACAATATTACTGACATCAGTATCAGCTTCTTCATTCTTCAGATCTTGCTTAATACCATGATAGTACCAATCAACACCGTAATGCCATGGGACAGCCTTGTCTGAAGTGTACGGGATGGGACCAAGAATAATGATTATTAGCAGAGCAATTCCTTGAACAGGTGTAATCCTAACAGGTCTTCTCAAGGAAACCTTGGAAGGATTGGTGGAAATGGTTATAATGGCAACATTTTCATTTGGAACAACAAGAATCAAATTCTTCTCGAACAAAATTTCTTTATTATCCATCAGGCACTGAACACCTGACTTCAACAAACAACAACCAGAAGGTAGAATCGAACACATGTGGCAATCTTCACCACAACCCGGAAATAAACCGGCCAACATCAAATTCTTCTTAACAGTCATAAGAGGAGTAGAAATTTCTTCAACAGCGGTCACAAACAAATCAGTGTCAATAGCATTGACTCCACGACCATGTTTGGGCATGGGAGCAGTTATAACATTCGGCTTTTCTGGAGCATCGAACTCTATCTCCTTGGCTTCAAGCAAATCTCGTACTTTGTTTCTCAGAGCCCAGCAATCATTTGTATCATGGCTAGGACTCTCAGAATGGTAGGCGCACCGCGCGTTGGGATTGTATCTGAGAGAAGTAGTGTTTGGATTCTTGGGAGCCTCTCTCAAGGTTACCAAGTTGGATTTCAGCAGGTGAGGTAACACTTCAGCCAATGTCATGTTGATGCAGGTAAACTGTCGTTGTGGTCTTTCCACCCTTTGTTTATTGTTGCATTGTGGAGCAACTGCGGGTCTTGGTATCACTACAGCATTTACCGTTTGATGGTGTTCAGGTCTACTTTGGCCCCTCGGGCTATAAACTGCACTTTCTTCCTTCTTACCAATGAAAGGCTTTTTTCTAAACTCGAGGAGACATCTTTCTGTATTTTACCACTTCGAATTCCAGCTTCTACTCTCTCTCCAGTTAAAATCAACTCGGTGAAACCAGATGACGAGCTGCCTATTAAATGATTGAAGAACGGACCAGACAGCGTTCCTAGAAACATGTCGACCAACTCCCTGTCAGACAAAGGGGGTTGAACTCTCCCAGCCAAGTCTCTCCACTTTTGAGCATAATATTTAAAACCTTCACCTGCACCCATGGACATACTCTGGAGTTGAGTACGAGTGGGAGCAAGGTCGGCATTGTACTGATACTGCTTGTAGAAAGCAGCAGCGAGATCTTCCCAGTTTCGGACACTGGCTCCCTCCAACTGGTAGAACCATTCAAGTTGTGTCCCTGACAGACTGTCTTGAAAGAAATGCACCCACAAATTTCTATCAGTTGTGTGGGGTTGAATCTTCCTGACATACGAGCGGAGATGGAGTTTTGGGCAGGACACTCTATCATACTTGGAAAAAACCGGAGCTTTGAACTTATGAGGGATGACCACTCCCGATACCAGTCCCAGTTCCCCGAAATCCAAACCAGTTATCTTTTGAACTTCCATAGCACTCAGACGGTCTTCTAACTGCTTGTACCTATCCTCAGCAGGAAGATATTTCTCATCATCGTAATCAGTATCGTTCTCAGAAACTGCAGGACTAGGGTCCTTTTCCCTTTCTTGGTTCTCCCTGTCCTTGGATGAAGAGGTCAGTTCAGTTTGATGCTTCAACCTTTCTCTGAACCTTCTGCCCATATTCAGAATTCCAACCTTCTTCTTCTTCTTCTCTTTCAGAATAAGCGTCTTCAGATCCTCTTGCCCTTTAGCCAGACTTATGAACATCTGTTGGAACTGGGCGTTATGTGCCTGAAGATCTTTGATGGCTTGATCGGAAGATATTTCTGCTGAAATAAACAGCGAAGAAGATGAGAAACCTGTAGTGGTACATGTAGTGATGTGTATGATAATGGGATACGCATGTAATAATTTCAAAGACTTTGGGAAATTTAAATTTGCAAACCAAAAATAAACAGAACTTTATTAGCTTAAACTTTGAAGGTTCAAAATGCCTTTAAGGCTTTACAAAATAAGTAAATAAAACAAAATATAAAACTAGAAATAGAACATCAAAAGTCCCATGGACGCTTCCTCTTTGTGCTGATATAATCATTGAGCACTCTTTCTTCCTCGAGCTGCCTGGTGAGCTTTAAAACCTTCCTCTCTTGCTCATGGAACTACTCCCGGTAAGTATCCTACTCATTCTTCAGCTGAATCCAAGACCTCTATAACTCCCCAGGATCAGTGGGCATGTAACGATAGAGAACCGTGTAAGGAATGCCTTCTTCATTAGTGGGCTCCACAATCACTGGTAACATGGCCTCATAAGGCATCATAAGCTTCTAGGCACGAGCTCGGACCCATTGGAGATAAGGCTGCATAGGAAGGGAAGTCTTCGGTCCCAATTCTTTGGGGTCAGATCTGTTTACCATGCCCCAAGCCCGTATGAACCTCCGGAGATGCTCCTTAACATCATCCTTATAGTCGAATACAATGTCCTCGAGAAGTAACTCATGGGGACCATCCATTCGAGCACAACCAAATTGTCGCAAAGCTAGACAAGGATTGTAAGTTATACCCCCTCTGATACCAAGTAATGGGACATTAGGGTATCCCCCACAGCGGTCAATAACAGCAGTGTCTTCCATAGCCCGGGAACACCAAAGAATATCCGTATGAGCAAGTGACATTATTCTGTGTGACCAACCCAAACCTTCTTCGTTCTTCAGCACAAACTTAGGGAGGTGAGAAATAGACCACCTTGACAACAACGGCATGCAGCACATAAGAGTCCCTCTTCTCTTTATAGTACGAGTATGGAGAGCATGCAAGATATCTCCAAGCAAGGTAGGCACTGGGTTACGAGAAAGGAAGATCTTGACAGCATTCACATCTACAAAGGAGTCCGGATTAGGGAAGAGAACTAAACCATAGATAAGAAGATCCAAGACATACTCAAAAGCCTGAAAATCCAAATCATCCCAAAATAGTTGAGCCTGGTCTATCAGAAATTTGGCTAAAAAACCCTCGACTCCGCTTCGAGTTTCCCAATTGGATACCACATCGGCTCATTTTAAATGCAAGGCTGAGGCAATGTCTTCTGGCCTAGGAACTACTTCCATACCTGTGAAGGGTACCTGTTCAAGAATGGATATTCCCAATAAATGAGAGAATTCTTCCAAGGTGGGTACCAACTGGTAATCTGGAAAGCTGAAGCAGTGATGCTTAGGATCGAAGAACTGAAATAGTACGCTCATCATTTGTTCATCAAGGTTTAAAGTAACCAGGATGAGAAGTTGACCGTGTCTCTTAATGAAAGTAGAAGTTTCAGAAACTCTTGATGTTAGCTTTTTAAGTTGGGCAGGTATCTGCACAAAGTTGATTTAGATGGTATTTCTACGCACGGAAGCCGTGATCTGCAAAATAGAACAAAGATAAATTCCCTTGGTCTTTGAAATGGTTAGTGTAATGAAACATGAATGCCATGTTATGATGCATGATGTCATGATAAACCACAGGTATAGCAAACACAAATATTGCAAACACAGTCAAATCACACAAAGCCCTTAGGTTTAAGGCTTGCATGAGGTCAAAGGTAATACCCTCTTGAAGTTAAGTTGCTTCAACATGTCCTAAAAAAAAGTAATCGGGTTCTAGAGGATCTCAATATCATCACCATCCTCCATCGGTCATGGTTTCAGCTCACGCAATCTTTTCTTGTGGCCGAAATTATTCCGAGAGTATGGTCTCAATGAGTGTAGCATCGAGTATCAACCAGTTCTCAGCTCTACACCGAGGCCGGCTATCTCACTACTTTCTAATGGCCAAGTTGGGAGATTAAAGGTTCTAAGGTCAGTTGATGCTTAATGACACCACACAGTGGCCCCGTATTCTCCTCGTTTCTCCATAAGGGATACCGGTACCAACCAAAGTGCCACACCAACGTAGCTAGTGCTTCAACCGTATTGGTCTACGCCGTACAGTTCCCTTACAGTCTATTGATACTTACCTAAAAGGTATTCTCCAAATCCGGGTGTAGGATCTATAGTAACCCCAAACAAAACCCTCAAAAGTAAAGCAAACAAAGCAATCAAGAGAAGTAATTATGATGACCTAGATCCTAAGGTATACCCCACTTATTAATTCCCCAGCAGAGTCGCCAGTTCTATGATACGGTGGCAGAACCGACTGTTTGATGCTGGTTTGTGTTTTACGTTTTGTGTTTGCAAAATGTCGCGGTAAGCAAGAGTCGCCACCGACTTTTATTTCATCCAACCGGAAAGGAAAAAGTATAGAAAAAATCCTTTTTTCGAGATTTTGAGTACGGGGGATAGATTATAGAAAGGGAAGGTGTTAGCACCCTTTCTATCCATGGTTTTACATGGGCTCTTAGGTACTTGCTCATCTTTTTAAAATTGCTTGTGTATGTGCTTTGTTTTGAAAATGTTTTACTTCGTGATAACCCTTGTATCAGTCCTCAAGGATGTGACGAAGTTGTTTTGAAAATTGTTTTTAAAAAGTGTAAGTGTGAAAAGTTTTGATTTGAGCAAGTATCTACTAGCATCTACCTACTCGAAAAAAGATCGTTTCTATTCTTGTTTCCTTTAGACAGCGCTATCCTACTATTGAGAAATAGGTAGCACCGTTGTTGGAGTTGTAAGGGTCAATTCGAAAGGGACGTACGATCACTGAAGCAATATTAGGACATCTTAGTAATAACCCTAGAGTCTTAAGATCATATCCGAGGCAACATTTTCGAGGCAACATTCGAATGGGACATTTGATCTTTTTAGACAGGAGGGCAACCACTAAGACACCCTATGCTTAATGATCGTTTACCGAAGTGAGAGTATACCCTAAGAGTGAATATGTGCGAGTGATTCGTTTCAGTTATTTATCTTTGCACATTAGGGTTTTCTAATTGTATTAATTTGTCATGCATTCTTGCCATACAATCCTATTAGCATACATCTAGACAGTTAAATATTTGCAGGAATTCAAAATGCGAGAAAATAAATCTACGCTATTACAAGGCATCGGGGTGGGGGATTAATTACTTAGCCAAAAACTCGGGAATTTAAACAGTAAATAAAAACCCTAAATTAAACTATTACAAACCATGAACAGTTACAAAAATATTGTCAAAATAAATAATAAGCGTGCGATGAATCAAATACGAAACGACTAGGGTTTTGACCCTTGACTAAACCTATTTGCGATTGATTAAAAAAAAGTTTGTGTCATGTTTTGTTATTTAAGTAAATAAAGAAACCATTAAATTAAAAAGAAAATCCTAATTCTAATTAATTTTAAATTAAGAAAAATAAACTAATTTATTCTAAAAAAGCTATTTTTGTATTTTATTTATTTTAGAAAAAATAAAAGAATTAAATCAAGAGTTTAACCTAATTTTCTAATTAGTTTTAATTATTAAAAAACAAGTTAAAATTGCCCTAAGTTAAACTAAATTAAATTAAATTAACAAAATTAACTTTGATAAAAAAAAAGTCTAATTCTAATTTTTTTTATTTCTTGATTTTATGATTTTATGAAAAATAGTAATTAATTGTCAATTAAAATAAATAAAAGAAATATTAAAAGAATAAAAATTAAAAAGAAAAATTAGAAGTATGCCTGATAGTTAGCAATTGTGGGGGGTATGAAGTTGAAATTCTGGGCCCAAACAAATCCAAGCCTGTTTGACTTCGCCTGATCTGGTGCGTGTGTTGACCTGAGGAACATGGTAGGCCTCCAATGATGGCACGTTGGATCTTGGCTGGAGATGTGTTTGATGGCCAGATATTGATGGCATATGATGGGCGCTTGAGGCTGCAGTGTACCTGATCACGTGAAAAAAAATTATACAAACAAAGGTTGGGACCTAGGGATCGAACCCAGGTCCTCATGCTCCCTTCCAATGCCACGCTACCATCTGTACTACGCACTCCATTTGTTCATATAATAACAATAAAGTAATGTAAGCAAAACAAAGAAATATATTCAGAAAATGCGCGAAAATTCAAACGGGCCAACCATGGACTGCCACGCCTCATCTTCTTCCCCGGCCTGTCGTTTTAGGCAACGAGACTTTTACCTACAGACAGGACTCCGTATCTAAAACCCTGTCAACTTCAAAAATGCAACAAACACGATATAAATTTCATTGGAGGCCATGAATCAACTGGGCTTGAAGCCCTGATCATCATGGTATCCATATTCGTTCCTAATTTGGCCTGTACTAAGAAACCCCAAAAATAAGCTTGGAACCCTAATCATGGCATATTATGATTCCTGTACTGAAAACACAATTAAATGATACCAAAAGCTTGCAAACTCAATGATGAACAAGAATATATAAATCAAATGTGCTAATGATGCGTAAATCAATGAAATCGAAATCAAGTTTTGGGATAAACCGTGGCGTCTGTAACTTATGATTCTAGACGTGAAAATGCTTGCAATTGATTGAGATCCCTTCTGGAGATGTCCAGGAGTCTGTTGGTAATGTTAGAATGGCTTGGATTGGCCTCTAGGGTGGAAATTGAATCACCACTTTTCTTTGAAATTTTGAAGTTTTGTTCTAGGTTTTCAACGACTGTAACCTCCTTTTCTTGCTTTGTCTTTGTTCATTATATATCCCTCAATGAATTAGGGTTGCAAAACATATCCAATCTTTAAGCTTTTATGATATTTAATTTGATTTTTTAGCCATATGATATCTTTCTATTTTCATGCCCATCATGCTTTTTTTGTACTAATTACCATTGATTCGAATTGATCTTGCATGCTCAGCATATCTTGGTTGCTAACCTGTCAAAAAAGCAAAC
This sequence comes from Vicia faba, assembly GCA_948472305.1. Taxonomy (NCBI): domain Eukaryota; kingdom Viridiplantae; phylum Streptophyta; class Magnoliopsida; order Fabales; family Fabaceae; genus Vicia; species Vicia faba. Next base: position 1,484,113,096 of record OX451739.1, on the reverse strand, counting down.
CAAATCTTATCTTTGATAATTTTCATCATTTATTTGATTCAATTCACTTTTTAATTAATGAAAAATCAAAATAAATTGAAAAATGAAGCAAATAATTTGTGGATAAGTATTTTATTCATGGACAACATTATGATTGAGGTGTAAGCATAAAAAGTTGGGCCCGTTTAGCAAAAAATTCAAATTTGAGCACATTTGACTTTTGGCAATTTTGCAAAAATGGTCAACTTGGCCAATGCATAATCTCTCAATTTTGACCCTAGAGAGGTGTTCTTGGACTTTTTAGAAATATTAGTATGTCCTCTAAGCAACCCTTTTGGTCTTATCTCAATTGAGTCTTCCATGTTCATGTATGAAGCTTTGACCCAAAAGGTGTTTTTGTTGACTTTCCAAAATGACCTATAATGTCAAAATTCATATCTTTTTGTGAGTGCATATTTTTAACTTGGGAACTGAAGATTAATTGTAGGTAATTGTACCCTCTTCAAAATGAGCTTTGTATGGGTCATTTATAATAAAGTATGAGAAAGTTATGCTTGGTCAAAGTTGAGTTGACTTTTCCTACAAAACCCTAATTTAGCAACTTTTGGGTTTTGATGAATTGTGAGAAATCCTTGAGGAATCATGATCAAACCTTGATCAAATGATTAACAATACTTAAAAATGAGGATGTTGACCAAAAATCTTGAGGTTTGAATGTATATGGGCCACAGTTGACTTTTGACCTTGCATAGTTGATTTTCAGGCATTTGAGCAATTGATTGAGCAAACTTCTTCTGCAAGGCTTGAAACTTGACATGGATGATCTTGAGAACCTATTAGGACAATGGTGATCATTTGAGTCCTTTGTGGTTCACACATCTTGATGAAAATAGAAACCCTAATTTGAGGTAGACTGCCTTAGGAGAGAGTTTGTCTGGTCAACTCTTGAAATTCCTTGAGCAATTTGAGGACCTCACTTGCCATGTCTTGAGAAATATGGGAGGGAAAATTTTGGGGTACAACAATTTACATTTGGGGTTTTCTCAGGTTTACTTTCTTTCTTGCAAAGATCCTATACCCGGATCTGGGGACCTTAGGTAAATATCTATAGATAATGGAAATTATACGGAGTAGACCGATATGGTTAAAGTGATGGCTACGTTAGAGAAAAACTTTGGTTTGTACTGGTGTCCCTTGAGTCGGTCGAGGAGAACACTAGGCTGCCGCATGGTGTCATAAGAACTAACTGACCTTTAGAACCTCAATTTACCCAACCTAGCCATTAGAAGGTAGTGAGATGTTCGGCTTTGGTGTAGTCCAAAGTTGGTTGATATTGGATGTTACACTCATTGAGATTCGACTCTCGGGATATTTCGGTGGCAAGTCAGTTGCACTCTTGAAATAAAGCTTGTGAGAAAACTTGGTGAGATGAGAATCCTAGAACCTGATTACTATTCATAGGACAGGTTGGCCAACTGAACTTCAAGAGGGTACTTACCTATGAACCCCATGCAAGCCTTAAACCTAAGGCTCTTGTGTGCTTTGTTTATGTTTGTTATCTGTTCAAACATGACGTCATGACATCATACCTGTTGTACCCCAAAGTTTTCCCTCATCATCTCACTCAAGACATGACTCTAGAGATCCTCAGTTGCTCAAGGATGACTAAGAATTGACTAGCAAAATTCCCATCCTAAGGAAACAAGGCTCAAACTAGGGTTTCACTTCCCATCAAGATGGTTAAGCCCCAAGAGTACCAATTGTTTTCCATGGCCCTAATATGTCCTCAAGATCACCCATGCCAAATTTCATGCCTTGAATAACAAGTTTGCTCAGTCAACTGCTCAAATGCCTAGAAATTAACTATACGAGATCAAAAGTCAACTGTGGCCCAAATATAGTCGAACTTCAATATTTTTGGTCAACATCAACATTTTTAAGTAATACCCATCATTTCATCAAGGGTTTATCATGATTCATCAAGAAATACTCCTAACTCATCAAAAGTCAAAAATGGAAAATTAGGGTTTCTATAGGAAAAGTTAACCAAACTTTGACCTGACATAACTTTCTCATACTTTATCAGAAATTTTTCCTCCAAGGCTCATTTTAAAGAGAATCCAATTACCTACAATTTCTCCTCATCCCTCAAGTTCAAGAAATTCCTCAATCAAAAGATACAAGCTCAGGCATTATAGGTCTTTTTAAAAAGTCAACAAAAATGCTTTTTGGGTCAAAACTCCTTACATGAACATGGAAGATCCAACTGAGATGAAACCAAAAGGGATGTTTAGAGGAAGTCCTAAGCTCTCTAAAAAGTCAAAGAATACCCTCATAGGGTTAAAATTGAGAAAGATATGAATTTCTAAAGTTGACCAATTTTAGGAAAATGCACAAAAGTCAATATGAGCAAATTGGATCTTTTGGACAAATAGGCGTGGGTTTTGGATCTCAAGCATATCCATGAACTTATTTAGGATATTATTTTATTTGTATGAGATTAGTTTTTATTTATTTTAATTTTTATTAATTTAAATCAAAATAAATCAAATACAATAGTGAAATAATGAAATAAAACCCAAAGATTTGTTTTAGGATCATATCATAGGTCTAGAATCAGATCATCAAGTCAAGATTTCTTGCAAGGGTTGATTGGCAAGAAAAAAGCATGTTTTGGCCAAGTTTGGAAACTTAAAATCCGATAGGCAAATCAAATATTTTCTCAATAATTCTCCAAGATCACATCCAACTTTTTTAACTTAATACATTCTCATATATATGTGTAACATTCCTAGTCCAAAAGACAAGGGTTGGCCGCACGAAACTGACATTAGAAGCTCTAAATTTTTGACAAAAAATGGCAACCGTATTTTGGATTACAGAGATATTCAAAGACTTTGGATGTTTGCAATCGATTCCTGGGAACATTTGGAAGCTAACAGGATCATTCTCACGCATCAACGCATCCAGAATCAGCATTCACATCACCATGATTTGCTCTTCTTTTTTAAAATTTGATTTTGATCATACACACGTTATAAATGAATTTTGAGTATGCATTCATGTTTGTATGAGTATTTAGAATGTGTGTGAATCATTAATTGCTTGTTTTGATGCATATATGACCAATTGCCATTGTTAGGGTTTTGAGGTTTGTTTTAGGGTTTTCCAATACAGGTAAAATTAGGCCAAAAGAAGAGTACCGTCGTTCTCACGAGATCAAACCCAATTGATCCATGCCTTTACATTGAATTTATGTTGCTTGGTTAAGATTTTGGAAATGTGCAGGTCCTGTAGTGACAGTGATGTCCGTAGGTAAAAGTCCTTTGGCTAAAATGACAGCCCACTGAGGAAGATGATGGCATGGCATATCAGGATTGGATCATTTGAATTGCACGTGTTTTTGTCTTAAGTACTGACCATTATCCAAATATATTATATTGTGCTCTGTTTATGTAACGAATGACAAGCTAGCTCAGATGGCAAAGGTGAACGGCTTAAGGCGCGCGTGTGTGGTAGGTCAGGGGTTCGACCCCTGCCTCCTGCATATTATTTTTCTAACAATTTGTTTCCAGATCCAATGCGCTGCTTGCCCAACGCGCATACCATATGCCTCAAATTCATCACCCTCAGATCAATCAACACCAGATCAAACACTCCAGCTTCAAACGTACATGGTGGACCTCCAAGCTTACTCCATACTGAATCACACGCAAGGGAAATTGGGTTGGCTGGCTGGGATTTGACAAATTCAGCGGCATACCCCTCCAATTGGGCTCACACCTCCTTAGGCCCATTACTTTCCTTTTCTTTTTTAATTTCACTATTTTTTTTTTATCTTAAGTCATTTTTTAAAAATCATAAAATCAAAAAATCATCAATAAAATTAGGACTTAGTTTTTTTCTTAACAAATTAATTTTCTGCAAATTAATTAATTTAATTAACTTTAATTCCTTTTCCTTAATTTAAAATTAATTAGAGATTAGGTTAAATTTCAAATCTTTTTCATAAAAAATCTCAAAAATACTTTAATGATCAAATTAGATTTTTAGGGTTTAGAGCCTTTTTCCAGTTTTAATTCTCGCGCGTTATTATTTTTCCATACGATTATTTTTTATTATTGAGGTAACTGCGCCCAGTTTGTAATAGTTTAATTAGGGTTTATAATTTCCGCACTTTACATTTCAGTCATTATTTATGTATCTACACCAAATCCCTGTAATAGCGTAGGAACTTTTATTTCTCGCTTTTATATTTCTTATATGCTTGTATATAATTGTTAGTAACTTAGGTGTGCATGACAAGATTAATCAATTAATCAGTAGATCACTAATTGCAAGAGAAATATATGAAAAAAGCACATTGTTGCACACTTGCACCCTTAGGGTATACCTCACTTAGTTGCCTCGGAAAATAACGGTCACAATTCTCGAAACATGAGAATTCTTAGTGGTTGCCCTTTAGTCTAAAGAGATCACTAGCCCCTTGATGATCCTCTCGACTGCTGCCTCGGTTAAAAAAGTGATATTAGGGCTTTAGGACAGTTACTAAGAGTTTTTTCCCAATTTCCTTTAGTGGCCGTACATCCCTTTCGATAGTCCGTTAACATCTGACGACTAGGTCTACCTACTCACTAATAGTAGGATAGCATTGTCTAAAGGATAGGAGGAAAACTACAAACTTTTTTCGAGTAGGTAGATAATTCTTAAGTACTTGCTCAAGAACAAATTTTTACACACCACACTTTCAAACACTTTTCAAACAAAGTTTTCAAAACGCTTTATCACACTCTTGATGACTAATACAAGAGTTATCATAAAGCAAATCGCCGCACTAAGGCATTTTCAAACTAACTTTTCAAAGCACGCATATACAAACAATTTTCAAAAATGAGCAAGTACCTAAGAGCCCATGGAAAACCATAGATGGAAAGGGTGCTAACACCTTCCCTTTCCATAATCTACCCCCCTTACTCAGAAAATCTCAAAAAAGGTCTTTTTGTGTTCTTTTCACCCTTTCCTTTGTTAAATAAAAGAAAAGTCGGTAGCGACTCTTGCTTACCGCGACATTTGCGAACAAAAAACGCAAACCAGTATTAACAGTCGTTTCTGCCACCGTATCACATAACTGGCGACTCTAATGGGGACTTATAAAAAGTGGGGTTACGTTAGAGTTAGTTCATTTTAAAACTATTTTAATTTCTTGCTTTGTATGCTTTATCCTTGGAGGGTTTGTTTGGGTTGTTACTATAGATCCTACACCCAGATCTGGGGCACCTTTTAGGTAAGTAGCAATAGATCGTGGAAACTGTGCGGGGTATACCGGCACGGTTGAAGCGATGGCTACATTGATGCGACACTTTGGTTGGCACCGGTATCCCTTGAGTTAATCGAGGAGAATACGGGGCCGCTGCGTGGTTTCATGAAGCGTCAACTGACCTTAGAACCTTTAATTGAACAACTTGGCCATTAGGACATAGTGAGATGGCCGTCTTTGGTGGATTCCCAAAGTCGGCAGATACTCGATGCTACACTCATTGAGATTTGACTCCCGAGTTTTGTTTGGTTGTTAGTCATTCGCCTATCAGAATGAAACTTGTGGGAAAGATAAATGATATTGAGATCCCTTAGAACCCGGTTAATATTACTAAGACAGGTTGAACCAATCCAAACTTCAAGAGGGTATCACCTTAAAACCCATTCAAGCCTTAAACCTAAGGTCTTTGTGTGATTTGCTTGTGCTTGCTATATCTGTGATTTCTTAGCATAATCATGACATCATAACATGGCATATCATACTAACCATTTCAAGGATCTCAAGGGTCTGTGATGCAGGTTAGGCGTCTAGCAAGGGGCAAGAGGATTTATTTTCCTCTAGCCAATGTCGTCAAAGGACCAAGACAAGACAACTTGAGCCAGAGGCTATGACCCACTTGATATGGTGAGCTTGACTCTCATAGAAGGAAACTCAATGATACGAAGTTCTTCAATCAAAGCTACAAATTTCAACTTCTGACATTTTCTTTTTTACCCCGCGAGATCCTTGAAAACATTGCATACATATATCGTACATATCATTGCATAAGCAGGTTTCAAAGCAGGTTTCTCATCCTCTTCGCTGTTTATTTCAACAATGGCTCTAGAACAAACAGTGAAGGATCTACAGGCTCAAAATGCTCAGTTTCAACAAATGTTCATGGCATTGGCCCAGGGTCAGGAAGAACTGAAAGCTCTCGTCATCAAAGAGAAGAAGAAGGCAAAGAAGCCGGATGGAATCCTTAATATGGGAAGAAGACTCAGAAGACCGGTTAAAGGAGCTCTAGATCTTTCAACTCCATCAAATAAGGTGGATAATCATGAAGAAGATAACAACCAGGGAACTGATGAAGACGAAGTTGATTATTCTGAGGAGTGGTATCCTCCTGCTGATGATAAATACAAACAGCTGGAGGATCGTCTCAATGCTATGGATATTCAACAGATACCTGGCTTGGACTTTGAAAAATTAGGCCTAGTTTCTAGCGTGATCATCCCACCAAAATTCAAGTTCCCCACGTTCACTAAGTATGACGGTGTCTCCTGCCCTAAGTTGCACTTAAGGTCCTATGTCAGGAAGATCAAGCCTCAGACTGCTGACTGAAAGTTATGGGTCCATTTCTTCCAAGAAAGTTTAGCTAGCACGCAACTGGAGTGGTTCTACCAGCTAGAAAGAACAGACATTCATACCTGGGAAGACTTGGCTGCTGCTTTCTACAAGCAGTACCAATACAATGCTGACCTCGCTCCAACTCGTACACAACTTCAAAGCATGTCTATGGGTTCTAGCAAAGGCTTTAAAGAATATTCCCAGAAATGGAGGGATCTAGATGGCAGGGTACAACCTCCTCTCAATGATCGAGAAATGGGAGATATGTTCATGGGCACTCTGACAGACTCGTTCTTTAATCTGTTGATTAGGAGTTCCTCATATGGATTCACAGAGATGGTTCTGATTGGAGAAAGAATCGAAAGTGGTATCAAGAGTGGGAAGATCCTGATGGATGCATATTCTAATGTTGAGAAGACGCCATTTGCTGGTAAGAGGGAAGCCAATGTTGTGTATGGCCAGAAGGGTCATAATAAGGCAGACGACCACAATCGATCTGTGGGGGGCAATATTGGTCTTTAATCCTATGCCTATGCAACAACACCAACAGGGGAACCAGCATAAAGAGGTCATACCTAAGAGACAATTCACCAGAATCAACATGTCACTAGCTCAAGCGTTACAACACATGTTGAAAGCAGGACTAATTACATTAAAGTCTCCTCTACGAAATCCCAATCCTTATGCTCCTAGTTACCACCCTGACGAAAGGTGTGCATACCATTCTGATAGTCTTGGACATGATAGAAATGGCTGTTGGGCTCTGAAGAACAAAATTTAGGAGATGATTGACGCCAAAGAGATTGAATTAGACCCTCCAGAGACTCACAAAGTGATCACTGCTCCTAGGCCAAATCATTGAGAGCATCTAGTTCATTTTTTTATTTTTCATTTGTAATTTCATTTATTGTTCAAACAATTACTGTTATGCCGAACTTTGGTTTTCTCATTAATGCATCGCATATGGTTGTCTTGACTGATTTCATTGTCATTTTATTTAAACTATTTTCTTGCTTCTTTTACGTGATATTCGACTCTCGATTAAAAAGCAATAAGCATTTAGAGGGAGGATGACGAAAACGATACCGCAATCTCACATAGTGTGCTTTTGAGCAGACCTTGCTGACGATGTACATGCGCTGTTTCAAATCCCAAACAGTGGATTTATAAGGAAGATAATCCATAGTCAACCCCTTTGAGCCAAAGAAGTAGGAGTTTTTCTTTTCACACAAATTAAAACCCTTAATCATTACCTGGGGCAGGGTAGTTTTCTCAGTTAATTCAAATGCGCATTCAGTCGCAATATTCTACTTCATACATAATGAATGGCATCAAAGACATCCTTCCAAATCAGAAGATGGTGATGGTTCCACATAATCATTAAAACCTGCAGTCATTATCTCTCAAAATAAAAGCCCGCTAAGTCAAAACCTATGAAGGAGACTTAAAAAAAACTGGGGCATCCCGCTTACTGTAATCACAAAAGAAACAGTTCAGGCAAAATAAGGGATAACGAAAACCATAAAAAAAGAGGTTACTACAAATCCTCGACAAAAAAAAAAGATTACAAAATGACTGCCTCTTCCAAATAAATTTTCAGTATCTGAACCATCATCGAAACATCAAGGACAAGATGCCAGACTCAATTGGGATCTGAACGCACAGTTAGCTGAGCATAGGATCGAAGAACATCATGAAGAACAGGTGGGTACAAATAATTTTGGAGCCTTTATCCTTTGTTTCTTAAACCTTGAACCAGACCACAATATAACCCTTAAAAGTCCTAGCTGAAGCATGTGTTAGTTCGAAAGCATACTATTACAAAAGGTATCCTGACTCCTGTAGGACTTGCTATAAATCCTGAGTTGATATCACCCTCTTTCAAAATTTGTTTTACTAAAAATGAATTTTCAAAAACTTCAAGACAAGCATAAACCTTGAATTATTTGAATATCATTGTTTGCATATAGTTATCTGTTCAACAACAGCGAAATTCACATGACGAATATCTAGTGAATAAAAACTTTCTCAATGAAAAGGTTCACCTGAAGTGGAAAAACACTTCCGACCAAGGGGCACAGCAGGATCATTGTCCATCATCTGGGGCAGTCAAGTCAAGATTCAACGAATCTCTCAAAAACTCCAAATAGCCAGGGGCAGATCTCCATATGAATCACTTGGGGAATTAGATATGAATTCCAACAAAGAATCACGTACAATCAAGCAAAATTAATGTTCCCCGGCGGATTTCTTCTCAAAAACAACTAAACAGGAATTCCCAATGAAAACATTCTAAATAAACCAAGTCCTCTTCTAGAAATAGTTCAGGTACGATCCAGAGATGGATGTCATCCTAATACTTCTTCAGATTCTCTTCAAGTACAGTTCAGATACGATCCAGAGATAGATGTCATTCTGACACTCATTCAACACATGTTTCAAATACAGTCCAGATACGATCCAGAGACGGATGTCATTCTTACACTCATTTAACACATGTTTTAATACAGTTCAAATACGATCCAAAGACGGATGTCATTTTGATACTCATTCAACACATGTTTCAAGTACAGTTCAGATACGATCCAGAGATGGATGTCATTCTGACACTTATTCAACACAAGTTTCAAATACAGTTCAGATACGATCCAGAGACGGATGTCATTCTAAAACTCATTCAACACATGTTTCAAATACAGTTCAGATACGATCCAGAGACGGATGTCATTCTGACACTCATTCAACACAAGTTTCAAATATACTTCAGATACGATCCAGAGACGGATGTGATTCTGACACTCATTCAACACATGTTTCAAATACAGTTCAGATACGATCCAAAGACGGATGTCATTCTGACACTCATTGAACACATGTTTCAAATACAGTTCAGATACGATCCAAAGACGAATGTCATTCTGAAACTCATTCAACACATGTTTCAAATACAGTTCAGATACGATCCAGAGACAGATGTCATTCTGATACTCATTCAACACATATTTCAAGTACAGTTCATATACGATCCAAAGATGGATGTCATTCTGACACTCATTCAATACATGTTCAAGTACAATCACGACATAGATCCATCCATAAAATCTTCGCATGTACTTTCTCCAGCAGATACAAGGGCAGAAACGTCTTGATGCAAAGTTATCGTCGTATCCTCAGCATACTTCCTAGTGACGTCTATGTTCCCCACAGAGTAGAAACAACCAAAGTTTTGGTCTCTTCTTCCCCAAGCAGGAATTACTTTCTCCAGCAAAGTTCCTTCAGAGAGCTGAAATTTGTGTTCCCCAGCCGAGCTTTATAATCTTAAACAGTTTATAAAACCTCATCCCAAGTAGAGTTTGTTCCTCAAACTGCAGAAGATCATTCCCCAACAGAGTTTATTTCTCTACATCGATAACATCTCTCAATAAAGCATCTCCTTCCCCACAGAGTCATTCTCAAGAAGGAGCCAAAGAGCCCCGACAGAACATCCTCAAACAGGAAGAGTAAATCCCCGGAAAATTATATCCATCCATCATCCCCAGTGGAAACAAAGGATTCAGCCTCCTTATACTCTTCAGCAGCAGTCCGGGATTTACTTTCCCAGACTAAGAAACATCACAATAGTATTCCATATTCATACATTTTGGCATGCACATATACATCGCATACGGCATAATCTCATCTATTTTTGAGAACATCACCACAATGACCTTCATGCATCATGACATTGCATATGACTAACTCTTTTCCTTTTTCAGGGAAAAGATCAAACCAATAAACAATGTTGGCTACTTATGTGACCTGGTAGTTTTCTCAAAAGCTACGCTTGATGAAAGACTATTTCATCATCTTCCTCGGAAAGACGTTCTTAGAAGTCCTTCTCTGGTTCAGTCAGATCGCCCCTAAGATCTCTCTGATTCCTATTCCAGTTGAAGATAACCCAAGACTTTTGTCTGGTTCTGTTGAATCGACCCTAAGATTCTTCTGATTTCCGTTCCAGTTAAAATTAATTAAAGACCTTCCCTGGTTCAGTCAGATCGCCACTAAGATCTCCCTGATTCTTATTCCAGTTGAAGATAACCCAAGACTTTTGTCTGGTTCAGTTGAATCGATCATAAGATTCTTCTGATTTCCGTTCCAATCAAAGTTAATTAAAGACCTTCTCTGGTTCAGTCAGATCGCCACCAAGATCTTTGTGATTCCTATTTCAGGTGAAGATATTCCAAGACTTTTCTCTGGTTCAGTTGAATCGACCTTAAGATTCTTCTGATTTCTATTCTAGTTAAAGAAACTACAAATCCTGGAGCACGACCAGATAACAATTTAATCTCATTCCCCCAGTAAGTTGTGGCAAATGCGACCGGATAGTAGTCAGCCTTATTATCCTCAGCAAGTCACTGTGAAGCATGGATCCTGACCAGATAGCAGTTCACTTCCGCCTATTCAATCAAGAGATGACTCCCCAGTAGAGTAATGAACAACCGAAGTTCCCAAACTCTATTTCCCAAGCGGAGACCAGCATTCCTCAATGAAGTCCTCCTCAATAATAGGAATAAGGATTCCCACAAAAGAGTATCTCATCAATATTGTTCCGGATGGCATCTTCAAGCCCATCTTCGATAACTCTTTGTCATATTATCTGGATGGCATCTTTAAGTCCATCTCCTACGATATCTCTTCACTTTCTCCGAATGGCATCTGTAAGCCCATTTCTGATAGTACCTACACAGTCAAGTATCCTTTCAAATGAGTGCAAATTTTTGGGCACTTCAGTGTTCAATCATCTTCCACCTTCAGATCACGAAAGGCATACCAGCCAATCTACATCCTCAAGTTTAAGAAGATTGAACAGGGGAAGTTGTTGTGCCCCAAAATTTGCCCTGATCATCTCACTCAAGACATTCCTCTAGAGATCCTCAGTTTCTCAAGGATGACTAAGAATTGACTAGGCAAATTCCCCTCCTAAGGCAACAAGGCTCAAACTAGGGTTTCACTTCCCATCAAGATGGTTGAGCCATAAGAGTCCCAAATGTTTTCCATGGCCCTAATATGTCATCAATATCACCCATTCCAAATTTCATGCCTTGAATAACAAGTTTGCTCAGTCAACTGCTCAAATGCCTGGAGATTAACTATACTAGGTCAAATATCAACTGTGGCCCAAATACAATCAAACTTCAAGATTTTTGGTCAACATCAACATTTTTAAGTAATACCCATAATTTTATAAAGGGTTAATCATGATTCCTCAAGAAATGCTCCTAACTCATCAAAAGTCAAAAATGGCAAATTAGGATTTCTATAGGAAAAGTCAACCAAACTTTGATCAGGCATAACTTTCTCATACTTTATCAGAAAATTTTCCTCCAAGGCTCATTTTAAAGATAATCCAATTACTTATAACTTCTCTTCATCCCTCAAGTTCAAGAAATCCCTCAATTAAAATATACAATCTCAGACATTATAGGTATTTTCAAAAAGTCAACAAAAACGCCTTTTGGGTCAAAACTCCTTACATGAACATGGAAGATCCAATTGAGATGAAACCAAAAGTTTTGTTTAGAGGACATCCTAAGCTCTCTAAAAAGTCAAAGAACACCCTCATAGGGTTAAAATTGAGAAAGTTATGCATTGCTAAAGTTGACAAATTTTAGGAAAATGCACAAAAGTCAATATGAGTAAATTGGATCTTTTTGACAAATAGGCGTAGGTTTTGGATCTCAAGCATATCCATGAACTTATTTAGGATATTTAAATCCATTATATTATTTTTATGAGATTTGTTTTTACTTATTTGAATTTTTATTCATTTAAATCAAAATAAATCAAATAAAATAGTGAACTAATGAAATAAAATCCAAAGATTTGTTTTAGGATCATATCATAGGTCTAGAATCAGATCATCAAGTCAATATTTCTTGCAAGGGTTGATTGACAAGAAAAAATCATGTTATAGCCAAGTTTGGAAACTTAAAATCCCATAGGCAAATTAAATATTTTCTCCATAATTCTCCAAGATCCCATCCAACTTTGTTAACCTAATACGTTCTCATATATATATATATATATATGTGTAACATTCCCATACCAAAAGACAAGGGTTGGCCGCACAAAACTGACATTAGAAGCTCCAAATTTTTGACAAAAAGTGGCAATCGAATTTTGGATTACAGAGATATTCAAAGACTTTGGACGTTTGCAATCGATCCCTGGGAACATTTGGAAGCTAACAGGATCATTCTCACGCATCAACGCATCCAGAATCAGCATTCACTTTACCACGGTTTGCTCTTCTTTTATAAAATTTGATTTTGATCATACACGCGTTATAAATGAATTTTGAGTATGCATTCATGTTTGTATGAGTATTTAGAATGTGTGTGAATGATTAATTGCTTATTTTGATGCATATATGACCAATTTCCATTGTTAGGGTTTTGAGGTTTGTTATAAGGTTTTCCAATACAGGTAAAATTAGGCCAAAAGAAGAGTACCATCGTGCTTACGAGATCAAACCCAATTGATCCATGCCTTTACATTGAATTTGTGTTGCGTGGTTAAGATTTTGGAAATGTGCAGGTCCTGTAGTAACAGTGTTGTCCGTAGGTAAAAGTCCTTTGGCTAAAATGACAGCCCACTGGGGAAGATGATGGCGTGGCATATCAAGATTGGATCATTTGAATTACGTGCGTTTTTGTCTTAAATACTGACCATTATCCAAATATAGTATATTGTGCTCAATTTATGTAACGAATGATAAGCTGACTCAGATGGAAAAGGTGAAGGGCTTAAGGCGCGCGTGTGTGAGAGGTCAGGGGTTCGACCCCTACCTCCTGCATTTTATTTTTCTAACAATTTGTTTCTAGATCCAATGCGCTGCTTGCCCAACGCGCATACCATATGCCTCAAATTCATCACCCTCAGATAAATCAACACCAGATCAAACGCTCAAGCTTCAAACGTACATGGTGGACCTCCAAGCTTACTCCACAATGAATCACACGCAAGGGCAATTGGGCTGGCTGGTTGGGCTTTGACAAATTCAGCGGCATACCCCTCCAATTGGGCTCACACCTCCTCAGGCCCATTACTTTCCTTTTCTTTTTTAATTTCACTATTTTTTTTGTTTTTTTATCTTAAATCATTTTTTAAAATCATAAAATCAGAAAATCATCAAGAAAATTAGGACTTAGTTTTTTCTTAATAAACTAATTTTCTGTAAATTAATTAATTTAATTAACTTTAATTTGTTTTCCTTAATTTAAAATTAATTAGAGATTAGGTTAAATTTCAAATCTTTTTCATAAAAAATCCCAAATATACTTTAATGATCAAATTAAAGTTTTAGGGTTTAGAGCCTTTTTCCAGTTTTAATTCCTGCGCGTTATTATTTTTCCATACGATTATTTTTTATTATTGATGTAACTGCGCCCAGTTTGTAATAGTTTAATTAGGGTTAATAATTTCCGCACTTTACGTTTCAGTCATTATTTATGTATCTACACCAAAGCCCTGTAATAGGGTAGGAACTTTTATTTCTCGCTTTTATATTTCTTATATGCTTGTATATAATTGTTAGTGACTTAGGCATGCATGACAATGTTAATCAATTAATCAATAGATCACTAATTGCAAGATAAATATCTGGAAAAAAAAGCACATTGTTGCACACTTGCATCCTTAGGGTATACCTCACTTGGTTGCCTCGGAAAATAACGGTCACAACTCTCGAAACCTGAGAATTCTTAGTGGTTGTCCTTAAGTCTAAAGAGATCACTAGCCCCTCGATGACCCTCTCGACTGCTGCCTCGGTTAAAAAAAGTGATCTTAGGGCTTTAGGACAGTTACTAAGAGTTTTTTCCCAGTTGCCTTTAGTGGTCGTACGTCCCTTTCGATAGTCCCTCAACATCCGGCGACTAGGGCTACCTACTCACTAATAGTAGGATAGTACTGTCTAAAGGATGGGAGGAAAAGAACAAACTTTTTTCGAGTAGGTAGATAATTCTTAAGTACTTGCTCAAGACTTAATTTTTACACACCACACTTTCAAACACTTTTCAAACCAAGTTTTCAAAACTCTTTATCACACTCTTGAGGACTGGTACAAGAGTTATCATAAAGCGAATCACCGCACTAAGGCATTTTCAAACAAACTTTTCAAAGCACTCAAATACAAATAATTTTCAAAAATGAGAAAGTACCTAAGATCCCATGGAAAGCCATGGATGGAAAGGGTGCTAACACATTCCATTTCCATAATCTACCCCCTTACTCAGAAAATCTCGAAAAAGGTCTTTTTCTGTTCTTTTCACCCTTTCCTTTGTTGGATAAAAGAAAAGTCGGTGGCGACTCTTGCTTACCGTGACATTTGCAAACAAAAAATGCAAACTAGTATTAACAGTCGGTTCTGCCACCGTATCACAATACCATATCATTTTCAATGAACATTTCAAGGATCTCAAGGGCTTGTGATGCAGGTTTATCAGGAACCACACGTCTAGCAAAGGGAAAGGGGATTTAGTTTCCTCTAACCAGATGCCATCAAAGACTAAAGTGTGTTCTTTTGAGTCAAAGGCTAGGACCCACTTGACATGGTGAGCTTGATTCTCATAGAAGGAAGTTGAAAGACGTAAAGTTATTCACTTGAAGCTGCTGCCAGACTCAACATCTAACATTTCCTTTTATTCTTGAAAACATTGCATCCATATATCATGCATGTCATTACATAACAGGTATTTCCCAAGATAGGTTTTCTAATCTTCTTGCTGTTTATTTCAGTAAAAGATGGATCTCGAACAAACCGTAAAAGACCTTCAATCTCAAAATGCCCAATTCCAAGAGACGCTCTTGAACTTATCCAAGGGGCAACAAGAACTGATGGCGCTCATCGCCAAGAAAAAAAAGACTAGGAAATCGGTTGGTGTCCTCAACATGGGAAGAAGGTTTAAAGGTCCCCCTAAACAAGCTCAGAGATGTGATATTCCATCTGGTGAAGATGATAATCAATAGGAAGAGAGTATAAGTACCAAAGCTGAGGGGGGAAGCAACCTTGGTTCTGGTAAGATTCCTGATGAAGAAGACTACTTTGATGAACAATATCCTCCCGCTGATGACATATACAAATAGCTGGAAGATCGTCTGAATGCCATGTGTTGTACCCCAAAATTTTCCCTCCCATTTCATCAACATTTTCTCATCACAAGACTCTTGGAACTGAAGATCAAGCTAGGGTTTGCTCTACTCAAGACACTTCCTTGCATTGTTGACCTAAATTAGGGTTTGAGTTTTCAAAAGTATTTTTTAACCCATAATGCCCAAATTGACTTTCATACTTCATATTGGACTCACAAGTTGGTCCATACCAAGTTTCAAGCCTTGATTCAAATTTTTGCCCAGTCAATTGGACAGTTGACCTAGAAATCAACTATATTAGGGGGAAAAGTCAATTGTGGCCAATTGACAGTCAAACCTCATTATTTTTGACCCACATCAACATAATGAACTCATATATGTCATTTGATCAAGTTTGGATCACAATTCCACAAGAAATTTGATCAGATCACCAAAAGGGAAAAATGGTCATTTTTAGGGTTTTGACTGCACAAAGGTAATTTTTGACTGTTTGACCTAACCAATGGCAAATCAAGCTCAACCATGCACACAAGGACTCAATGACATTGTCTTCACCCATTCAACAAGTTCAAAAGATCTCAATTGCATAGGATTGACAGATGAATTTTTCAGTCAACTGATCAAAATTTGATTGTACACTGAAAAGTCAAACTTTGACTTTTTGGTCAAAATCAAGTGCCAAGAGTTATTTTTCATCAATACATGTCAAATTATGAAACTTGTTCATCAAGAAACCCAAAAGTGCAAATTAGGGTTTAAAATGGAAAAATTTCATAACTTAGAAATTTTCTTATTTTTTCCTAACTTTGTCCCATTTTTTCACCAAGATGAAAATGGATTCAAACAAAACTTGAAACATAAAAGTTGTAGTCCATCACAAAGTCTACAACTTTGATTCACAAAGTTTTCTCAAAAGAAGTTTGTATCTCAAGTTATAAATTTTGGAACAAGGGTACCTAAAACTTTTAACTTAGGGAAATTTTGCCCTAGTTTAGGCAGGATTTTGACCCATCTTCTTGGCCATTTTTCACATAGTTCCACTTGGAGTTTCAAATTGAATTTCAAATATTGATTATAGTACATATTCCAAGCTTTCCAAATTGTCCAAGAACTCCTCAAACACCCTTGTGGTTAGAGAGAATCGAATGCTTGAAGTTGGCAAAAACTCACTTTTGTCCATGACCAATACATGTTCATACAAACTTGCATTTTCAAATCAGCATGTTTGGTGCTAGCTTACAGGCCTCAAAACCAACTTGCACTTCATAATTTAATGCATAACCATTGAATTAAGGTGTTATCTTGGCCATTTGGACATTACATACAAGATTAACCCTTATTTAGAAAAAGGTAAAATGTCGTTTTTGTAAAAGTGCACTTTATGTCAAACCAAAATCCTTGAGGTATGGGGCCATATCTCTGAAGCAAGATTGAAGCTATCAATTCCAAGAACCAAGAGCAAAATATGCAGCATGATAAGAGGGCCCGTACCAAGCTATAACATCACTTCCACATGCTTGCTTGAAAAAGAAGAAAAGTTGCCAAACATATACAATCTCACATATCTGTTAAGAGAAGCTTACACAAATATTGTAGACAAGCTCCATACCTCCCAACAAGCCTGAAACACGACCCCTTAGTCACTCAAACTCCCTTGTACACAGAATCACTATTTTTCTGCAAAACAGGGCAAGTTCTGCATTTTGAAAGCCACAACCAAATTCCATCGTGCGTTTTGTCCAAAGATAGTTCAAACACCTTCCAATCAACTCACATGAATCATCCCAGGCCCCCATTGCAAGCTGTAACACCTCTAACACACTTTGCCATTTTTGTTTCGAAGCTCTGCAGGTTGAGTTCTATAGCACGATTCAAGTTGTTTCAAAACAAGCCAAGCATTGGAAAAGCTTCCTTGAACCTCAGGCAAGTTCAAAAGAAGCTCAAACACCATTGAAGGTTGCTACATTGTCCAGCTCGAAGTCAACTGAAATAGGTATTTCATGGACTTCTATCTCTCTATCTAGGAATGATTAGGCTTAGGTTTGTGAATGAAATATGTTGTACTCATAGCCCTGAAGCCATACATATGCTTAGTTTTCATTTACATTAATCGTGCTAGGAGAATTTCACTCATGAACTTTCTGAAAAAACTAGGTTAAAGATTAGGGCCAGAGAAATTCTCTCTGGTCTTTGAGAGTTAATCTAAGTTTTTTATATGGTTGGATTCGTTGTTTAATTCTCTACAATGTTCATGTTATGAGTTTTGTCAAAAAAGCACAGAATCAGGAGATAGCATTTTGAACATGGCACGCGCGCGTTCTATCTAGAGGAAGAAGATGAAGTTGTGTTTGGGCTGGGCCTGTACAGGCTTGTTTTTGGCACCCCCCTCTTTTCTTTTTACACCCCCTGACCCATTTCTTATATATTTGTTATTTTTGCATTTTTATTTCATTTCTGTTTTTAATATTTTATTTTCTAATATAAAAATTACTTAAAAAATATTTTCATAAATTTTTATATTTATTTGATGTTTATTTTTATTAATTCTAGTATTAATACATTAAATACTTTATTTTCATTTTGTTTAAATTTAAAAAAACACTTTTATTTTTATTTATTATTTTTATATGCATTTGAAAATATTTTCTTGACATACATATATTTTTGTAAATAATTAATTTTTATTTTTATACACTTAATATATTTAATATATATATATATATATATATATATATATATATATATATATATATATATATATATATATATATATATATATATATATATATATAATATATATATATATATATATATATATATATATATTATATATATATATATATATATATATATATATATATATTATATATATCTATATTATAATATATATATATATATATATTATATATATATATATAATATATATATATATATATATATATATATATAATATATATAGTATATATATATTTATATATATATACTATATATATATATATATATATATATATATTATATTAATATATATATATATATATATATATATAATATATATATATATATATATATATATATATATATATATATATATATATATATATATATATATATATATATATATATATATATATATATATATATATATATATATATATATATATATATATATATATATATATATATATATATATATATATATATATATATATATATATATATATATATATATATATATATATATATATATATATATATACACTTATATATTTTATCTTTTTAAATAATTAGGTCAAAAATACAAAAATATTACATTTTCATTTTTATTAATATTTTGGACTAAAAATATCATTTTTATAATATAATTTTATTTTTTGTATAAATTAGTATATTATTACATATAATTGATAAATAATATTATTTATTAAGAATTAGGGTTTTTTGCCCTAAATAGGAAAATAATTAAAATTGATCCCTTTTTTTTATTTATTTACATTTCACATTGAAAATATATACTTTTTACATACATGAAAATCTTTTTTTTGTATAATACATTTTATTTGATATTTGTTTAATTGTATTTATTTAAATATTAAATATTGCCCATACATTCGATTTGGTTGTAATAACTTAGAATTTAATTTCTTGTCAAATACCCCCCAATTAAAATTTGTACCCCGCTCCCTATATCATGTTGTAATAGTGTAGCATTTAAATTTTCGCACATTTAAAAGCTTTCAATTATGCCATGCTTAGACCTAGGGTTTGTATGCAAATAAAATCAACAATTAGTTTGACCTAATCTAAGATAAATATGCATGAAAAACAAATACAATGCACACTTGCACCCCTAGGGTTACAATCCACTTGTTGCCTTCAAAAATGGGCCATGGTTGCATGTCAAGTACTTTGGCAAAACAAAAACAAACAAAAAGATCATAGTCCCTCGATGACGCTATCTGAGTTGCCTAAACAAAATGATCAAGTCCCTTAAGGAAAATTGCCAAAAATACTTGACACCATTGCTATCATGGTCTATACAATGACCCGCGCCTGTCCCGTTTAACATCCTAACACAAGGTTGCTCATCAAATACAATGGTGAAACAACACTGTTAAAAGGGTTAAAAACATAAGAAAGATCTTTGAGTAAAATAGGGTAGATAGCTCCTAGTTACTTGATCAAGCTTGCAAAAACATCCTTGCTATTTTTAAAACACACTTCACCATACAATTTCAAAACCCTACTTTCAAACATTGGAAACTTTTCAAAATATAAAAACACCTTTGTATACATTCAAACAAGAATCATTACAAAGGTTGCCACAACAATGGCCTCTTTTCAAAACATCTTTCAAAATCACACACAAAGCACCATTTCAAACAATTGAAAAGCACCATTTCAAACAATTGAAAAACAAAGCGAGTGATCTAAGCAAGTAACTAAGAGCCCATGGATAACCATGGATATAAAGGGTGCTAATACCTTCCCTTTCTATAATCTACTCCCCGAACCCAAGAAAACATCTCAGAGGTCTTTTCTGTGCTTTTTGACCTTTCCTTAGGATAAAATAAAAAGTCGGTGGCGACTCTTGCTAAACCAAAACATTTGCGAACACAAAACGCAAAATCCCAAGTCAGTTCTCCCACTGTATCAAAGAACTGGCGACTCTGCTGGGGATCTCTTTAAAAGTGGAGTAACCTTAGGGCTTAGATCACCCTTTGCATGATTATATTATTTGCTTTGTTTGCTTTACATTTAGTTCTCTTGTTTGGGCTTGAAATCCTCTACCCGGATTTTGGAAACATTCATAGGTAAATAGCAATACGTTGTGGAAACTATGTGGGGTATACCGACATGGTTAAAGCAATAGCTATATTAGTGCGACATATTTATGAGTACCGGTAGCCTTTGAGTCAATCAAAGAGAATACGGGGCCGCTGAGTGATGTCATAAAGCACTAATGAACTCTTAGAACCTTACTTGACCATCTTGACCTTTCATTAGGGGTAGTGAGATGACCGGCTTTGGTGCAGTCCGAAGTTGGTAGATACTCGATACTACACTCATTGAGGATTGTTTTCTTGGAATATTTTGGTTGCTAGTTAAGTGGCTAAACCAAAACAATGAACATAGAAAACAATCCAGTGATATTGAGCTTCTTAGAACCCAGTTTCTATTTTAGGACAGGTTTGAGCCAACTAAACTCAAGAGGGTATTTACCTTTGAAACCTCATGCAAGCCTGAAACTAAGGTTTTGTGTGACTTGCTTGTACATGTGTTTATGCATACATCATGAATATCATAAAGCATCATATGCATCCACTAACCATTTCAAGGGTTTGGATATTCATCTTTGTTCTTGTTTTGTAGGTCATGGAATCTCTTCGCAGGAAAACAATTCAAGTCAACCTTGTGAGAATCCTTCCTCAACTCAAGGAGCTTACATACAGGATTCCAGAGAATTCTCTCTTCAGTGAAAGACATGGTAGACTTCTCAACTTAGTCAACACCAACATTGAAGAAGACATGGTTAAAGTTCTCTTCCAGTTCTTTGACCCCCTACACCACTGTTTCACATTCCCTGACTACCAATTGGTACCCACTTTGGAGGAATTTTCTCAACTCTTGAGAATTCCTATTCTTAATCAACTACCCTACAACGGTGCGGAAAAATAACCAAAGCCTGAAGATGTTGCTCAAGCATTACACTTGCAACCATCTGATATCAAGGGACATTGGGAAACCAGAAGTGGTGTCAAGGGTTTCTTGGCAAAGTTTCTGTTTGAGAAGGCACAAGACTGCTGGAATTCTCTTGATCTACAAGCCTATGAAGAGATTGTGGCACTCCTCATCTATGGGTTGGTCTTGTTCCCAAACCCTGATCAGCTTATAGATGTGAATGCTGTCAAGATTTTCATATCCAGGAATCCTATACCTACATTGCTTGGGGACATCCTACACTCATTTTACACACGAACAATGAGGAAAAGAGGTGTTCTCATGTGATGTACTCCTCTCCTAGCAAGGTGGTTTATTTCTCACCTTCCACAATCAGTTCTGAAGAATGAGCAGGGTTTAAGGTGGTCACAACGATTGATGACCCTCATACATTCTGATGTACATTGGTGTTCCCGATCTAGGGAAAATGTCATCCTCATTGATCGTTGTGGGGAATTCCCTAATGTCCCACTAATTGGCATTAGGGGAGGCACTACAAAAAAGAAGCTTAGTTGCCACGTGAAAATCACGTGGCAAACATCAAAATCACGTGGCAAAGCAAAATTAGCGACGTGGTGAGTTATGTCGCTGGGGAGTAAGTGGCAAGCAAGTAGCGACGTGATTCCCACGTCACAAAGTTGTGACGTGGTATTCACGTCGCTACATATTTGTTAATGGCAGCTTTATTAGCGACGTGAGAGTCATGTCACTAATTTGTGACATGATTCCCACGTCGCTACAGGGGACGTTTTTATTTTTTTAAAAATTGTTAATAATTATTTTTTATATTAATTCATTAATGTAATAAAATTTAAATAATAAAATTTATATAATAAAATTTAAATAATAAAATTTATATAATAAAATTTATATATTAAAATTTATATAATAAATTTTATATAATAAAATTTATATATTAAAATTATTAGAATAATAGTATTTTATTTTATATTTCGAATAATAGAATTTTATAAAATAAATTCATATAATTAAATGTTATATAATTTAATAATTTAAAATGATAAAAATAAATATCTTACATAAATGCAAATATAAAAACGAAATAAAAAAAATGTTTTCACGGGGCATCTTCACCCGGAAAATTATCAAGATCAAAGTCATCAAGTCCGTCATCATCCGGCTGTGTATGATCAGGAACATTTTGATTTCGACCGCCTTGCATAAACTGTCTCATCTGCTCCTCCATATCAGATTGTCGCTTCCGCATGATCTCTAACTGACGCTCCTGCTCTTGCCTCATTGTCGTCATTTGGGCCTCCATTTCGCGTCTCACTTCACTGGCCGCCAATTGTCGTACTGTTTCAAGTTGAACCTGAGTCAGATTGGGTTGACGTGACCCCCCTTCTCCATCTCTAAGTCTTTGAAACAGATTACGATCACCAACTCTCAAGCCGGCGGCCAAATTTCCTCCCGCAAAAAAGCAACCATTAGGCCCTTTTCCATTAACAACCTCATTCCAAATATAGAAATCAACATCCCCATTAAGCGGCTCCCCCTCTGCTGGCCTATATTGCGGATTGTGTTCCAGAAAACGTGCTAGCAATGTCTGATAATCATCCTACACATACATTAAATAATACAATTAAAAAAAAATTAAAACATTTATATATTAAATTATACTAAATTCAAATATATTAAAAATTTGTCACGTGATTTTCACAAAACAACTTATGAATTGCCACGTGAGTTTCCCGTGGCAATGTATCAGTTGCCACATGAAAATCAGCCACCTGGCAATTTATCAGTTGCCACATGATAATCACGCCACAACTTATAGATTGCCACGTGGAAATAACGTCACTATTTTTGTTATTAACTTAAAAAAAAAACATAAGTTTAATTACTTACAAAAGCTTTCTGGGTGCGGTCGTCGATAAAACCTCCCGATTTCTTTGTCCGAGTCCTCGTAATCAACTCAATGATCAATGGTGGTCTCCCCATCTCCTTAGTCTAAACAATAAAGTTAAAAATAATTAGTAAAAAGTATTATGAATAAAAATATATATAACTTAAAAAATTAGTAATATTTACCATCCGCCGGACATGCTCTGCAGTGCTAATACTTCCAACAGTATTGACACATCCCCCTTTTTCGGATGCCCTCATCTTCTTAAAATTTTCGGATTTGGCCTTGAATTCTGGCGAACCCCAATATGTACGAAGTTCGCCAAAAACCTCTACGCCTATCCAGTTAGGACGGATACCATGCAGCTCATAATTCTCCCTAACCCGCCGCATTATATCAGAAAATCTTCTAGAAGTTCTGCTATAATAGATTTTTTCCATAATTTTCTCATTCAACGGATCCCACACACATTTTTCCTGCAATGTTGTATGACATTAAAATAAAAAGTTAAGCAATTATCATTAAAATGTGACTTAAATAACAATACTAAAAAAATATAATAAATTTACAACTTAAATAAATAACAATACCTTAAATTTTTTAAACCATTCTTCTTTATTTGTAACCTCGTCAAAGTTCTTCCAAGAGGATTTATACATCTGCTGGATTATATAATTAATAACCTTGGCAGCCGTCCGACTCGGCGCGAAACTAAACAACAAGATTTTGAATAAACAATATTAATTATAAATTTATACAAAATATTAAAATGAATATGTACTTAAATAAAAGTTTATATAAGAAACTTACTTGCTTCCTTCGGGCCAAATCCAAAACCTCTCGTCAATGACATGAATCTCACTCGGATCATCTGATCTCTCACGAATATCAGCTCCATCTATATCATCAGCTACGACATCTGCATCACCGTCAGCCTGTGTAGGACGTGGGGTGCTGGATCCTGCAGCCTGTGTGGGATGAGGGGTGCGTGACCCTCCGGTCCGTCTAGGACGTGGGGTGCGGGATCCTGCAGCCTGTGCCGGACGTGGACTGATGGGTCCTCCAATGTGTGTGGAGTGTGGGGTGCTGGACCCTCCCGCCTGCTGGAAGGATGAATACATCTGTGTGGGTCCCCCTGTCTGCTGGAATGATGAAGGCACGCCAGTCTGTATAAATGGAAAACTGGGTCCTCCCCCCGTCTGCTGGAATGATGAGGGGACACCAGTCTGCTGGAAAGATGAAGGCACCTGGGTCGGTGGGAAAGGGAAACTAGATCCTTCCGCATGCTGGAAGGAAGATGGCATCTGAGTCTGTGGGAAAGGAACACTAGATCCTCCCGCCTGCTGGAAGGATGACGGCATCTGGGTCGGTGGGAAAGGGAAACTAGATCCTCCCGCATGCTGGAAGGAAGACGGCATCTGAGTCTGTGGGAAAAGGAAATCGGGGCCTCCAGGTGGCACAAAAGATGCAGGTACCCCAGACGGGAATGTATGGGAGGAGAGTAATGGGACAAAACCCTGAGTACTGGCCAGGGACATATGATCAACCTGACTCTGAGGGGGTGGGCACATGGCTGAGTGAGGAGACTCACATGTTACTGCCCTCGGACGCTGAGACTTCTTACCGGTATCCTTATTCTTCGGTGCCATTTTACCTAGTTATATATATTTTCATAAACAAAGATAATAAAGTCATGACATAAATATATATTCATTGACAAATTCAATATATACATGTTCAATAGATATTCATTAATATTACATTAAGTGATTAATTAATCTAAATCTTCATGCTCGTTATCCATATCATGTTCATCATCCGATGTAATATTGTCCTCGGATTCAAACTCTTCATCATTGTCTTCATCCACATTATTATCAACCAACAATATAGACGCATCAACTTGAAGGCCCTCAACAGTTGTATCGGACAAAGTTGTAATGTCTTCAGCTGCAACCACATCATTAATCTGTTCAACGTCATCAACTTGGTAGGCAACATCTTCCACTAGATCTCCAGTTTCAATATGACCTAGCGGTTTTGTTTTTATTACAACACACCATCCTCTTTTACGTATTACAAATGAAGGATAAGGAACATAATAAACTTGCCTAACAATATGTGACATTATGAAAGGGTCATATTCTTTGTATCTCCGGTTCATTTGAATCTCGACAGAACCATATGACTTGTCTATCTTTGTGCCTCTAGTTGGATCATACCATTCACAATAAAACAAGACAACTTTATTTTCCGTGTCCAAGTAATTGTATACCAACTCGTAGATATGTTTAACAAATCCACAGAAGTCGTCTTCACCGCCATCTGTAACTCCTTTTACAAAAACACCACTATTTATGGTTTTTTTCCCTTCGGTCCATGCCTCAGTGTGAAATTTATATCCGTTCACGAAGTATGTGTGCCAATCATTTGCGCTTTGGATAGGGCCTTCTGCCAAGTTTCTCAAATGGAGTATTTCTGGAGTTAGTGCAGGAACGCTAGACAATGTTTGCTTGAACCATGAGGGAAATTGAGCATGAATGACACCTGATGTTGACTGTACCCCGGTACTATGAAAATAGGCATTGTTAAATTCCCTACAAAAAACACACAATAAGTTTAATAAGTTTGGTATACACACACCATAAGTTTAAAAAGTTTTGGTAAACTCACTCAAGATATGGTTTAACTTCAACGCAGTTGATCAAGACATGGACATGTGCAGATTGCATTTCTTTTTGGGTCAACCAATGCACACCCTTCTTTCCAGAAGGTCGACCTGGTAGCGCAAAGACTGATAAGGTGAATTGACTCCTCTGATTGACATTTACAGGATTCCGTATGATTCTAGGAGTTAACATCAAGTGATTGAAATAGTGACTGCAAAAATGTGATGTTTCCCGATGCAAGTAATGCAATTGGTAGCAACTGTTCCATAAAAATGTGACAATCATGACTTTTCATACCATGTAATTTTCCAGTGTTAGGGTCAGCACACCTTGCTAAATTTGATGAATACCCATCGGGCATTCTCAATTCTTTTAACCATCGACAAACCGCTTTAGCTTCTTGGGAAGTCAGACTGAAACAAGCCTTGGGTTTTAATAATTTTCCATTCGGTTGAGGCTTCAACTCCAACTCTCTTCGATTACACCAAATTCCCATGTCTTGTCTGGCCTTCTCATTATCTTTTGTTTTTCCTGTCACATCCATCACTGTGTTAAATACATTATCAAAAAAATTCTTCTCAATATGCATAACATCAAGATTATGGCGCAACAAATTATCTTTCCAATACGGAAGATCCCAAAATATACTTCTTTTTGTCCAATTGTGGGTGACGCCGTATCCTTCAATTCGGCATGCTTTCCCAGTATCTGTAAATTTTGGTAGTTCACATACTTGGTTCCATATAACCCCTGGTGGCAATCGAGGCGGAGGCAAATCTTTCTCTCGTACATCTTTTTTAAAATTTGTCTTGTTTCTTCTATACGGGTGATTTGCTGGTAGGAATCTGCGGTGACAGTCAAACCATGAGCTTTTCCCACCTTTATCCAACGTAAATGCTTTGGTGTATCCCATGCAATGCGGACAACCCATTTTTCCATGCGTACCCCAACCAGACAACATGCCATATGCTGGAAAGTCATTAACGGTCCACATCAAGGCAGCTCGTAATGTGAAGTTCTGTTTACGGGATATATCATAAGTCCATTCTCCAATCCACATCTTCTTCAAATCATCAATTAAAGGTTGTAAGTACACATCAATTCCGGCTTTTGGACTGTGCGGGCCTGGAATAACACACGTCAAAAACATGTATGGTTTTGTCATGCACATCTCAGGAGGGAGGTTGTAAGGTGTTACAATAACTGGCCAACAAGAGTACGCACTTCCTGACGCTTGCACGTATGGGGCAAATCCATCAAAGCATAATCCAAGCCTGACATTTCTAGGTTCTGCAGCAAAATCTGGATGTGTCCGATCAAAGTGCTTTCATGCCTCACCATCAGATGGATGTCGCATAGTGCCAGAACTTGTTTGGTTTGTATGATGCCATGTCATTTGACTTGCACTGTGCATTGAAGCAAACATTCTTTTTAACCTTGGTATTATAGGAAGATAAAACATGGATTTTACTGCTACACGCTTTTGCTTGCTGTTAACGGCTCTACTGCGAACTTGATATCTTGGACTATTACAAAACTTACACTCCTCTAACGATCCATCTTGAGTACCAAACTCATTGTCATAAAACAACATGCAACCGTTAATGCAACAGTCAATCTTTGCGCTTCCTCATTCGGCAACTCTTCCCCGTCAAAATCTTCAGGTTCATCATATGTCACGTTCACACCAAAAGCATCCTCAACCATGTCACCGATCAAATTAAAGTTCTCCTCATACTCCATAACCGGTCGACTACTTGAAGCATGCGTGTTGCTAGTCTCTGGTACATTAACCGGTAGTTCTTCACCATTATACGTCCAAACCCAATAATTTTCAATGAATCCCCTTCTATGCAGATGACGTGTTACTTCCTCTGGGTCACTAATTATTGGTCTACATTCACACTTAAGACAGGGACATCTAACCCCTCCTTCGCTTCGACAACAATCCTGAGCAAACGCCCACTTAATAAACCCATCAACTCCTACTATAAAATTGGGTTTAAGTCCACTTCTTCCTGGATATGTTCTATCGTACATCCAACTGCGATAATACCGATAATATTCCATACTGCACATTTATACAATCATTGTCTTTTTCATTAGAAATATTAATCAACTTAATAATATTATTCTTAAACTATTTAATAATATTCTTAAAAATATAAATTTTGCTTTTTTATATATATACTAACATATAAATAAATATTCAAATGTAAAATATATAATTTTTTATTACATAACAATAATATCAAAAAACAATAATATAACATATTTACTTTTTATTATATATACAACAATAATATTAGAAAACAAATAATGTAAGATACATACTTTTTATTATATATATAACAATAATATTAAAATAATAATATAATATATATATTCTTTTTTTAATTATGTTTTTTATAAATTCTTATTTTAATATATAATTTTTTTTCCATATCTTTAACATATAAATAAAAAAATAAAACTATTATAATAAATATAATATACATCTATAAAAAATATGTTATTAAATATGTTATTAAATTTATGTTTTCTAAAATTTTTTAAAAAATATATTAAATATGTTATTAAAAAATATGCAATCTGAACAAATATATTTGTTAACATATATATATATACATCTATAAAATTTTTTTTTTTTAATTTTATGTTTTCTAAAATTTTTTATTATCAGTAGATATATACTACTAACAATATATACATATATACTTCCTAACCACATACATATACAAATCTAATCTATATAATACATATAAAATCTAAAAAAAAATGCATAAATACCTCTATAATTTCTTCAATAAATTTGCGTCTTCTTGGATAGTTCTTGGTGTTCTTCAAATTTCTCTACAAATAATAATGAACAGATGAACAAATACCATTTTTAATATTTCATTCCAGTATAAAAAATAACGAACAAACGAAATAAACATTTATCAAAATATGAATACCTTAGATTTCTTCAACAAATTGGAATGGAAGAAAATTGATTCGCGAAATTGGGTTTGAGAGAAACAATTTTGGGTTTGTGAGGAAGTTGCTGTAATGCAAGGAAATTGGGTTTGAGAGGAACAATTGGGTTTGTGAAGAAGAAAGCACGCTACTGTAAATCAAAATTTTGAACATATGTAACTTCTAGTAGCGACGTGACTGTCACGTCGCAACGTTGCCACGTGATAATCACGTCGCTACAAACTAAACATAAATACTATTCTCTCTCCAACACTGCAACTCTGTCATCAGCGAAATTATTTTTCCCCCCAAAAATATAGCGACGTGGCTATCACGTCGCTACAAAATTTCAAATTTCCCCCTGAAAAACGTTCACCAATTTGCATTAAATGTCATTAAAATATATTAGCGACGTGGTTATCACGTCGCTACTACCCACGTGATAAGCACGTCGCTAATATATGTCGCTGGGGACATATATTTTTGTAGTGAGGCATCACCTACAACCCCTGTCTAGCCTTGAGACAATTTGGATATGCTCGGAGGGATAGCCCTTATGACATGCTGATTCCTGACCTAGTTTTTGACTTCGACAACGATGCGCAAGGACTTCGACAAAGGTTCACCAGAGCTTGGAGGATGCCTAACAAGGTGGATAGTAAGACACTGGGGCACAAGAATTCCATCCCCCTTGAGCCTTATCTCAAGTGGGTGCGAACCCGTTCCCAGAATCTTATGATGCCGTACCCTCACATTCTCCCCTTGATCAAAGAGCCTGTTACGGAAGGAGAGGTTCCATACACCATCCTACATCCTGACATGCAAACATCATGGGAAGAAATGCAAAAGAGTTGGATCCAACTCAAGGAAGAACGGGATACTTTTGAAGCCAACTTCTATGCCAGTGAGAAGAAGGTTTTAGAGCTTACTCGCCGACTTCACGAGGAGGAGACTCTCAACACTTACATCGCTCCAAAGAGGATGCGCAATGTCTTTTTACATTAAGAATTTTGTAATATTTCGCCCATGGGGCACTTATGTACTAACAAATTTCTTCTTAATATGACGTGCGTTCTTTTTGTTTGCAACAAATTTGAATTTTTGAACCCTTGAATGCATTACATGAATAACATACCATTCATCATATGCATAAACAGGTCTTCACGCCAGGTTTCCTTATCTTTCTGCTGTTTATTTCAGCAAGATGGATTTGGAGCAAACGGTAAAGGATCTGTAGGCACAAAATTCACTGTTTCAGCAACTCCTCATGACCTTGGCAAAGGGTCAGGAGGACCTCAAAGTTTTGTTGGAGAAGAATAAAGAGAAAAAGAAAAGGAGACCTGGAGTGGCTACTTTCAGAAGAAGGTTTGAGAGCAATGCTATGAAGGTTCTTGAGTTCCCCTCAACGTCTGACGAAGGGGTCGGTAAAGGGAAAGGGACTGCTCTGCCTTCTGAATCTGAAGTGGAAGAGGAGGAAGAGGAAGAAGACGAAGACTACTCCGAACAACAGTATCCACCAGCGGACGATAAGTACAAAAATCTTGAAGATAGACTGGCGGCCATGGAGTTGCAGAGGGTTCCCAGTTTGGATTTCGAAGAACTGGGGCTGGTAGCTGGGATTGTTATCCCACCCAAGTTCAAGATGCCAACATTCGCCAAGTATGACAGTTTGTCGTGCCCAAAAATGCATCTGAGATCTTATGTCCGAAAAATCCAACCCCACTCATCTGATAAAGACCTCTGGGTACACTTTTCCAGGACAGCTTGTCAGGAACACAGTTGGACTAGTTTTACCAGCTCGAAAGATCAGAGGTTCACAATTGGGAGGACTTAACTGCTGCTTTTTATCGTCAGTATCAATACAATGCTGATTTGGTGCCCACTCATACTCAGTTGCAAAGTATGGGGATGGCTTCCAATGAAGGATTTAAAGAGTACGCCCAGAAATGGCGTGATCTGGCTGGAAGGGTGCAGCCACCGTTATCAAACAGAGAATTAGTTGACATGTTTCTGGGGACCCTATCTGGCCCTTTCTTCAATCATCTAATTGGGAGTTCCTCCGCGGGATTTACTGAATTAATTTTGACCGGCGAAAGGGTTGAGGCTGGTATAAAAAGTGGCAAGATTCAGAAAGATGCTTCTGCATCCACTGCTGTCAAGAAATCCTTCCCGGCTAAAAAGGAAGCTTCCGCTGTTTATTCTCAGAAAGGCCAAGGAGGAATGGGATGCCAACCTACTGTAGGGGTTGTGATGATTCAAAATTCTTCAAATGATCAACCTCGTAACAATCAGTTGAAACCTAATCAACGACGGGTGGAAAGGCCACAACGGCAGTTCACCCGCATCAACATGACGCCAGTGCAAGTACTCCCTCATTTATTGAAGTTGAATCTTACTAGTTTGAAGGAAGCGCCTAAGAACCCTAACACCTCCTCTCTATACTACCATTCCAATGCTAAGTGCGCCTACCACTCCGACAATGTTCGACATAATACGAATAATTGTTGGGCGCTTAAGAATAAAATCCGGGACTTGATTGATGCCAAAGAAGTAGAATTCGAGGCGCCTGAGAAGCCCAATGTGATTTCTGCTCTGATGCCCAAGCACGGTAATAATGTTCATGTTGTTTTGGAGGACCTCCATATTACTGATGTTGTTGACTTGTTGACACCGTTACTTGTGATTAAAGAAAATCTGTTGAGAGCCGGGATTTTTCCTGGTTGTGGTAAAGACTTCTATTTCTATTTGAACATACGAGGTGATTGTCCAATGTTGAAGTCAGGTGTCCAACGCCTGATGGATACCCAAGAGATACTTTTCCAGAAAACCCCTGTTGATACTTTCAATCCTGTTACTACTGATACTTTTTCTACTTCAACCAACGATATTGAAATCATAACCATTTCCGATAATCCTCCCAAGGCTTGCAAAAGGCCTGTCAGGATTACACCCAACTCTAAGTGTGTACCATTAAATATCACCATGGCGGGGCCAGTCCCGTATCAATCTAGCAAGACAATCCCATGGAACTATGGAGGAGAAATCTTCTATCATGGTGTCAAGCAGATTGAGACAGTCCAAGAGATTTCTGAAGAAGAATACCCTGATATAGGGAACATCGCGGGTACAAGCAAGATAACCCGGGGTGGACGGATCTCTTCTCCGGAGATTGCTCCCCCTCAAGCAGTTTTCGGACACTTGAAAGCTTTTGCACCTGTTGGACCATCTGTGCAAGGCCCATTGATTGAAGAATTAGATACTCCTGAAGTTAGACCATCTGCTGATATTACCGACAAGGGTAAGGGAATACTGGAAGGTCCTGTCAAGACAAAGGCTCATGCTGTGGTTATCCCCGAAACCACTCAGAAAGAAATGGATGAAATCTTGAAAATAATCATAAAAAGTGACTACGATGTCGTGGAACAGTTAGGGCAGACCCCCTCTAAAATTTCAATGTTGGCTCTTCTACTCTGTTTTGAGGCCCATGCTAAGGCCCTGATCAAATTTTTAAAGGCGGCACATGTACCCCAAGAGACTTTGGCTGACCAGTTTCAGGAGTGTGTGGCCAGTCTAACTGCTGATAATGGCCTTGGCTTTTCCGATACTGAATTAACTCCCAAGGGTAGGAAACACAACGACGCGCTACACGTCTCAGTTGAATGCAGAGGAACCACCCTCGCCCATGTCTTAGTTGATACTGGTTCTTCCTTGAATGTGTTGCCGAAGAAAGCTTTGGACCGTTTAGACTGCGAGGGATTGACTCTCAAACCTAGTAACATCGTGGTTAGGGCTTTTAATGGGTCCAAAAGAATGGTTCATGGAGAGGTTGATATTCCTATCAAAGTAGGCACAGAGGTCTTCAACTCAACCTTTTACGTGATGGACATCGTCCGTCATATTCGTGCTTGTTAGGAAGACCGTGGATCCATTATGCCGGGGCAGTTACCTCCTCCTTGCACCAGATGCTGAAATATCCTGTTAAGGATAAAATTATAACGGTGCACGGTGAGGAAGAGTACATGATAAGTCATCTCAACTCCTTCCGTTATATGGATCTGGATGGAGAGTTCATCGAAACGCCTTTCCAGCATTTTGAGGAAGTTTCTCCCGATGTAGCAGTTGCGAAGATAATAGTTGAGGTACCCATCATTCCAAAGCTTGTGCCTAGGATGGAATCTCTCAAGGACGTGGAGGCGGTGATCAAAGAAGGGAAGAGTACAGCATGGGGGCAATTTCCAGATTTTCCCCATAAGACGGACAAATTTGGTCTAGGGTTTACAACTGCAGGACAGAAGGCTATGCGTCGTTCCAAGACTGGAGGTCCACCTATAAGGATCACTCATCACGGAATTAATGTTGTTGAAGATGAAGATGAAGAGAACCACTTCAAAGATTGGATCTTTCCGACCGTCAAAGGGGGTCTAAGCAACTGGGAAGCAAAGGATTTTGTTCCCATCACCTTTATCAACCAGTAATTTTATCTTTGAACAATTTCTCATTTTTATGGTCTGTAATAACTAAAACAATTCGCACATTATTTTCACCTCATGCCTTGCCCGGGGCATGCAGGTCCATTTGTAAGGGCTTGATTTTCTTCATTATCATATGCCATGCTTTAATGAATCATTGGATGTTTTTCATCTATAAACTGCTGTGTTCATTTTTTCTTTCCTTTTTTCATTTTTGTTTGTTTAAGGATGGATATCCCTTACACACACCCACACCCACAAATGCAGGTACCCATCCATTCCGGATTCCATGGGCAACTGTTCTGTTTCAGCCTTCGATAACTCAGAGGATTTGGTCAATCACGCGGAGTACGAAGTTGACGAAGATTGTGAAGTGTTGGGAGAATTGGCCAGACTTTTACAACAAGAAGAGCGGGCTATTCTGCCTCACGAGGAGTTGCTAGAAACCATCAACTTGGGGACAGAGGAGGATAGGAAAGAAGTAAAAGCGGGTGCCAACCTGGAACCAGATGTCAAGGAGCGCTTAGTGCAGTTGTTGAATGAATACGTTGAAATCTTCGCTTGGTCTTATGAAGACATGCCAGGGCTAGACACAGATATTGTGGTTCACCGTCTCCCTACAAGAGAGGATTGTCCACCGGTCAAGCAAAAGGTCCGCCGAATGAGGCCTGACATGTCTGAGAAAATCAAGGCTGAAGTAATGAAGCAATTCAACACTGGCTTTTTGGCTGTTACAACCTATCCACAATGGGTTGCTAACATTGTGCCCGTACCCAAAAAGGACGGCAAGGTCAGAATGTGTGTGGACTATTGGGATTTGAACAGGGTCAGCCCTAAAGACGATTTTCCACTACCGCATATCGATATCTTGGTTGACAACACAGCTCAACACAAGGTTTTTTCCTTCATGGACGGATTCTCGGGCTACAACCAGATTAAAATGGCCCCCGAGGACATGGAGAAAACTACTTTTGTCACGCAATGGGGTACTTTCTGCTACAAAGTGATGTCGTTCGGACTGAAGAATGCAGGGGAAACCTATCAACGCGCCATGGTAGCTTTATTTCATGATATGATCCATCATGAGATCGAAGTTTACGTAGACGACATGATAGCTCGATCACAGACAGAAGAAGGACACCTTAATCATTTGCAAAAGTTGTTTTCCAGGTTGAAGGAGTATAAACTCAGACTGAATCCAAGCAAGTGCACTTTTGGAGTTAGGTCTGGTAAACTTCTGGGATTCATTATCAGCAACAAGGGCATTGAGGTTGATCCAGCTAAAGTAAAGGCTATACAAGAAATGTCTGCCCCCCGCACTGAAAAGGAGGTTAGAGGATTCTTGGGACGCTTGAACTATATTGCGAGGTTCATCTCTCACCTGACATCTACCTGTGAGCCAATTTTCAAACTGCTGAAGAAAGATCAGGTAGTTGAGTGGAACGATGATTGTCAAGTTGCTTTTGATAAGATCAAAGAATACTTACTAGAACCTCCTATTCTGATGCCACGTGTCGAAGGAAGGCCGCTGATCATGTATCTGACTGTTTTGGACAACTCCATGGGGTGCGTACTGGGCCAACATGACGAGTCTGGCCGAAAAGAGCATACCATTTATTACCTTAGCAAAAAGTTTACCGACTGTGAGACCCTCTATTCATTGCTCGAGAAAACTTGTTGCACTTTGGTATGGGCTGCTCGCCGGCTAAGGCAGTATATGTTGACTCATACCACTTTGCTGATTTCCAAGATGGATCCGATCAATTATATCTTCGAGAAGCTGGCTTTATCTGGAAGAATTGCTAGATGGCAAATGATCTTGACTGAATATGACATCCAGTATACTACACAAAAAGCTATAAAGGGGAGTGTACTAGCTGACCATCTAGCTCATCAAGTCGTCAAAGATTATCAGTCTATGAGATTCGACTTCCCTAACGAGGACATCATGACATTGGACAACATTGAAGGAAACGGACCGTATGACGGATCTGAACAAGGATCCCGATGGACCCTATACTTTGATGGTGCTTCAAATTCACTGAGCAACAGTATCGGTGCAGTACTCATTTCTCCAGATGGTTTCCATACACCCTTCACTGCCCGACTCTGCTTCAGCTGTACCAACAACATGGCTGAATATGAAGCTTGCATCTTTGGTCTCAAGGCTGCTATAAACTTGGGAATCAAATCTTTGGTCGTATTTGGGGACTCAGATTTGGTTATCAGTCAAGTCAAAGAAGAGTGGGACACCAAACATCCTAATCTTATCCCATACAAAGAACATGTCTTGATGATGTTGCCTCACTTCGAGCAGATTACCTTTGAGCATTTCCCGCGAGAAGAAAATCAGTTAGCCGATGCTCTGGCTACAATGTCTTCCATGTTTAAACTCAACTGGGATAACGAGGCTTCCCAAATTACCATCGAGCGAATGGATGAACCTGCGCACTATCATGAGATTAATACCGAAGAAGTAGTGGAACAACCCTGGTTTCATGAAATCAAAAGGTATCTCCAGACCAGAGAGTATCCTGAAGGAGCTTCCGTCAATGACAAAAAGTTCTTAAGGAGATTTGCTGCCAAGTTCTTCCTCAGCAATGGCATCCTTTATAAGCGCAGTCATGATTGTGTCCTACTTCGTTGTGTGGACAAGGTTGAATCAGGGTTGATCATGACCGATATACACAGTGGCACATTTGGCACCCACTTGAGCAGGCACACAATGGCAAAAAAGATTCTAAGGGAAGGCTACTACTGGTCTACCATGGAAGCTGATTGTCATCAACATTCTCGCACCTACCACAAATGCCAAGTCTACACTGACAAGGTACACATTCCTCATGTTCCTCTCAATGTTCTGATAGCTCATTGGCCATTCGTAATGTGGGGCATTGACATGATTGGAGAGATCAAGCCCACAGCATCCAATGGACATCGCTTCATCCTGGTGGCTATTGATTACTTCACCAAATGGGTCGAGGCAGCTTCCTATGCCTCAGTTACAAAGAATATGGTTGCCCGCTTCATCAAGCAGAACCTCATATGCCGGTATGGTATCCCCGACAGGATCATCACAGACAAAGGTACAAATTTGAACAATACTATGATCACCGCTCTATGCGAGCAGTTCAAGATTTATCATCACAATTCATCTCCCTACCGGCCGAAGATGAACGGTGCTTTTGAAGCCGCGAACAAAAATATTAAAAATATCATTCAAAAGATGACAGTCACCTACAAGGACTGGCATGAGATGTTACCGTTTGCTCTGCATGGATATCGTACCACGACACGTACTTCAACAGGGGTAACTCCATTTTCTTTAGTATATGGCATGGAAGTTGTTCTGCCTATGGAAGTTCAGATTCCTTCCTTGAGGATTATGAAGGATGTCGGTTTTAGTGAAGACGATTGGATTCATACCCGTCTTGATCAACTTAACTTAATCGACGAGAAGCGACTTACTGTTGTTTGTCATGATCAGACGTATCAAAAACGGATGATCAAGGCTTTCAACAAAAAGGTTAGGCGTCAGGTATATCGAGTCGGAGATCTTGTAATCAAGCGGATCATCTTACCACAAAGTGACCCTAGGGGCAAGTGGACTCCTACTTACGAAGGACCATTTGTAATCAAGAGCATCTTTTCTGGTGGGGCAATGATTCTAACCACCATGGACGGCGATGACTTGCCACACCCTGCGAACGCAGACATAGTCAAAAGATACTATGCATAAAACGACCCGATAAGTTGAAAACCCGAAAGGGCGACTTGGGCAAAAATGGGCATCCCGGTGAACCGAAAACCCGAAAGGGTGGTTCAGGCAAAAATTAGGGATAAAACAAAAAAAATCTGTACACCCGGCAAGTTGAAAACCCGAAAGGGCGACTTGGGCAAAAAAGGGTTTCTCGGTGGATCAAAAACCCGAAAGGGCGGTCCAGGAAAAAGTTAGGGAATTAAAGCGTATGACTATGTCTCGTCGGATCACTTTAAGAACAATCTCTTCACCAACAAGCTCCAAGCTTCTGATCAATCCAATCATCTACGGACGAAGCAGCGAATGGACAGATACTCAGAGTCGTGAAGGCTATAGCAGAATGGGAACCCCATGGAATTGTTACACATAGCCATCTTTCTTTTTGTATAAATTTTTTCTCAATTTTTACGACAACATTCTCTTACTAGGATGTCTGTCTCCTTTGTACAAAGATACTTACAAAAATTAATACAAAAATACTTCAAAGTGCAAAAATTTGCTTGCCTTTCTTTTTCTGTTTTACTCTTATGTTTTATTTGAAAACGTCCAATGTTTTGTTGAAAAGGCATATGCATTTGAATATAATCACTTCTTACAAATAAAACTAAATTGGGAAAGGATAATTACTGATAGGTTGAGGATGTAGGAAGATATCTTTATGCCATTCAAGAAAAGATCCCTTGCATTACTTTGTTCAGATCCTCAACAAAGCTAAAACCTCGGAGTACGTGTCCCCAGCGGAGTTAAGCTTCAAGATCCCCCGGCGAAGCCAGTACATTCCAAATTGGATTCCCCAGCCGAGTTAAGTTTCAACATTCCCATCAGAGTTCAAACTCCCGATTCCCAGTGGAGCCAGAATAATCTAAACCTCCTTCCCCAGCGAAGTCAAATTTCCAACTGATCAAATTCCCTCAATTTCCCCAACTTCCCCAGTAGATTGGCGTATAACCCAGGCTCCTGATTTCCCCGGCCGAGTAAACATTCTCCCCCACAGGGTCATTTGCCAACAGATTGAAGATTCTCAGTCTCATTTCTCCAGCAGAAGTCTCCTAGGTTTTAATTCCCCAGTAGAGGTCGTCAGAGTAAACCTTATTCCCCAGGGAAGTCATGAAGAATTCTCATTCCCCGCAGAAGTTGGTAAAGCTCTTGTTAAAATCCCTGCAAGTCACCAAAGATCTTTAATCCCCAAGCAGTCATCAAGGATTTCTCATCTTCAGTAATCAAAGTTTTTTTTTGGAATCCCCAGCTTCGGTCAGGGATTTATTTTCCCCAGAGCAGTCAAAGATTTCATTATCTCCAGCTATCCAGGATTTATCTTCCTCAGCAAGACAGCTACTCAGCTTACATGCATAAACATTACATTCATATATCATAAACATGGATTACAATTCATTGCATCATACATATCATGCAATATAACTTCGTGTTTTAGCTAACATTTTACCTTTTTCAGGATAAGATTAAAAGGCTATCATTAACAATTATTCAGATACAGTATGGATACACCCCAGACACGGCGGTCATTCTATTACTCATTCAAGAACTTCAAGTCAAAATACAGTACGGATACACCCCAGACACGACGGTCATTCTACTACTCATTCAGACTTCAATAATCAGATACAGACTAGATATGCTCCATACACGGCAGCCATTCTATCTCTCATTCAGATTCAACTATCAACTACAAGTTCAGATACGCTCCAAACACGGATGCCATTCTGGCCTTTACACCAGCAGTGTGTTTTTCCCCAATGCAGTCGCCACGGAAATCATTTTGTCACTTATTCAGATCCCAGTTACAGTACGGATACACCCCGGACACGGCGGTCATTCTACTACTCATACAGATCTCAACTTCAGATACAGTCCAGATACGCTCCAGACACGGTTGCCTTTCTATCACTCATTCAGAATTTAACCCCAGCACATAGTTGCTCCATACACGGATATTTCTCTGTTACCCAGATACAATACAGATACACTCCAGACACGGCAGTCATTATGATATTCATTCAAAGTTCAAATACAGTTACAGCTCAGATACGCGCCAGACACGGGCGCCATTCTTTTGCTCATACAAAAATCAGTCTCCAGATACAGTTCAATGGCATTCCAGACACGGATACCATTTTGATGCTCATTCTTCCGACCTACAGCACTACAATTCAACAAACATTCTTGGATGGCATCTTTAATCCCATCTCCAGAAAGATTCTACCATCTCCAAATGGCATCTTTAAGCCCATTTCTTCAGCCATGTTTTGACAAGTGCAAATTTACGGGCACTCTAGTGTCCAATCCTCTTTTACCTTCGAGTCACGAAAGGCAAACATGCCAATCTAACTCTTCAGGTTCAAGAAGATTGAACAGGGGCAACTGTTGTACCCCAAAATTTTCCCTCCCATTTCATCAACATTTTCTCATCACAAGACTCTTGAAACTGAAGATCAAGCTAGGGTTTGCTATGCTCAAGACACTTCCTTGCATTGTTGACCTAAATTAGGGTTTGAGTTTGCACAAGGATGTTTTGACCCACAACGCCCAAATTGACTTTCATACTTCATATTGGACTCACAAGTTGGTCCATACCAAATTTCAAGCCTTGATTCAAATTTTTGCCCAGTCAATTGGACAGTTGACCTAGAAATCAACTATATTGGGGGGAAAAGTCAATTGTGGCCAATTGACAGTCAAACCTCATGATTTTTGACCCACATCAACATAATGAACTCATATATGTCATTTGATCAAGTTTGGATCACAATTCCACAAGAAATTTGATCAGATCACCAAAAGGGAAAAATGGTCATTTTTAGGGTTTTGACTGCACAAAGGTAATTTTTGACTGTTTGACCTAACCAATGGAAAATCAAGCTCAACCATGGACACAAGGACTCAATGACATTGTCTTGACCCATTCAACAAGTTCAAAATATCTCAATTTCATAGGATTGACAGATGAATTTTTCAGTCAACTGATCAAAATTTGACTTTACACTGAAAAGTCAAACTTTGACTTTTTGGTCAAAATCAAGTGCCAAGAGTTATTTTTCATCAAGACATGTCATATTATGAAACTTGTTCATCAAGAAACCCAAAAGTGCAAATTAGGGTTTAAAATGGAAAAATTTCATAACTTAGAAATTTTCTAAGTTATGAAATTTTCTTATTTTTTCCTAACTTTGTCCCATTTTTTCACAAAGATGCAAATGGATTAAAACAAAACTTGCAACATGAAAGTTGTATTCCATCACAAATTCTACAACTTTGATTCACAAAGTTTTCTAAAAAGAAGCTTGTATATCAAGTTATGATTTTTGGAACAAGGGTACCTAAAACTTTTAACTTAGGGAAATTTTGCCCTAGTTTAGGCAGGATTTTGACCCATCTTCTTGGCCATTTTTCACATAGTTCCACTTGGAGTTTCAAATTGCATTTCAAAGATGGATTATAATACATATTCCAATCTTTCCAAATTGTCCAAGAACTCCTCAAACACCCTTGTGGTTAGAGAGAATCGAATGCTTGAAGTTGGTAAAAACTCACTTTTGTCCATGACCAATACATGTTCATACAAACTTGCATTTTCAAATAAGCATGTTTGGTGCTAGCTTGCAGGCCTCAAAACCAACTTTCACTTCATAATTTAATGCATAACAATTGAATTAAGGTGTTATCTTGGCCATTTGGATATTACATACAAGATTAACCCTTATTTGGAAAAAGGTAAAATGCCATTTTTGTAAAAGTGCACTTTATGTCAAACCAAAATCCTTGAGGTATGGGGCCATATCTCTGAAGCAAGATTGAAGCTATCAATTCCAAGAACCCAGAGCAAAAGATGCAGCATGATAGGAGGGCCTGTACCAAGCTATAACATCACTTCCACATGCTTGCTTGAAAAAGAAGAAAAGTTGCCAAACATATACAATCTCACATATCTGTTAAGAGAAGCTTACACAAACATTGTAGACAAGCTCCATACCTCCCAACAAGCCTGAAACACGACCCCTTAGCCACTCAAACTCCCTTGTACACAGAATCACTATTTTTCTGCAAAACAGGGCAAGTTCTGCATTTTGAAAGCCACAACCAAATTCCATCGTGCGTTTTGTCCAAAGATGGTTCAAACACCTTCCAATCAACTCACCTGAATCATCCCAGGCCCCCATTGCAAGCTGTAACACCTCTAACACACTTTGCAATTTTTGTTTCAAAGCTCTGCAGGTTGAGTTCTATAGCATGATTCAAGTTGTTTCAAAACAAGCCAAGCATTGGAAAAGCTTCCTTGGACCTCAGGCAAGCTCAAAAGAAGCTCAAACACCATTGAAGGTTGCTACATTGTCCAGCTCGAAGTCAACTGAAACAGGTATTTCATGGACTTCTATCTCTCTATCTAGGAATGATTAGGCTTAGGTTTGTGAATGAAATATGTTATACTCATAGCCCTGAAGCCATACATATGCTTAGTTTTCATTTACATTAATCGTGCTTGGAGAATTTCACTCATGAACTTTCTGAAAAAACTAGGTTAAAGATTAGGGTCAGAGAAATTTTCTCTGGTCTTTGAGAGTTAATCCAAGTTTTTTATATGGTTGGATTCGTTGTTTAATTCTCTACAATATTCATGTTATGAGTTTTGTCAAAAAAGCACAGAATCAAGAGATAGCATTTTGAACATGGCACGCGCGTGTTCTGTCTAGAGGAAGAAGATGAAGTTGTGTTTGGGCTGGGCCTGTACAGGCTTGTTTTTGGCACCCCCCCTCTTTTGTTTTTACACCCCCTGGCCCATTTCTTATATATTTGTTATTTTTGCATTTTTATTTCATTTCTGTTTTTAATATTTTATTTTCTAATATAAAAATTACTTAAAAAATATTTTCATAAATTTTTATATTTATTTGATGTTTATTTTTATTAATTCTAGTATTAATACATTAAATACTTTATTTTCATTTTGTTTAAATTTAAAAAAAAAACAATGTAAAAAAACACTTTTTTTTATTTATTATTTTTATATGCATTTGAAAATATTTTCTTGACATACATATATTTTTGTAAATAATTAATTTTTATTTTTATACACTTAATATATTTAATATATATATATATATATATATATATATATATATATATATATATATATATATATATATATATATATATATACACTTATATATTTTATCTTATTAAATAATTAGGTCAAAAATACAAAAATATTACATTTTCATTTTTATTAATATTTTGGACTAAAAATATCATTTTTATAATATACTTTTATTTTTTGTATAAATTAGTATATTATTGCATATAATTGATAAATAATATTATTTATTAAGAATTAGGGTTTTTTGCCCTAAATAGGAAAATAATTAAAATTGATCCCTTTTATTTATTTATTTACATTTCACATTGAAAAAATATACTTTTTACATACATGAAAATCTTTTTTTTGTATAATACATTTTATTTGATATTTGTTTAATTGTATTTATTTAAATATTAAATATTTCCCATACATTCGATTTGGTTGTAATAACTTAGAATTTAATTTCTTGTCAAATACCCCCAATTCAAATTTGTACCCCCTCCCTATATCATGTTGTAATAGTGTAGCATTTAAATTTTCGCACATTTAAAAGCTTTCAATTATGCCATGCTTATACCTAGGGTTTGTATGCAAATAAAATCAGCAATTAGTTTGACTTAATCTAAGATAAATATGCATGAAAAACAAATACAATGCACACTTGCACCCCTAGGGTTACAATCCACTTGTTGCCTTCAAAAATGGGCCATGGTTGCATGTCAAGTACTTTGGCTAAACAAAAACAAATAAAAAGATCATAGTCCCTCGATGACGCTATCTGAGTTGCCTAAACAAAATGATCAAGTCTCTTAAGGAAAATTGCCAAAAATACTTAACACCATTGCTATCTTGGTCTATACGATGACCCGCGCCTGTCCCGTTTAACATCCTAACACAAGGTTGTTCATCAAATACAATGGTGAAACAACACTGTTAAAAGGGTTAAAAACATAAGAAAGATCTTTGAGTAAAATAGGGTAGATAGCTCCTAGTTACTTGATCAAGCTTGCAAAAACATCCTTGCTATTTTCAAAACACACTTCACCACACAATTTCAAAACCCTACTTTCAAATATTGGAAACTTTTCAAAAGATAAAAACACCTTTGTATACATTCAAACAAGAATCATTACAAAGGTTGCCACAACAATGGCCTATTTTCAAAACATCTTTCAAAATCACACACAAAACACCATTTCAAACAATTGAAAAGCACCATTTCAAACAATTGAAAAACAAAGCAAGTGATATAAGCAAGTAACTAAGAGCCCATGGATAACCATGGATAGAAAGGGTGCTAATACCTTCCCTTTCTATAATCTACTCCCCGAACCCAAGAAAACATCTCAGATGTCTTTCCTGTGCTTTTTGACCTTTCCTTAGGATAAAATAAAAAGTCGGTGGCGACTCTTGCTAAACCAAAACATTTGCGAACACAAAATGCAAAATCCCAAGTCAGTTCTCCCACCGTATCACACCATGGAAATCTGAAAAGTTCCTAGGCTAGATTTTAAAGAGCTGGCTCTTATCTCGAGGTTTGTTATCCCCCAAAAATTTAAAGTCCCTACTTTTGCCAAATATGATGGTGTTTCTTGTCCTAAACTTCATCTGAGGTCTTATGTCTAGAAGATCCAACCTCATATTGCTGACAAAAAGTTATGGGTTCACTTCTTTCAAGAGAGTTTATCAGGGACACGACTGGAATGGTTCTATCAGCTAGAAGGAACCAGTATATGTACTTGGGAAGACTTGGTTGCTGCTTTTTACAAGCAATATCAATACAACACTGACCTTGCGCCAACTCGTGTGCAACTACAGAGTATGACTATGGGCTTGAATGGAGGGTTTAAAGAGTATGCTCAGAAATTGATAGATCTGGCTGGAAGAGTACAACCTCCTTTATCCAATAGAGAGATGGTTAATATGTTCATGGGAACTCTGACACGACCTTTCTTTAATCATCTGATTGGAAGCTCTTCATCTGTTTTTATCGAGTTGATACTGACAGGAGAATGGGTTGAAAGTGGAAAGATTCAAGTGGCTGCATCTTCGGGTACTATAAAGAAGACGTTCAACGGAAAGAAAGAAATAAATGTCGTTTATGGTCATAAGGGTCGTGCCAGAGGCAACCGTAACTAGTCTGTAGGAGTCGTGCTAATTTCTAATCCTACGCATGTGCAACAACAACAGGGCAATCAGCGTAGGTCAGATGCACCAAGAAGATGATTTACAAAGATCAGTATGTCATTGTCTTAGGCATTGCAACATCTTCTGAAAGAAGAGCTGATAACATTAAGGGATCCTTCTCAGAATCCAAACACCTCCTCTACTTGCTATAATCCTAATGTGAAACGTGCCTACCATTCCAATAGCCCCGGGCATGACACTAATAGTTGTTGGGCCTTGAAAAACAAAATTCAGGATATGATTGACAACAAAGAGAATGAGTTCGATCCTCCCAAGACCCCCAATATGATTA
Organism: Vicia faba; assembly: GCA_948472305.1. Taxonomy (NCBI): domain Eukaryota; kingdom Viridiplantae; phylum Streptophyta; class Magnoliopsida; order Fabales; family Fabaceae; genus Vicia; species Vicia faba. Next base: position 1,484,068,330 of record OX451739.1, on the reverse strand, counting down.
CTGCGCCTATGCCTAAGCACGACAAGGGTGTTAATGTTATTGATGATGTTTCTTCTATAGAGGATGCTGATGTTGACTATGACTTGTACAATTGGATTTTTCCCACCATCGGCAACGAGCTCAGCAACTGGAATACTGAAGACCTTATCTCAATCTCCTTTAGTCAGGACTAAATGCCATTTTATGTTTCTTCTTGCTTTCAAAGTTTTGGTTCTGTAATCTTTAAACAATGACTTTAATCCTTGTGTCTTACCTAGGGCACAACGGTTCGTTTGTTAGGGTTGTCATTTCATAAGCGTATTTTCATTTAATAAATCATTGGACGTTTTGCATTCAAATTTTGCGCTCTTTGTATTTATTTTATTTTATTAAACTTTCAAAATAGCTATGTGTTTTTACACACACCCACACGACAAATTGCAGATCCACGTCCACTCTGGATCCCGTTGATAATAAATCTGCTATTGCCACTTATGACTTTGAGAATCCGATCTACCAAGCCAAGGGAGAAGGTGAGGAAGATTGTAAAATACCTGGAAAACTGCCAGACTGTTAGTGCAAGAGGGAACGGCTATACAACCGCATGAAGAGCCAGTTGAGGTTATAAACTTGGGTACTGAAGCAATCAGGAAAGAAGTCAAGATAGGTGCCAACCTAGAGGGAAGTGTCAAGAACAGGTTAATCCAGATGTTACATGACTATATTGAGATCTTTGATTGGTTATACGAAGACATGCCAGACTCGACACTAATATTATGGTTCACCGTATGCCGATGATAGAGGGTTATTCTCTGATAAAGTATAAGGTTCATCGCATGTGTCCCGAGATGTCGGAGAAAATCAAGGCTGAAGTTATGAAACAATTCAACACAGGTTTCTTAGCAGTTAAATCATATCCTTAGTGGGTTGCAAACATGGTGCCACTACCTAAAAAGGATGGCAAATTACGTATGTGTGTAGACTACGGGGATCTGAATGGGGAAAGCCCTAAATATGACTTCCCACTTCCATATATTGACATTTTGGTTGACAACACCGCTCAACACAAGGTATTTTCCTTCATGGAAGGTTTCTCTAGGTATAATAAAATCAAGATGGCACCTGAAGACATGGAGAAAACTACATTTGTCACACAGTGGGGCACTTTCTGTTACAAGTTTATGCCTTTCAGATTAAAGAACACTGACGCAACATATCAGCGTGCTATGGTAGCCTTGTTTCATGACATGATCCATCACGAGATAGAGGTTTACATTTGACGACATGATAGCCAAATCTCATACTGAAGGGGAATATCTTGACCACCTACACAAGTTGTTTGAGAGATTGAAGAAGTACAAGCTGAGGTTGAATTCGAACAAATGCACTTTTGGGGTAAGATTCGGTAAACTCCTAGGTTTCTTCGTTAGTGGTAAAGGTATTGAGGAAGTCAGAGGTTTCTTGGGATGACTAAACTATATTTCCAGGTTTATTTCTCATTTGACCGCTACTTGTGAGCCAATCTTCAAGTTGCTAAAGAAAGATCAGGTAGTGAAATGGAACAATGATTACTAAATAGAGTTTGACAAAATCAAGGAGTACCTCCAAGAACCTCTGATTCTAATGCCACCAGTTGAAGGAAGACCTATGATCATGTACCTAACAGTTTTAGAGAACTCAATGGGGTGTGTACTAGGACAACATGACGAGTCTTGTTGAAAAGAGCACGCAATATACTACCTTAGCAAAAAGTTTACCGACTGTGAAACAAGATACTCACTGCTCGAGAAAATTTGCTATGCTTTGGCATGGGCTGCTTGCCGACTAAGACAGTATATATTGACCCATACTACTTTGTTCATCTCTAAAATGGATCCTATAAAATACATATTTGAGAAGCCCTCTCTCTCCAGAAGAATAGCCCGATGGCAAATGGTCTTAACGGAATACGACATTCAGTACACGATTTAGAATTCAATTAAAGGAAGTGTACTTCCAGATCATTTGGCGCATCAAGTCATAGACGATTATCAATCTATGAATTTTGAGTTCCCGGATGAGAACATTATGCTAGTTACAGATTGTGAAGAACTTGAGTTGTATGAAGGACCTGAGCCAGGATCCCGATGGACTATGGTTTTCAACGGAGATTCTAACGCACTTGGTGATGGAACCAGTGCTATGATTATTTCTCCCAAGGATTTCCATACGTCCTTTACCGCTAGACTATGCTTTGATTGTACCAATAACATGGCCAAATATTAAGCATGTATCATAGGCATCAGAGCTGCTATTGACTTGAGGATCAAGTTTTTGAACATATACGGGGACTTAGCCCTAGTAATCAGTCAAATCAAGGGAGAATGGGATACAAAGCACCTGAATCTCATTCCTTGTAGAGAGTATGTGTTAACCTTAATCCCGTCCTTTGAGGAAATCACTTTTGAACATATCCCACAAGAAGAGAATCAGTTAGCATACGCATTGGCAACCATGTCATCTATGTTCAAAGTCAGATGGGACAACGAGGCTCCTCGAATTACTGTTGAGAGACTAGATGAACCGTCACATTACTAAGAGGTTAATACTGATGGAGTATAGGAAAAGCCTTGGTTTCATGAAGTGATGAGATACCTCGAGGCTTAAGAGTATCCCGTGGGGGCATCCACTAATGACAAGAAATTCCTACGAAGGTTCTCTACCAAGTTCTTCCTGAGCAACATAATTTTGTACAAACACAACCATGATTCAACTCTGCTTCGTTGTATGGACAAGAAGGAAGCGGAGAAGATTATGGAAGATATACATGAAGGTATCTTTGGTACTCACTCCCGTGGACATACTATGGCTAAGAAGTTTCTGAAGGCAGGTTACTATTGGTCGACTATGGAAACGGGTTGCCATCACCACTCGAGAACTTGTCACAAATGCCAGATCTATGCGGACAAAGTACATGTGCCACCGGTCCCTCTGAATGTCTTAACTGCTCCTTGGCCATTTTCAATGTGGGGCATTGATATGATTAGAGATATTAAGCCTATGTCTTCTAACGAACATCGTTTCATCCTCGTCGCCATTGATTACTTCACGAAGTGGGTTGAAGCAGCCTCGTCTGCCTCTGTTACTAAGAATGTTGTGGTTTGGTTCATTAAGAATAATCTTATTTGTCGGTATGGAATCCCCAAAAGGATCATCACATAAAATGGTACTAATCTGAACAATACTATGATCATAGAACTCTGCACGCAGTTCAAGATCAAACACCATATCTCTTCTTCGTATCAACCAAAAATGAATGGCGCAGTGGAAGCCACTAATAATAACACATTAAGAAGATTATATAGAAGATGACAGTGACATATAAATATTGGCAGAGATGTTACCATTTTCTCTTCATGGCTATCGCACTTCAGTACAAACATCAACTGGGGCAACCCCGTTCTCTCTAGTCTACGGTATGGAAGTGGTTCTACCTATCGAAGTCCAGAATCCTTCTCTAAGGATTATGAAGGATGCAAATTTAGACAAAGACGGATGGGTTCAGACTAGGCTAGACGAGATAAATTTGATTTACGAGAAAAGGCTGGCGGATGTTTGTCATGGGCAGATGTATCAGAAGCGTATGTTCAAAGCCTTCAACAAGAAAGTCAAACATCGAGTATATCAGGCTGGTGACTTGGTAATAAATCACATCATCCTACGCAAGGTGATCCTAGAGGAAAATGGACTCCCACCTATGAAAGGGCCATTTGTGATCAAGAAGATATTTTCTGGCGGTGCTATGATACTTACCACCATGGACGGTGAAGATTTTCCGCACCCTATGAACGCGGACATAGTAAAAAAATACTACGCATGAAAGAGACCCGCTAGGTTGACTGGCCTAGGAAAAAATAAGGGCATCCAAGTGAACCAAAAGGGTTCGGGTAAAAATCAGGGATATATATAAAGATTGTACACCTGCCAAGTCGAAAACCTGAAAAGGTGGCTTGGGAAAAAAAGGTATTCCGGTGGACTGAAAACCTGAAAGGGCGGTCCAGGAAAAAATCATGGATTAAAGCGTACGACTATGTCCCGTGGGATCACCTACTTACAACAAGCTCTATTACCAACGTCGAGTTCGAATGGTAACGATCGATCCAGTTAACTTCTTTCGACATAAGGGATGAGATGCTCAAAGACATAGGGGCAATAGCAGAGTTGAAACTCGAGGGGATCGTTTACACATAGCTCTATGTTTTGTTTTTGCTTTGTACTCTTTTCATTTCATGACGATTTCTTCTTACTAGGATTTCTGTCTCTATGTACAAAACTGCCTGTTTATAGGAAAATTATCAATACAAGTCAATTTCAAAATTCAAACCTGTTTTACTTTTTCTATTTTGTTAGCAAAAACATCCAATGACTAAATTGAATGAACATATGCATTTGAATATGATTACTGTTAACAAATATGTGCATAAAAATAGGAATAAGCATTTACTCAAGACTCTAGGAATTGGGATAACGTTCAAGTCATCCACAAATCCTCGGAGCAACCTCCATGGGATTATCCCCACAGAGTTACCTTCATAAGCTCATCCCTGATAGAGATACATTCCCCTGCAAGTCTAATATTCCTTCAGACAAGAATTGGGGCATCTTCCAACTGTTAATATAACCATACTCCGCATCAAATGCCCCTAGCGTATAAAGGAGTTTGATCATTTCGCCAGTACACGGTGGAAATTTCCACAACACAATCCATATAACTTAATTCCCCAGCTGAGTTATTTCTCCAACACTGCAAAATCTCCTACAACACTCTCTTCTTCAGCAGGGTTTATTTCCCCAACAGGGTTTATCATCCCAACGAAATTTAATTTCCCAAGCAGAGTTCATTCTTTCGATTACTACAAATCCCCGACAAGATTCTCTTCTCCAGGAAAGTGTAGTCCAGATTGCTATCCCCAGAGAGTTGCTACAAAATCTGAAACCGGGTCAGACATCATTTAACTTTATCCTCCCCAGAAGAGTGGACGTCCATTTCCAAAAATTGGTCATACAACACCTCTGAAGGTTATTCATCTATTTCATCCTCAGTCAGGGTATACAAGAACTAAATTCCCCAGTAGAGCGATGAACAACCAAGGTTCCTAAACTCTTCTATCCCCAAGCAGAATTCAAACATTTACAACGGAGTATCCTCAAAGAGAAAGCGGGAATCCTCAGCGGAGACACTTTAAACAAAATTGAAGATTCACATTCTTTATCCCCAGCGACAGCCATGGATTTATTTTCCCCAGTAAAGATGTTATATGAAGCTATCGATACACTTTAACGATATCTTGCACCCATACATCATTTAGAAGTATCATAGCATATGCATACCAAAACGCATATAACATTCTCATTTATCTTGAGAGCATCATTAGTGCATTACATGAATCACGATATTACATAAATCTAAATTTTTCTTTTCAGGTAAAGTTCGTAAATAGACGAATATCATCAGTAATTTTCAAACAGGTCAGAGATTAATTCCTGAAACAAGATAGGGCAACTATTTGTATGAACATGCGGTATGAATTCCCGAAATAGGACGGATGTGACAATAGAAAGAAGATCAAAGATTAACTCCCAAAACAGTACGGGGAAACTATCTATATGATCAGGCAAAGATTAACTCCTGAAACAGGATGAAGAAACTATCTTTATAATTGTCGCACACACAAATCATAACTAAGAGAGAATTAAATTGTGATAGTAATGATAGGAAAAGAAATTTAGCGGTAAATATTTGAGATTTAAGCCATCAATTGACTTATCTCAACACAATGAAGTTGCCTCCACATTTTATTGTTTCCAAAGGGAAATGGGAAAAAAACGAACAAAACCCATAATAAAGTAAAAGATTAGAGATCAAGGTACGGGAGTCGGTTATGAAAAGGGAATGTATTAGCACCCTAATCGTCTATGGTACCCCACAGGATCTACTTTGTTTGGTTTCTTTTAAAAGGAGTGTCATGTAAAGGTTTACTTGCTAAAGGAAAAGAATGAATGTGTATTTGTAAACAAAATAAAATGAAATGTTTTTTTATTATTTTTGTTGCTCGCCTTTGGTTGTAAGACTTAGTGCCTACATACTCCCTCGTGTAATGGGAAAGTCAGAGCACCGTAGTTTGGATTTTAAAAATTTTAAAACACAAGTGTGTTGGTTAATTTTATGAGATAAGACATCATCATCATTGTCCGTGTGGAAAACATACTTACTACCCACAATTATGAGAAAGGAGAATTTGCATCATCTCAAAGTGGAGGATATGGCTTGTATTTTAAAATCAATAATGCCTCACTCAACATGCAAGTGGAAAATATCTCACTTCACTACATATTATAGAAGTATAGTTGTTTGCATCACTAAAAGGATTGACAAGAGTCTAATCTTTTGAGAAAATTTTAAAGGCAAAAGCCATAGTGGAAAAATGGTTTGAATGAGATTGATTGACTTTTAGTCTTCTCACAAAGATGTCAAGGTAAGATTAAGTTGATTGAAGCATATTTATGAAAATGTTTTATAAATGCGTGGACCTAAGTCCAAGTTTATTATGAAAGTAATTCAAGTTTTAAAAACGAGAAGTATTTTCAAAAGGAGGGAGAAGATTTTTGAAATTAAAGAAGATGGAAGGAGATGAAGGGACTATCCTAAAGCATAAGGTAAAATCTAGAGAAGATAACCGTCTAACCAATAAGAAGCCAACACTTGACATTATGAGTCAAGATAGAATTCCAATTCTATGGATTGAAACCAGGCAAGGATACCAAACCTGTTGAGAAGACCAAACTTCAAATGTATTAAGTCTTCAAAAAAATTAGGCAGAGTAATGGTTGTATACAGATGAATTCCAGATTACAGATAAAGTATGTAATCACAATAACCTGCACACAAAAAAAAACAACCCAATGTCTTGGGATAAACCCTAAGAACTCCAGAGAAAATAACAATTAAGGTCACAAGGTCTCCAACATAAGTCAAGGTTTCTATTCCTAAGTCCAAGAAGCCCAATACTCCATAATACCAAGGATAGTAACCAAATAGTCTAAGTATCATTAATGTTTTTTATGGTTCATGTTGATTATTAAGTATCTTCAAAAGGAAATGAAAAGCTCAAGTGAGCAAAATAAAAATGGCATAAAAGTAAATGCTCAAGTGAGCAAAGATGAAAATAGCGTGAAATGTAAATGCTAAAGTAAATGGGGCATAAATTAAGAGCTTAAAATGAAAGCATGAAGTAAAGTCAATTGTTAGAAGTTAATGGTTAGTTGGATGACCATCTTGAAACTTGCATTTGGTACTTATTAGAGGATTGATAGAACCAAAACCTCTCAACAACAAGTTGCATTTGCTTTTTGTCAAGTATATCATCCATTTAAGAATCCTCGAGGTAACATTTAATGATCAATGATGTTTAAGTGATCTGCATTGACCAAAACTGATGAAGACCCATTGGAGGATTGGTAGAGCCAAAGCCTCCTAACAATGAATCTCAAGGTTATTGGCTCAAAGGGTTAAAATTAACATACTTGGGTTTGCAAACATAGGTTCGGGCCATGAATGATTATTTTCTCAAATCGGGACAAAATTTAGCGCTAAGTTAAGCAATCGTAAATGGACTTATGTAGAAGTCGCACCTATTTTGAGGTCGGTCATTAGCAATCTATGAACTTCATATTTGGATAAATGATATAGAGATCATCATCTCTTAACATGTAGTACAATAAGAAAGGGGGGTAAGATGAAGAGGGAGGGAAATGATAAGTTAATTTGGATCACTACCTTAAATTTCTTTCATATTTAAATTCAATCACTCCTCTTGGTGGATTAAAGTACTAAACATATCATTAATCCAAAGCACCAAAAATGAATTAAATAATTCACTCTTCGGTAAATTTGAATTAGTGAACATTTATGTAACTTCATCTACACCCAAAGTTCATTGAATTTAAAGAGAAATTGAACATTTAAAATTGCAATCTAAATCAACAATCAAAAGGAGTGAGTAGAAAAAGAGAGATGGATCAAAGCAGCCCCAAAACAAGGCAGAAAATATATTTTGACTCGGTTACAATCGATTGCACTCTGGGAGAAATCGGCTGCGTCAATGTTTTTTTTCAAAAAATATGTAAACTCATTCTGTGACAATCGATTGCACTCTGGGAGAAATCGATTTCACCCTGTGAAAAACAGCAAATCAGCATTTCAAAAAGCCAAATTCTTTTGTTCAAACTTTTCATCAAACACCTTATGATCATGGATTTAAGTGAGCATGAAAATTCCATCAAATTATGAGAAATTAGCACCAATGGAATCACAAAACAATGCTCAATGAATCAAATCCAAAGATCAACAAGAGATCACATTGTGAAAGATGAAGATCCAACTTACCAAAGGTAGATCTAGAGAATTATCAAAACAACTTCAAGAATTTGCTTCAATTCAGCCCCAAGAATCAATTTCCCAAGCTTGGGTGTAGAGATTGATAAAGAAAAAGTGTCTGGATAAAGGTTTAGCTCAAAGATTAGTAAGCTTCAATGCAAATCTTACTAACTTTTTTTGAAAATGGAGCTTTGAGTGAATTTAGTAGATTGAGGGAATTGAGAGATTTTTTAGCAAAGTGAATTTGGCTATTAAAATCTTGAGATTTGAATGAAATGAGGGCTCTATTTATAGAGTTTAGGCTTGGGATTAGTGGTGGTTTGTAGTTTGGTTTGGGAAATGAAAGTAAGTTTGGTAATTGATTCTTAGAGCCAAAATTTATATTAATGATATATCTTTCAAAAAATGAAGAAAAATTGGAGCCAAAAGAATGACAAGCTTGAAATTGCTGATTTTTTTTTCAAAATTTCACTCTGAGAAATCGATTGCACTCTGGGAGCAATCGATTGTATAGTGAGTTTTTTTTCAAATATTACGCAAAATGCACTTTGTGCAATCGATTTCACTCTAGGAGCAATCAATTGTACAGTGAAAAAAATGAATTTTTTTTTATTATTTTCCTTTGCAAATAAAGATTTTAGGGAAATAATACCGAAAAACGTTATTTGTCAGATGCTTTGACTCGGTACCTACAAAACACAAATACACAAAGACAAAGACAAATATTTTTTTGTATTTTGATTAGAAGTTAGTCAACAACACATATACAAAATATACAACAAAGGTGCTTGAAGATCCCTCAAGAGAAAACTTAAAGATAGGATGCAAATGTGATGAATAAAGCTATTTATTAATGATTGTGACCAAATGACAAAATATGATATGAGAGTGCGATTGAAAAAGTTAGGGGCAAAATTTAGCGTACAACAACTGCCCCTATTTAATTATCTTTTTTCCAGATAGGCGAAAAGTAATTAAATACAAACATATCTAAATTTCGTCCCTGATGCGATGAGATGATAACATATGTTATGAATGAATGCATGGACTCTTTTTTTACATATATTTTTTTGAATGATGTATGAGATGAGACAGACTCTGTGGAAATGTGGAAAGACTCGAAACTGGAAACTTAGGGTAGTTCAGATGAAATGACGTGAAAGACACGCTGGGGGAACAGCAAGATATTTCTGGATATCTGTCGGGTGACAAAGAGTAACCATCAATACTTGGAAAAAAGAGATAAAATTTGAGAAGGAAAGCAACGACGTCCAAGAATGGCATTGAATGAGGCGAGCAACTCTCTGGAAAATACAATCAGGAGCATCTAGAAGAACATTAGATGTGGGATGAGACCAAATCTGAAGTTACATCAGAGTCGTCTAGGAAAGACGTTGGACGGAAAAGAAACATGACATCCAATATTGGCTTTGGTTGAAGGGAAAACTCAATGCCTAATAATGGCTTTAGACGAGAGAAAAGATCATAACATCCAATATTGGCTTTGGATGAATGGAAAGCTCAACGTCTAATAATGGCTTTAGACGAGAGAAAAGATCACAACATCCAATATTGGCTTTGGATGAGGTGAGACAAATCATGACATCCAATAATGGCTTTGTACAACAACAAAGATAACAACATCCAATATTGGCTTTGGATAGCAAACAAGGTTACGACATCCAATATTGGATTTGGACGGCAACAAAAGATAGAAACATCCAATATTGGTTTGGATGGAAGAAAAGGTAACGACATCCAATATTGGATTTGGATGGAAGAAAGGATAACAACATCCAATATTGGCTTTGGATGGAAACAAAAAACAACATCCAATATTGGCTTTGGATAAAATAAAAGGTAACGACATCCAATGTTGGCTTTGGACGGCAAAAAAGATTACGACATCCAATATTGGCTTTGGACGACAACAAAAGATGGTGGCATCCAATATTTGCTTTGGGCGGCAACAAAGGTAACAACATCTAATATTGGCTTTGGGTGGAAACAAAAGAGACAACATATCTAAGATTAGCATTGGATGAAAGAGAGCAACAACTCATCCAAGATTAGCATTGGATGAAAGAGAGAAAGTTGAACTGACGTTTGCTTTGGTAGGTGCCAAGTAAGTTGGACTTTGATCTCAAGGTGACATGTCAACTGCAACAAGACCTCGGAAAATGGAAATGAGGATGAAACAATCTTGTTATGCATTATGTATGAGTTTTTTTATGCATGATATGTGAATGATCTATGCATGTAATGCAGAAGTTTATGAAAATGGAGTTTGACTCTTTTGCGGAGGTAAGATTGGAAGTTTGATCCCTCAACAAGAAGAACTCTGCCAAATTTGCTTGGAAAGAAAATGTCTTAAACCCAAATTTGTCACACTTGTAAACTATATTGAACTGATGATCTTCTGAGGAAAGACATGGAGAGCTTCTTGGGGGATTTATCCCAGATTTGCTGACTGCTGAAGATAAACTGATCATGGCTTCAGTCAAAAGTTGTTGGAAATGAGCTGATCACGACTTCAGCTCTGAAATAACTATTGGAGATAAATTGATCATGGCTTCAGTTTTGAAATGTTTATTTGGAATAAACTGGTCAAGGCTTCAGCTCTGAAATAACTATTGGAGATAAACCGATCATGGCTTCAATTCTTCGAAATAATTGAAGGAAAGGAATTTCCCAGTTTGATTCTTGAAAATGATCTTCTGGCTAACTAATTTTGAGAAAACTCACACTGAGCAACAAATCTTGAATTGATTCACAATTGGTCTTGGAAGATACCTGCCCCTGATAGGGATCATTAACCAAGTTTCTCAGCTGTTTGAAATCCCTTGACGAGTAAAGCTTGTTTGCAAGCAAAATTTTTTATTCAAACATGGTAATTTTAATGCAAAAACTTTACGCAAAAGTTTTGAATCCAAAATCATTTTTGAAAGGATGTTATTGGTGTATAGAAAATGCATCACTAGTTAAAACACAATGGTTTATACTTTTAAATTGAAAGCAAAGGTATGATACCAAAACAAATGGTTCGTAAAAGATCTTAGGAGTCATTTTACGCAACCTTGTTGTAGTATGCTTTCAAAAGGAACCTGGCTTCAATTAGGTCTTTTGAGGGTTGTAACATGGTCTGGTTCACAGTTTAAGAAATAAAGGATAATAGCTAAAAGTTTATTTGTACCCAACCCAATCTCCGTGATGTTCTTTAGTCCTACGTCCAGTTAATTCAGAATATGCATTCAGGTTCCAAGAGATTTTGGGATTGCACTGATGGTAGCAATGACGATGGCTCAGAAGATAAGGAGTTTTTGAGACGGCAGTCACTTCTTCTTGCATCCTTTTGTTGTTTTGAGGAATTTTGTCAACTCTGGTGGAGAATTTTGAGGATTTGGATACCTCTTCTGATTGAATTTATTATTCCCAACTTTTGCCTGAACTGTTTCATTTGGAATTATAGTCAGCGGGATGCCCCAATTTTATGCCTGAACTGTTTCATTTGGAATTACAATCAGCGAGATGCCCCCGTTTTTTTGCCTAAGTCTCCTTCATAGGTTTTGAATTAGCGGAATTTTTCTTTTGATTTTTCTTTTCATTTCATTTTTCTTGTTGGAAAGATAATGACTACCTTGCTCAATGATTACGGGGAACCATCTTTGTCAATTTTTTTTTGTTTGAGAGCATCGTTAACACTTCTTGTTGTGTGCGAAGGAAAGCTTGATCGTGGCCTTTATTGGAAGGTGTCTTGCATGATTTCTCTTGTAATTGAATGCACGGCCAAATTAACTGAGAACTACCCATCCCTAGGTTAAGATTGCGGGATTTTTAATATAGAAAGAAACTCCAACTTCTAGGCTCAAAGGGGTGAACGAGGGATTAACTTCTTTATTTCTCCAATGTTTGGGAGTTGAGATAATTCCTGTACATCCTCAACAAAGTTTTATTCGAAAGCATACCAGCAACAATTATGGGTATTTCGTTTTCATCATCCTCCCTCAAATCATTTCATAAACAAAAATTTGATAAAGAAAGTAAATAAGAGAAATATATTTGAAAGTAGTAAATGAAAATGATTTGAATCAAAACATTGCAATGCTCGTTTCATTAAACTTAACATGAAAGTACAAATAGAATTTGAAAGCAACAATTGTAACATAAACAAAGGGAAAAATGCAAACAGAAAGAAAGATGGCCTAGTGACTAATCAGTAACAAGGATGAGTTGTCTTGTCTGAAACACTGGCTTTAGGAAGTGACTTGAGGGTACCCCGACTCAGTCTTCAGCCACTTTGTTTTGGCAAAGGATTGTTGATAACATTAGGACCTTCCTCTTTAAAAATGAGAATATTTTCTTTCACCAATTCTTGCACTCTGTTTTTCAATACATAGCAGCTCTCTAAGTCATGATCGGTAGCTCCCTGATGAAATTCATAGTGAAGGTCATATTTGAACCCGGCTGGAGGAGGATTTCGAGGAATCAAAGTCCTAGTTATAATCAAGCCCTTCTGCACCAATGCAGGATACAATTCAGTGTATGTCATAGGGATGGGATCAAATTGAGCCCTATTCTCTACATAACGATTCTGATTTTGCGCAATATTCTGTTGTTGAGGAACCTGAACTTGTTGAGCATTGACCGCAAGAGTAACAGCCGCTACTTGTGATTGATAAATGTATTGAGACCTACGGCGAGGTCTTCTTCTCTTATCTAAGACAACATTGGCTTCTACCTCTTTCTTCTTTTGAAAGTTCCCAAGGTATTTCTTTGCACCATTAGAAGATTCAGCAACTTTAGATACTTTACCGTTCTTGATTCCTTCTTCTAATCTCTGGCCAATAGTCACCAGGTCTATGAAGCTGGACGACACACTACCAATCACCTTCTCCCAGAAGAAAGGAGACAAAGTATCCATGAATAATCCAATTATCTCTTTCTCTTCCAGAGGTGGTTCAATTTGAGATGCCAATTCTCTCCATCATTGAGCATATTCCTTGAAAGATTCTTTCTCATTCTGAGACATATTTTGCAGTTGGCGACGATCAGGTGCCATGTCAAGGTTGTATTTATATTGCTTTATGAAATCATCAACAAGATCTTGGAAGCATTAGATACGACCTTTCTCAAGTCCTATATACCATTTCAATGAAGCTCCACTCAGACTATCTTGGAAACAATGGATAACCAGCTTGTCATTCTTTGTGTAAGCAGACATCTTTCGAAAGTACATCACCAAATGACTTCTTGGACAAGTGTGCCCCCGGTATTTCTCAAACTCGGGAGTCTTGAACTTTGCAGGCATAACCAGATCAGAAACTAGGCACATGTTGTTAGCATCAACACTGAAGAACTAATTTCCTTCCATAGCTCTAAGTCTCTTCTCTAAAGTCTGATATTGTTATTTGAACTCTTCAAACTCACCAAAGTCTCCTTGACTCACACTTCGAGGACTTGCAGCATGGTACTCAAAGAGATGGTTCCCAAAAGAAACTTGTGCAGCAGGTTGATGAGAGGCAGTATGAACGATTGGTTGAGGTTCAGTGAAAACTGGAGCCTGGAAGGCTGGTCGGGAAGACTGGCCAACCATTAAAGTAATTGCAACAGGCGGATAGTAGTTATAAGGCAACCCAAACTCTGGCCATGTAGTAGATGTATGCTGGATAGGTTGAGTGTCAACAGAAGTAGTTGGGATTTTAGATATCACAGTCCTTTGAGGTGGCTCTCCTCTGGAAATTAGGACTTGCATCATCTCAGTAAGTTTGGCCATGACTGACTACAACTCGTCGATTTCCATTTTGACTTCCATGTTGTGTTGTTCTTGGTTTTCCATTCTCAATCTGACAGCCACTCTAGTCTCGTAGTTGTGTTGAGGAATCAGCTTGACGGTAGACGACTAACTGGAAGAAAGAAGCAACTGAGAATAAGATCCTGAACAACCTGGATGTATGCAGAATGATGCAGAGGGTGTAAATGATATGCAATGTTACGCAATGCACTGCACTGTAACAGGATCACATGGTTCAGAGTCACGAGCTTGGAGTCAACGGTATAACCCATAAGGTATGGACTAACGGTTATCACCTGTCGAACAAGGGTTCTAAGAGGTTTCCAGAGTCTACATCCTTACTTTGGATATTACCAACGTCCTGATTAACTCGGTAATTAACAATATTCTCAAGAAAAACTCGTTTGAGCATAGTATCATGTGACAACTATTTCCGGGTTACTCCTTCATAGTTTCCGTACTACACCTAAAAGGCCAAGTTGGGTTAAAGGTTCTACGGTCCTCAGCTTTAGCACGCTCCCAGGTCAAAAGCAGTATGTCTTCTCGATTACTTGGTAAACGACACTATAGTCAAAGGGGCCTCCACTGAGTGAGGGATCTCGTGTCTCCTTTTTTGGGATTACTCCCTCAAAGTTAACATGACTATACCGCCCTTCCTATCTTAGGTTTGCCCAAAGTTCGGGTAGAAGACTTATAAGAAATCACCAAGCCCCTGAAAACCAGGAAAATCTAGACAAACAGAATAATGAGAAGTAATAAATAGCAAGTAAAACAATATATAAACACTCATAAAAAAGAAACAAACAAAGCTAGGATTGACCCACTTAGGAATGGACCAGCAATAGGTCAATTCATCCCCAGTGAAGTCGCCACTTTCTGTCGCACGCGTAAATCAGAACTAAGAGAGAATGAAATTGAGACAATAATGATAGAAAAAGAAATGTAGCGGTAAAGATTTGATATTTAAGCCATCAATTGACTTATCTCAACACAATGAAGTCGCCACCACACTTTGTTGTTTCCAAAGGAAAATGGGGAAAAAGCGAACAAAACCCATAATGAAGTAAAAGATCATAGATTAAGGTACGTGGGTCGGTTATGCAAAGGGAAGGTATTAGCACCCTAAGCGTCTACGTTACTCCACAGGATCAACTTTGTTTGTTTTCTTTTAAAAGGAGTGTCATGTAAAGGTTTACTTGCTAAAGGAAAATAATGAATGTCTATTTCTAAACAAAAGAAAATGAAATGTTTTTTATTATTTTTGTTGCTCGCCTTGGGTCGTAATACTTAGTGCCTACATACTCCCTCGTGCAATGGGAAAGTCAGAGCACCATAGTTAGACTTTTAAAAATTTTAAAACACAAGTGTGTTAGTTAATTTTATGAGATAAGACATCATCATCATTGTCCATGTGGAAAACATACTTACTACCCACAATTATAAGAAAGGAGAATTTGCATCATCTCAAAGTCAAGGATATGGCTTGGATTTTAAAATCAACAATGCCTCACTCAACACCCAAGTGAAAAATATCTCACTTCACTGCATATTGTAGAAGTATAGTTGTTTGCATCACTACAAGGATTGATAAGAGTCTAATCTTTTGAGAAAATTTTAAAGGCAAAAGCCATAGTGGAAAAATGGTTTGAATGAGATTGATTGACTTTTAGTCTTCTCATAAAAATGTCAAGGTATGGTTAAGTTGATTGAAGCTTATTTATGAAAATGTTTTGAAAATGCATGGACCTAAGTCCAATTTTATTATGAAAGTAATTCAAGTTTTAAAAACGAGAAGTATTTCCAAAAGGAGGGAGAAGGTTTTTAAAATTAAAGAAGATGGGAGGAGATGAGGGGACTATCTTAAAGCATGCGGTAAAAGCTAAGGAAGAGAACCGTATAACCAACAAGAAGCCAACACTTGACATTATGAGTTAAGATATAATTCCCATTCTTTGGATTGAAACCAAGCAAGGATACCAAATCTCTTGAGAAGACCAAACTTCAAATGTATTAAGTATTCACAAAAATTGGCAGAGTAACGACTGTATACAGATGAATTCCAGATTACAGACAAAGTATGTAATCAAAATAACATGCACAAAAAAACACCAATGTCTTGGGGTAAACCCCAAGAACTCCAGACAAAATATCAATTAAGGTCACAAGGTCTCCAACATAAGTCAAGGTTTTTATTCCTAAGTCCAAGAAGTCCAATACTCCATAATGCCAGGGATAGTAACCAAATAGTCTAAGTATCATTAAAGTTTTTTATGGTTCATGTTGATTATTAAGTACCTTCAAAAGGAAAAGAAAAGTTCAAGTGAGTAAAATAAAAATGGCATAAAAGTAAATGCTCAAGTGATCAAAGATGAAAATAGCATGAAATGTAAATGCTAAAGTAAATAGGGCATAAAGTAAGAGCATAAAATAAAAGCATGAAGTAAAGTCAATTGTTAGAAGTTAATGCTTAGTTGGATGACCATCTTGAAACTTGTATTTGGAACTCATTAGAGGATTGGTAAAACCAAAGCCTCTCAACAACAAGTTGTATTTGCTTTTTGTCAAGTATATCATCCATTTAAGAATCCTCGAGGTAACATTTAATGATCAATGATGTTTAAGTGATCCGCATTGACCAAAATTGATGAAGATCCATTGGAGAATTGGTAGAACCAAAGCCTCTTAACAATGAATCTCAAGGTTATTAGATCAAAGTGTTCAAATTAACATAATTGGGCTTGCAAAAATAGGTTTGGGCCACGAATGATCATTTTCTCAAATCGGGACAAAAGTTTGCGCTATGTTAAGCAATTGTAAGTGAACTTATGTTGAAGTCGCACCTATTTTGAGGTCGGTCAATAGAAATCTATGCACTTCATGTTTGGATAAATGATATAGAGATCATAATCCCTTAACATGTAGTACAATAAGAAAGGGGGATAAGATGAAGAGGGAGGGGAATGATAAGCTAATTTGGATCACCACCTTAAATTTCTTTCATCTTTAAATTCAATCACTCCTCTTGGTGGATTAAAGTACTAAACATATAATTAATCCAAAGCACCAAAAATGAATTAAATAATTCACTCTTCGGTAGAATTGATTTAGTGAACATTTATGTAACTTCATCTACACCCAAAGTTCATTGAATTTAAAGATAAATTGGACATTTAAGATTGCAATCCAAATCAACAATCAAAAGGAGTGAGTAGAAAAAGAGAGATGGATCAAAACAGCCCCAAAACAAGGCAGAAAATACATTTTGGATCTGTTACAATCGATTACACTCTGGGAGCAATCGATTGCATCAGTCTTTTTTTTCAAAAAATACTTAAATTCATTCTGTGACAATCGATTGCACTCTGGGAGCAATCAATTGCACCATGTGAAAAATAGCAAATCAGCATTTCAAAATGCGAAATTATTGTTCAAACTTTTCATCAAACACCTTATGATCATAAATTTAATTGAGCACGAAAAATCCATCAAATTATGAGAAAATAGCACCAATGGAATCACAAAACAATGCTCAATGAATCAAATCCAAAGATCAACAAGAGATCACATTATGAAAGATGAAGATCCAACTTACCAAAGGTAGATCTAGAGAATTGTCAAAACAACTTCAAGAATTTGCTTCAACTCAGCCCCAAGAATCAATTTCCCGAGCTTGGATGTAGAGAATTGATAAAGAAAAGTGTTTGGATGAAGGTTTAGCTCAAAGATTAGTAAGCTTCAATGCAAAGCTTACTAACTTTTTTTGAAAATGGAGCTTTGAGTGAATTTGGTAGATGGAGGGAATTGAGAAATTTTTAGCAAAGTGAATTTGGCTATCAAAAGCTTGAGATTTGAATGAAATGAGGGCTTTATTTATAGAGTTTAGGCTTAAGATTAGTGGTGGTTTAGAGTTTGATTTGGGAAATGAAAATAGGCTTGGTAATTGATTCTTGGAGCCAAAATTTGAATTAATGATATATCTTTCAAAAAATGAAGAAAAATTGGAGCCAAAAGAATGACAAGCTTGAAATTGCTGATTTATTTTCAAAATTTCACTTTGTGCAATCGATTGCACTATGGGAGAAATCAATTATACAATGAGTTTATTTTCAAATATTGCGCAAAATACACTCGGTGCAATCGATTTCACTCTAAGAGCAATTGATTGTACAGTGAAAAAAATGATTTTTTTTATTATTTACCTTTGCAAATAAATATTTTAGGGAAATAATACCGGAAAACCTTATTTGTAAGATGCTTTGACTCGGTACCTACAAAAGACAAATACACAAAGACAAGGATAAATATTTTTTTGTATTTTGATTAGAAGTTAGTCAATAACACATATACAAAATATACAACTAAGGTGCTTGGAGATCCCTTAAGAGCAAACTTAAAGATAGGATACAAATGTGATAAATGAAGTTATTTATTAATGATTGTGACCAAATGATTAAATATGATATGAAAGTGAGACTGAAAAAGTTAGGGGCGAAATTTAGGATACAACAATAACCAAGCAAAGATTAACTCCTGACATAGGACGGGGAAATTATCGAAATGACCAGGTGGTACGAATTCCCGAAATAGGACAGGTTTACCAACAAAAGCAGATTATGGATTAATTCCCGAAACATAACGAGGCGACTATCTACATGACAACCATTCCCTCAGAGACTAAATCTGACAAGCAGCTACTTAATCACTTTCCCCAGGGAGTCATCTTGGAAAACATTCTTCAGATATAGTCAAACATATACTTATTCTGATACTCCTATCAATAATAACTTTGACGGAATCTATAAGATGACACTCCGTCACCTCTCTAAATGGCATCTGTAAGCCCATTCAAGAGTATTATCAACCAACAAGTGTTACCTTCTGCACATGCGAGTACAAATTTGTGGGCACTTAAGTGTTCAATCCTCTTCTACATTCAGATCACAAATGGATGACATGCCAATCTAACTCTTCAGGTTTAAGAAGATGGAACAGGGGCAGCTGTTGTACCCCAAAATTTTCCCTCCCATTTTTATTCAAGACATTCTCCTAGGGTTCTCAAATTCTCAAGGTTGCTCAAGAATTGATCAGACAAATTCTCCTCCTAAGCAATGGATCTTAACTAGGGTTTCACTTTTCTCAAGGAAGATTGGGTTTCTAATGCCTCGAGTGGGTTTCATGGTCTCTTATATGTCTCCAAGAATGCTCATACCAAGTTTCATGCCTAACATCACAAGTTTGCTCAATCAATGGCTCAGATAACTGAAAATCAATTGTATTGGACAAAAAGTCAACTGTGGTCAACATACAGTCAAACTTCAAGATTTTTGGTCAACGTCAATTTTTGAAGTCATATTCATCATTTTATCAAGGGTGGATCATGACTCATCAAGAAAACTCTTAATTCATCAAAAGTCAAAAGTTGCCAAATTAGGGTTTTCTTAAGGAGAAGTCAACTGAACTTTGACCAAGCACAACTTTCACATGATCCATATGATTTTTCTAAAAAAAAGCTCATTTTGAAGGAAACTCAATTCTCTACAACTTTGCCTCTCTAAGCTTAAGTCCAAAAAATGCTTCATTTGAGAGATATGGGCTAATACATTATAGGTCATTTCAAAAGTCAATAAAAAAGACACTTTTGTCAAGGCAACTTACATCAAGATAAATCTTCAAATGAAAAAATGGTCAACATAAATATTGTAGAGTACATCTTGAGATTTCTAAAAAGTCAAAGATCGCCTTCAAATGATGAAAATTGAGAGAGTTATGATGGATGCAATTTAGGAAATTTTGAGCAAATGCATGAAACCAAAAGTGACTAAACTTGAACTTTTGGACTAATGGGCCTAAATTTTGAGGTCCAAACGTGCTTTTGACATGTTTAAGGACCTCTAAATCCATTCATGCATTTTTTGATTTTTATTTCTTTTTATTTTGATTTTATTCATTTAATTTCAAAATAAATTAAGTAAAAAGTCAACTAAATAAATTTAGGCGCATAACTTTGGTTTTGGATTAGATTTGAAGCCCAAAGAGCTCATGTATAGCTAGAAAAGTCGTGTGAGAGCATAGAAATATTATTGGCCTAAAAAAAATAAACTTTTCATGTAAGATTGAAAGCAAATCTTATCACTATAATGCACAAATATTTATCCCACAATTGTTGACCTAATACATCCATATATATATATATTCAGCATATTCAGATCAAAAGGAGGATGCATGCTGCCTCCAAAGAGCAACCCTAAAGCTCACAAAAATTTCAAGAACTAGGGCAAACTCAAAACCCTATTTTCATCCATTCTCACTCAAAACTAAAGATCAAATCATTCTCCTGAGATTTCCAGGAGTTCATCCAAGCCTTTTGCCAAGCCAAATCGTGCCCAGAACAAGCTACCCAAATCACACCGGTATTGGTAAAATTTTCAAACTCAAACCTTTAATTTATGCATTATTGATCGATTTTATGCATATATACATGTTCATGATGATGTTTGTGACTGTTTAGAACCATTAGTTGCAAGCTTTAACGCACGATTTGAGTTTCACCATGGCTAGGGCAGGAAGCTCGTGAATCTTCGTATTCAATGATATAAGCCTTTTTAGGTGAAACTAACCCTGCCATTGAGTTCGCAGGGTCCAATTTAATCGACCTAGGTTTTTTCCATTTTCTTTTTTATTGATTTTTCAGGGTTTTGAAAAAACACCCCATCGGAGATGATGGTGTTTTTCACCCTCCACTGTGGTTTGACTCCTCTGACTCTGTTAGCCCTAGGCGTGGCATGTTTCAATTGGCCCATTTGAAATTCTCCGGCCCCACCCTTGTGCACATGTTCAAGTTTATTTGATTTTTTGATTTAATTTTATTTTATATATATATTAATAGTCACATGTTTGATGTGCAACAACAATTGGCTTAGTGGTGAAGGACATGGTTAGTGATGTTGAGAGTGTGGGTTCGATCCCAACTTTTGATATTTATTTTTTCTGTTTTACAAACTAACATGCAGGTTTAATATACTTTGATTGATAGTCATACTTAAACACAAACAACACAATGACCCAATGGAGGATAGCATGCTTGTGAGACAAAGGGGGTGGATTCAAGTCCCACCCCATGCAATTTCTTTTTACTAACCCTTTTTCTTATTTATTTCCATTAATTCATTTTCTTTTAATTAAAACCAATAATTAGTAATTAGGGCTATAACTAGTAATTAGGTTTTCTTTGGCATATTTTTATTGTTAACTAATTAATTAGTTTAGAATTAGGTTTTAATCATCTTTTAACACTTAAATTATTTTCTACAAAAAAAAACCAAAAACAGTAACTTAAAACTTTAGGTCTTTAACATTTTTCCTAACATTATTTTTCTTGTCTTTTGTTATTTAAATTCCTAGAACAAGTGTATAGGTTTGCACAACTAATGTAATAGTGTAGATTTATTTTCTCACATTTTTTCTAATTATATATCTCTCCCAAAGCCATGCAATAACGTAGGAACTTTACAATACACACTTTAATTTCCATTACATATTTAAGTGTTAGTAAAATAGGGTTTGTATGACAAGACTGAAATCAAATTAGACAATCCTAATTCAAGATAATATGATTGCAATCAGCACACTTTGCATACTTTACACCTCTAGGGTAACCTCCCTTGTTGCCTTTCGGTAAAAACAGTCACGTCCCTCGAACGTGGGGATGCTTTGGCAAAGTCCCTCGAAAACAAAGATCATAGTCCCTCGATGACCCTTTCGAAGTTGCCTTTGGTAAATGATCTAGTCCCTTAATGATAATTTCTAAAGCGTCCCTACTAGTTGCCTTCGATGATTGTACGATGACCCACGCCCGTCCCTTCACATCCAATGATAGGGCATCCTACAAACTAATGGTAGGATAGCACTATCTAAAGGAGAAGGAAAGTACAAGAAAGACCTTGAGTAGGTAGACCGCTGTTAATCGCTTTCTTGCAAACATTTCACACAGAAACTTTCAAAATATTTTCAAACAAAACATTTTGTACGCATTATCAAGGATAGATATGAGGATCATTACAAATTTTTACTTACATTGGCAATATTTTAAAAAATATTTTTCAAACACACATTCACAAAGCAATTTTCAAACAAAGTGAGTTATCGATTAAGAGCCCGTAGATAACTACAGATGAAAAGGATGCTAACACCTTCCATTTTTATAACCTACCCCCTGAACTCAAAATCAAAAAAGGTCTTTCCTGTTATTTTCACCCTTTCCTTATTGGATAAAAGAAAAGTCGGTGGCGATTATTACTATCCGCAACATGTGCGATAATACGCAAAACCAAGTTAGTTCTCCCACCGTATTACTGCTGGTGAATACTATCTTGTACATATTAGAAAAAATGGTATTTTGTTTAGAAGAGCATTATTTTGTAGTCTTTGTCTCTTTGGAGAGACTTAGTGTTTAGGTCATGTTGTTTTTCTTTTGTTTTGTTTCATTTTCTTTTTTAGTCAATCTAATGATTTTGCTTCTGCATCAAGTTATTGAAACAATTTTGAGTCTTCTTTGTTTGTCTTGAATCAACTCCTGTCTGTGTTGATTCTTTATGTGTCAATTTTTTTTACTCTGCTTTTGTCAATTTTTGAGTAAAAAGGTGGAGAAAGGTATTAGTGTAGGTCAATAGGTCTAGGTCTTAGTCAAGTGTTGTTGCTTGTTGTAGGTAACATCTTATAGGAAGCATGAATTTCCATCATGTGAGTCTCGAGTATGTTCTTGCAGTTGGTTTGCAAGGATGTTTCATAGGATGTTCTAACATTCTGTATGAGTCCGTGTCTTTCTATTTTATCTTGTGTTCTGAGTTATGAGCATAATTGTGGCATGTGTTATGCGTTATCCAGAATTGGAGTCTTCTCCTATGAGGGCTTTCACCTAGAGAGTTTAGGAAAGTATATTGGGACTGTGATTGAGGGGAGTGTCATTTATCTTCTTCCTCATGTACAAAGTGTACATGTTTAGCATGTAGCTTATGTTGGATTTTTGTGGTTTTATTCCTCTTCCCAGGTTATTTGGTCTTTGGTTGTTTTATCCAAAAAAATTCCAAAGGGGAAATTGTTAGTGCCATGGTTTTGTGGATTGACAATATTTTGCTAAAACATGGTTCTAACCAGATGTTGAACAAGATGTCATAATATCATGTTCTGATATGCAGCAGGCTTGCGCTACTGTTTTTAAATCTTGACAAATTTGATTTGATTTTGTTATATTTTCTTTGGATATATATCAGATATTTTGGTAGGTCAAGAAGATTTATTTTGGAACAGATTTGTATCTTCAGATGTACAAAAGTTACTAAATTGGGCCGAGAGTCAATTTAGGAAACTATGTATTGGTTGTTACAAGGTTTAAGGAGACTTTCTACACAATTGGTGCATCACTTGGCTTATGGATCAAGAAACTTCTGGACTCAGAATATCGAAGCCCATGGACTACAGAGTTGTATTTAAATTGGAATCCTAACCTAATGTAATTTAACTTTTCAACAATTGTAAAAGTAGGGGAAGCATAAGTCTTAGGTTTTGAGAGTCTCTTGTGTAGTTTGTAAGTCACCCATGTGTCTTTTGATACTATGTGGTCGACTGATTGTTACTTGACTGTTTGCCAAGTTATTGCTCTCACTCGAAGCTTTTAAGCAAGAGTTTGAGTTACTATAATGAAAGTATGATCTTTTTGTTGAGTTATATTTGTTACAGTCACTGGGATTGGGACTGTTAGATATCACTGAGGTAATTTACGGAGTGAGATTGTGATTTCTCATATTTAGGAGGTTCCTAGGCAGAAGTTACATTAGCTAGCGATTATGCGAAAAGTTATAAACTAGGATTATTTAGCTTTGAACTAATACTACTGATACTAGACTTCCTTCCTGGCTTGGTAGCCCCCAAAATAGGTGATATTGCACTGAACTAGGTTAATAAATTTATGTGTTATTTATCATTCTTCAGTTTTATTTATGTATCACTTATAGCTTAATTGATCTAGTCTACTACTAGATGTTGAAGTGATCAAGAATGGTGTGAATCCTCTTGTTGAAGGTGCAACGGATGCACAAAAGGCTGGGTTCAAGGAAGAAAAGAAAAAAGATTACAAAGCATTATTTTTTATCCATCAATGTGTAGATGGTGACAACTTTGAGAAAGTGGGTGATTGCGAATCATCGAAACAAGCTTGGGAAAGTTTGGAGAAGGCTTATGCAGGGGGTGATAAGGAAAAATTGGTGAGATTACAAACTCATAAACGTCAATTTTAATCGATTCAAATGGAGGAAAATTAGGCAATCAACAATTATGTGATGCAAATTACGTGTTTGGTGAATCAAATTTTGTTTTTTTGAGAGGATGTTTATTAGAAGAATGTTGTGTTGAAGATATTACATTCTTTGACGGTAAGATTTGACAACATCGTAGTGGAGATTAAAGAGTCAAATGATCTTTTAACATTGAGGAAAAAGGATCTTTAAAGCTCTCTTGAGGCACACGAACAAAGGATGGAAGAGAGAAGTAATGACAAGACAACAAAGAAGATCATTTCCCAAGCTCGGTTCAATGAGAAGAACAAGAATTCGAAAGGAAAATGGACCATGAAGAGCAAAGAGAGTTTTTAGAATATTGGTAGAAAATAGTCTTAAAATTTGAAGAATTCGATTTATCAAAAGGGTGAGAGCAACTGCAACAAAAATGATAGTCAAGGAAACTAAAGAGGCGGGAAAGGAAATTTTGACATAAGCAAAGAACAATGCTTCAATTGTCAAAAGTTTAGTCATTTTGCAAGAGAATCTAATGAGAAATAGAGGAAATCTCAAGGAGATGAAGTCAATGTTTCTAGACAAGATATGGATGATGAGAATACACTTTTGGTCATGATCATAAAAGGCGAATGCAACAAGAGTAGGTTGCAGGACAGAAACAACAGCATTTTCGAGGATTTCGCAGACATGTTTGTGGAAGAAAATGTTATGGTGATTGTAAGAGAAGGAGTCCAATGCAACAAGAATGTACTTGAATACTGGTTGTTCTATGTAACACCCCAACTTAATTAATCATCTTTTTTGTTTAGCTATTTATTTATTTATTTTATTTATTTGAGTGTTGAATTATTTAATTAAATATATTTTTGTGAGTAATTGAAATGATTAGTAATTGGGTGTAATTAATTAATTAAAATAATAAAATTGTAGAAATAGTGAGAATGGGGTGGAAAGTGAAAATGAAAGAATTGTGTGGTTAGTAATAAAGAGACTTGGTTAGTTGGGCCAAAAATGCAACTATATGATAATTATTAGAATTAATGAAATCAGAAAATTAGAGAGAGAATGGTTCATTTTATCAGAACATGAAAAGTAAGAAAGTTGGAGAGAAAAACTTGAAGAGGAGTGTTAGGGCTTGAGAGAATAACCAAATCAGCCTTGCTTTTGCTAATTTTCTTCTGAAATCTAATGTAAGGGAGAATAAATTTAATAAAGGGGTATATGCATGAGGGGTAGGGTATATGAGTCCTTAACCTCCAATAGGAATTGTGAATATGACGAATTCTAAAATTCGTTGATGTTGTGATGATCATTGGCTGGAATGATGAGGATTTTTGTATGAATATATGTGCTTGATTTTTTGTTTTGATATATTGATATTTTCCATCATTGTTAAGGGTTGAAGCTTTGGGGCTAATGTGTTTTCGGAAAAATTGAGAATTATATGTGTCAAACTATTGTTTTAATCATTAGATAATGGTAGTACGTCGAATTCAGAGATGGGGGATTTTTACGAAATTGAAATTGGAGGTCTGAAAGACCTTCAACAGTGAAAAACACATAAATTATGCATTTTGAAGGTCCATGACAGACGCCATGAAGCCCCTGATGGTGGGTGATATGCCTGTGATGCTTCACCCATCGTGGCCAGGCATATTTGAGTTTAAACACAGTTTTGATCATAACTTTTAATCCGTAAGTTCAAATGAGTTGTCGTTCAACATGTTGGAAAGCTAACGTGAATTACTGTCAAATGGAATTTTTTGTAGGGGCTAAATGTGTTGAGATAACATGAGTAATTTATGATATTTACATGTATTGTTGATGTTATGTTAGCAATGATGCTATGCCGAGTATGTTTGTAAGTGTGAATATGATTTGATGTATTGAGCATGATGAGTATGAATGATGTGTTGTTTTCATGTGAGTTAATGGTTTAATTGAGAGTAACTATTTAATGCATGTGTTACATTGATATTATGTTTGTGATGTGCATATATGTTGTTGTTGTTATTGTATGGTAATCCAGATAGGGGATTACGAGAGTTGTCAGTGCATTATGTTAGGATCAGAGAGGGTCTTAATACATTGATATTGATGATAAGATCATGCATCATTTGAGTTGTGTCAAGAGGCATGTTAGCTAGCTCAGAGAGAGGACTAATCACTTGTCCAAAGCTCAGAGAGGGAGGGGTCTTGGAGCTTAGAGAGGGGGATCATGGGTTCATAGAGAGGACTCGGTTCCAGAGATAACCTGATATTGAGTTGGTACCACGTGCATATGCATCGAGTTGCATAGTTGAGTCGTATTGCATAATTAATTTTTATGCGTAATAATGATTTATGTATGATGTTGCGTTGGGTGTGAGAATACTGTTATACAGAGATGTTATGTGATTACTTGTTGATTGCGTAGATGTTATACTCTACCTTGCAGTATGTATCGCTTATTTTATTAATATAATTTCTCACCTCTTTGTTGTTGTTATGGTCTGTGCTCCTCTCCGGAGTACAAATAAGCAGATAACCGAGTAGCTACTTAGAGAAAAAGGGTGACAAAATTTTCTTCTTCTTTCCTTTTGTTCGTGTATCTAAATTATGTTTCTCTGATTTGTAACACTGGGTGGGCAAACAATAATATTTCTATTTTTTTGTCTGTTGAATTATAGATTTAGATGATACACTCTCAAGTTTTCTTGCTTATGTGATTTATGGGTACTTTATCAATAATTGTTTGCGTTTTAATAAAGTATTTTATGAGATTTAATTAAATTTAGTATTATGTTTATCTTTATGACTCCTTTGTAAAGATACCCCAAGTGAAAGTGAACATGCGATGATAGGTGTTGAATATCTTGTTATATGATTATGTGTTACAAAATAAATGAGTTTGATGTCGAGTAACATCCTAAGTGAATATGTGTTTTTTATATGCTTGAGTTTATAATAATAAGCGCGGGGATTTTATGGTGTTACATTCTACGCATATGACGAGTAGAAAGGATTGGTTTTTCAAAATCAATCAAACCACGAAGGACAAAG
Source organism: Vicia faba (assembly GCA_948472305.1). Classification (NCBI taxonomy): domain Eukaryota; kingdom Viridiplantae; phylum Streptophyta; class Magnoliopsida; order Fabales; family Fabaceae; genus Vicia; species Vicia faba. Next base: position 1,484,040,813 of record OX451739.1, on the reverse strand, counting down.
TGAAATTCGCGGATGACACCACTTTAGCGGCTGATGGGATCGATGATGTTTTGTTCATGAGAAGGGATGTTAGATATTCCTTGATCAAATATGTATTGTACATTCATGGAATCAAATTTAACCTTCTATGTATTTGTCAATTGCTTGAGAAGGGTTACAAGATTCGCATGGAAGACAAGATATTACGTGTTATGGACGAAAACATGGTTTTGGTCCTTAAAGCTCTTATGGCTGCCAATAGAACTTTCAAGATTGAATTGAAGGTGATAGATCATAGGTGTCTTGATATAGCAGAAAGTCGAGAAGAGTGGTTATGGCACTACCGTCTTGGGCATCTCAATTTTTGAGATCTCAATTTATTACAAAGGAAAAGAATGGTAATCGGGTTTCCATCCATCAACATTCCAGCTGAGATGTGTGAAGAGTGTGTTCAAGCGAAACAACACAAGGGTAAATTTAACAAGGACGCAAGTTATAAAACCAAGCATCGCCTTGAGGTGGTATATTCTGGTATGTGTGTGGGCTGATGCAAGATGATTTGTATGGTGGCAATAGGTATTTTGTTATGTTAATCGATTATTTTAGTTAAAAGTTATAGACATATCTAATCAAGAGAAAGGATAAGGTATTCAAATTTTTTAAGAAGTTCAAGTCCATGTTTGAGCAATAAAGGGGTCACAAATTGAAAGTTCTCAAAACAGAGGGTGGAGGCGAGTATGTCTCAAATGACTTTGGGAAGTTTTGTGATCAAGAGATGATAATGCATGAAGTAGTACTAACATATACACCGCAAAAAAAATAGTGTTTCCTAAAGAAAGAATCGATCAATTATGAACATAGTGAGAAGCATGTTAAGAGGGAAGAAATTATCGAAAGAGTTGTAGGGAGAAGCGGTGTCTATAAAAACCTATTTATTAAATAGGTGTCCTACAAGGAATCTTGAGAAGATAACACCGGAAGAAGCATGGTCTGAATTCAAGCCGAATCTAAACCATTTAGAGTTTTTGGTTTTGTGGCGTATCGACATGTTCTGGGTTAACTTAGAAAGAGGTTGGATGTCAAAGAAGATATGATGATACATGTTGGGTATCACCCTACTGGAGGCTAGAAGTTGTTTGATGTTGAAAACAGCTTGTAAATGTGAGACAACCAACTAGGAAAAGAGGTTTGCCTCAAAGACTCCAAGATTGTGAGATATTCTGGGATAACAAAATCAATGATGATGGTGATTTTGTCCATTTTGCACTTATGGCCGAATCTGAGCCCATTAATACAGAAGAGGCCTTTAGTAATCCAAAGTGGGTTTGTACAATGAAAGAAGATCTGGAATCGATTGAGAAAAATAGTACTTAGGAGTTGGTTGATCCATCGAAAGGAAAGAAGTTGATTGGTGTAAGATGGATCTATAAGATGAAGGCAAATCTCAAAGGTGAAATAGTCAAGCACAAGGCTCGATTAGTTGTGAAGGGATTTTCGCAAAGAGAAGGTATAGACTTCAATGAGGTACTTACACCGATTGTTAGGATTGAAGCCATAAGGCTAGTTATTGGTATTACGAATAAAAACAATTGGTCTATTCTATCAAATGAATGTGAATTCTGCATTTTGAATGGTCTGCTAAAATAAGAGGTGTATGTAGAATAACCCACTGATTTTGTTGTGAAAAACAAATTGGGAAGATTCTACAAGTTGAGGAAAGCGTTATATAGTTTGAAGAAAGCTCTGAGAGCTTGGAATAAAAGGATAAATGGTTTCCTAGTTGAGGTTAGCTTCAAGAAATGTGTGTCCGAGCATGGAGTTTATGTAAAGACGGATACAAGTGAAGGTGTGATCCTTCTTTGTCTTTACGGGGATGATTTATTGATCACGTGAAGCAACCAGATAAGTATTTCTAAGTTCAAGAGTGAGCTTATGAAAGAATTCGAGATAAGCGACCTTGGTATCATGACATACTTCCTTGGCACATAGTTCCACAAGTCTAAAAGGGTAAATCTTATGCATCAAAAGAGATATGTCCTTGAGATATTGAAGAAGTGTGAGATGGAGCATTGTAATGTTGCCATAACATCAGTTGAACCAAGATTGTAGCTGTCCAAGAATGAAGAGGAGCAGAATGTATCTAACTCAATATAGAAGGTTGATTGGATTATTACGTTACTTGTGCAATACGCATCCAGATTTGACGTTTAATGTTGGTATTGCGAGTTAATTCATGGAGAGGCCAAAGGTGTTTCAGTTGACAACTGTCAAGAGAATCCTACGATACGTCAAAGGGGTCTATTGGTTGCAAAATTTTCTTTGCCGCAGCCGATACAGGTAGAAAATGCAATTTGATTGGTTTTACCGATTCCAATTGGAGTGGAAATAAAGATTGTCGAAAGTCTACAGCTAAATACATCTTTATGTTCGGTGGAGCACCAATCTCATGGTGCTCGAAGAAGGAACCGATAGTTGCACTCTCATCTTATGAGGCAAAATATATTTCCACTTTGTTATGTGCGTAAGCCGTGTGGCTAATGAATCTATTGAAAGAGTTGGGCAATAATAATAGTGAAGCTATCACACTCTTGATTGATAATATTTTAACTATTAATCTTGTGAAAAATCCAATTACACATGAAAAGAACAAACACGTTGCGATATGATTTCACTATTTGAAAGAGCTTATTAGTGAAACATAAATAATACACTTAACATAAATAATATAACCGACAATTCAATTATAATTCAAAAATAAATATTTTACGAGAGACCCGACTAAACATTTACTTTTAAATTACTATCACTACCCGTAGTGATTAAGAGAGCTCTTCATTCTTTTTCATGTAAGTAGTTTTTAACTTTTAAGTTGATTTAATAATTGATTTATCTAATTTCTAATTTAAAAAATTTAAATATATAATTTACTAATTGATTGACCCTAAATGTCAATTTCAACACTGAATAATTTAATTTGAAACTCATTTCAAGATAATATAAAATCTAAGGAAGGAAGGTTGGTGAGTTGACAGTGAATTACTCGCACCACCGAGAGGTGGATAAAATTTTAATGAATTTAAACGTATAACACAAATAAATGTTCTATATATTTTTAAAAAATTGATCATAGAAATGAAAGAATTGTTTAAGATTTTAGTGTGGGATATTTACACGTAAAAATCCTATAAAAGACCTCGTTTTTCGAGCAACCCTAAGCAAGCAGGAGAGCATAAGCTGTGGTGAGTCATTTTCTCTCTCTTGACCACCTCTATATCTGTGTCATAATCTCACACTTCTTCATCAACCTTTCTTCTCTCTCATCTCATACATAGATAATAGATTCTATACAATTTCGCAGTTTCCAAAGAAAACCAACTCCATTCATATAAAACAACAACAACTATGGACTCATCTTCCTCTTCACCCCCCACAACCACTAACAACACCTCCCTAGCTTTCTCTCTTTCCAATCACTTTCCCAACCCTTCACACTCTTCTTCCTCTCACCTCTCTCTCTTCCACTCCTTCACCCCTTATCCTCCCCCAACACCATCTCTCACCCTCAACCCTGTAGGCACATCGCCGGAGCCAACTGACAGAAGAACCACCAACCTCTCCATATTCAGTGGCGCACACAAGCTCGAGAACTTTCTAGGAAACTCCACCGCCACCACATATGCACCGCCACAGGCTTACCATCTTTCCACCGACATATACGATTCTGAGCTGAAGAAAACAATAGCCGCTTGCTTCCCTCACGGCTATCCAACCGAACCAAACTCCGATCCTCCTAAACCTCCCCCCAAGAAAACCGTCGACACCTTCGGCCAACGCACCTCCATTTACCGCGGCGTCACCCGGTAAATATTTTTACTACGTTGATAGTTGATAGTCTATGCAGTATCCACACCTCTGGAAAAAAATTATGTCTGTGTCGACTCTGACACACACTCTCGTAATATTTTCTTAATGAAAATTACAAAAAATAATAGAATTATTTTTTGATATTTAATACGTATATCTTTGTTATTATTTTCAGGCATAGATGGACAGGAAGATATGAAGCTCATTTATGGGACAATAGTTGCAGAAGAGAAGGACAAAGTAGGAAAGGAAGACAAGGTACAACAATATGCTATAATCTTGGGATTAGGGCTTCAAAATTTTGAATTTAATGGTTAAAACTAACGTGCGCTTTGATGCACACGAGCAAAGTGGGTCCACGAGATATACTGTGTGACCACTGACCGGAATAAATGGGAGTTAAAGAATGTGTCATTGTTTTCAAATTTCAAATCTCAATGCAAAAAGCCTCTTCTCAATCAACGGTTCAGATTGATTCACTTCCATGCACAACTGCACTGGATTATTATTGCTATGTTTTTGATGATTCTGATTCTGACTTGTTTTTTTCTTTTCTTTTGTACGTGGTGAATGATTGCTGATTCGTGTGATGTGATTTTTTGCTTCAGTTTATTTAGGTGAGTTAGTACTTTTGTTGACCAGATCATCATTTTGTTTTAGCATATTCTAACTTCATGTTATTAAGATAATGAATTTGAAGCTGTAGTTTTTTTAGATTCAGATTCCACTATAAGTTTAAGTAATCATTTTTTGGTCATAAAATTGAATTTTTGTTTCTTGTTGTATCCTTAGGTGGATATGATAAGGAAGAGAAAGCAGCTAGAGCTTATGATCTTGCTGCTCTCAAGTACTGGGGTCCAACTACCACTACCAACTTTCCAGTAATTAACAAAGATCCTTTATTTTTTTTTAGTACTATATGGAAATAAATAAATAAATAAATATTGATCTATATTTTTTTTTGTTGGAAAATTCTTAGATTTCCAATTATGAGAAAGAGCTTGATGGCATGAAGAACATGACTAGACAAGAGTTTGTTGCTTCTCTAAGAAGGTTACTCTTTACATTCAAAAAATTTATATACAATAAATTTATATGGTTTTTATGAATAGTTTTATGGACATTTTGATTTTCCTTCTTGGTATATAGGAAGAGTAGTGGCTTTTCAAGAGGAGCATCAATTTATAGAGGAGTAACAAGGTAAGTTTGAGTTTTAAACTTCTTCTAGTCCTTATATATATTACAAGAAAATTTACTTTTTAGATTCTTAAAATAAATAATAAATCAGATATATTGGTTATATAATAAATTTAAAAGAGTAAAATTTCTCTAAGATTAAAGATTAATTTTTAGTGACATACTTTTCAAATATTTTGGCTCCTAGTGAATATTTTTTATTATGAATGAATAGAATAAGAGTATTATTACTATATTTAGGATAATGAAGATTGAATTTCTTGCAGACACCACCAGCATGGTCGATGGCAGGCAAGGATAGGCCGAGTTGCCGGAAACAAAGACCTCTACCTTGGCACTTTCAGTATGTTCTCATCCATATAATCATATCATTTTTTTTTTCTTTCTTTGTATTTATCAACTTATGATAATATTTTGATAATGTCTTTCTTATCTTCATTCTTAAGTTAATCATTTTTTAAATTTATTTAGGCACACAAGAAGAAGCTGCTGAAGCTTATGATATAGCAGCAATCAAATTCAGAGGACTAAATGCAGTTACAAACTTCGACATGAGTCGCTACGATGTAAAAAGCATCGCAAATAGTTCTCTTCCCATAGGAGGTTTATCGAATAAGAACAACAGATTTTCTACAGATCATTCTTTATCAAAAAGCAAAATCCTTGAAATCGCAAGTATATCAGATGAAAGAAATCCGTCAACAACCTTCACAATATCGCAACAACCTTCAAGTTCTACCTTAAGCTTCGCGGCTCCTATTAAACAAGATTCTTCTTCAGATTACTGGTCCAATATTCTTGGAATCCATAGTAATAATAATCCTAGTCAAGTTCTTCCGTCTTCCACACCCTTCAACATGGATTTTTCTTCTCATGCAACTTCGAATGCAAACGGCGATAACAATGGAGGTTTTTTCAGTGCATCAGTTGTTCAGCAGCAACAAAATGGAGATAATTCTTCATCTTTATCGTCGTCTTCAACAAGTACAATTCCATTTGCTACACCAATATTTTCTTTAAGTAGTAATAATAGTTATGGAAACAACTGGATTAATAATGGACACACATTCCAAACACATGCAAAGCCAAGTCTGTTTCAAACACCAATATTCGGAATGGAATGAGCTCATGCACCAGATAGAAAAGAAGATGAGAATCTGTGCAAATAATAATAATAATAATAATAATAATAATAACGAATGATGAAAGTGTTCAAGGACACAGTGATGTAGTGTAGTGATGGTAACATGCAATAGAAGCAGAAAAAGATAAGGACTGGTCTTTAGATTTTCATGAGATAGCTATATTGCTGACACTATGTACTACTAACTCAAAGTTTCTTTGTTTTAAGTCTTGAATTTTTCCTTTGTTTTTGAATTATTTTGCGCTTTGTCCCTGTTCATCAACTTGCCTCATACGTGAAAGACATTCAATGCTGTGTATTACTTTGTATAGGCACGAGTAAGCATTAAAAAAATAGTTAAAAATTGTTTTTTGACGTAGAAAATGTAGATATAAAGATAATATTCGTTGAGTGTTTGACGTTTATCGTGAGTGGGGATCTCTTTAATTTGGCTAGCTGGATTTGTTTCACATGCAAGAGCACACGTCTCTGTACACTATGAAGTCAGAATCATTCATTGCCTTTTACTACAGTACTTTTTATTATACTAGGAAAATAACAAATAAATAAACACCTTAATTGTTATATTTATTGTAGTTTCCACATGATATAGTGCATTGCACGTTTTCTACTTGAGTTTCAACAAATGTGTAGTCATAATCTAACCTTCTTTGCTTTAGATAAATTTAAAAGATAAAATAAATTAATATCTTATTACATAATTGTAGAGACTAATATGTTGATATGTGTTAAGGTGAGAATTAAATTCAGAACCTTTTATTAAAATCAATGTTTTAAAACCCAGATCGGTGATCGACTCGGTAAAGTTACTGGGTCACTGGATTACCAGACCGCATGACTTTTGATCCGGTTTCTATAAATAATATATTCATTACCTGAAATTTGTAACTATAAGTATTAGTAACAATCAAAATAAGTGATAGAAACTTAATGTAGCAAATTATAAATTCAAAGAAGGGATAGAAACTTAATAATTCATAAGTTATAGTATTATAATAAGTCACAAAAATCCATAATTTTTTATGTCCATGAAGTCAAATTGTCATAATCTTGGTATTCATATCCATCTTCAACTTCACTATCTTCTCCACTAACTTCATTTTCTCTGGTGGATTCACAAGCACAAACTATATTATGCTCATATTAGAACATTACCAATATCACTTAAAATTGGTTGGATGGTCATATTTGCAAGGTCATTTCGCAATGCTTCCAACTCTTCATTGGTTAAGAGAGGTGGTGAATCTTCTAATACCCAACTAGAATGTTCGGCAATTGTTTCAATATTGATAGGATCATAACTCTCATTTCTTATTTTCTTAAGCACACATGAATTAAATCTAAGTATATGTATTTAAATATAAAAATATAATGATTAGAGAAAAATAACCATAATAATACATATTTTGAAGTCTCAAGTTGTAACGAACAAACACTAAATCATTAAGTTTTTGGTGCTCCAATCTATTTCTTTTTTTGGAATGAATATGCTCAAATATACTCCAATTGCATTCACAATCCGAAGCATTACAAGTTTGGCTTAAAATACGAATAGCTAACCTTTGCAAAGTTGGTGTACAAGTGCCATAAGTTTCCCACCATTGATTTGTTTATACCATGTGATTAAATAAATTTATAAACATATTGAAATATAAAATAAAATTATCAAGAGTTAGAAGTTATGAAATTACCCGCCCTCACAATACATCGTTCATCCACGGTTGATTTCCTTCCAAAATCTAATTCACCGTCTTTGAATATTCTCATCTGATCATCTGTTAACTTCAATCGAAGTTCAGAATTTCCATTAGCATGCTTTTCAATGACATCTAAAAGTCCTGATGTTGTGGATGCATGTTTTTTAAATTTTACATCATTATATCTACAAGCTGAATTCAACCAATAACCGGCAGCATGAAGATTTTTGCGGAGCTGTGAATCCCAACGTTTATCTAAGATTTTCAAATAAGGATCCACTTTCTTCTTATTTCTTTGAAACCTCCTCACCATCTCCTCTCTAACTTTGACTATAGATTTGTATAGAATGCCCATAGCAGGTTTATCTTCACTATCAACAATACGCAACACACACACACAAGTGGTTTAGTGAGTTTAATTACATCAACACATTTACTCCAAAATCCAGAATCTAAAACTTGATCCACAAACTGTTTTACCTTTGCTTCTTTGGCATATGCTGAGCTTGTCCATTCTTTAGATGTTACCATGGCTCTTAGTGAGTTTTTGTGAGACAAAATACTTTGCAAAGCAATGAAATTAGTGGCAAACCGAGTTGGAGCAGGACGAAGGATTTCTCTTCCATCTGTTTGCTTTCTCATTAAATACAATGCATAACAATGGTTATAAATATATTTGGTAACATTAGAAGCATGTGACACTGTCTCACTTACTTCCTCTAATTTTCCTATATCTTGCAACATCAAGTTAATGCAATGTGCCGTACAAGAAGACCAAAATAAAGTAGGAAACTCATCTTCTAATAACCTTCAAGGAGCAACATAATGTACAACATTATTTGTCACTATGTGAACTACATTTTCAGGCCCAACAAATAAAACCACCACTCTAAAAAGCTTATACAACATATCTGCAGTTTTTGAAGCATGAGAAACATCAACGGATTTTAGAAAAATAGTACCTTTGGGACAATAAACTAGAAAGTTTATAAGAGTTCTTCTTTTTCGATTAGTCCATCCATCGTCCGTTAGAGTACAACCAGTTTTCTTCCAAATCTCACGATACTCCTCTATCAATTTGTTCACATCTTCAACCCATTTATTTAACAAATAGCCACGAAGACTATGTATAGTTGGAACTTTATACCCCAGACTCATGTTGTAAAGTGCATCAGCCATCGATTGAAAATACGCAGAATTAGCTGCATTGAATGGCACAGAAGAATCGATGAACCATCTTGCAATAGCTAGATCACACTTCTCCACCAATTTCTTACTTTGTAACATACTTTTTAAAGAAGGTTGAGCTCCAGGAGTTGTTCTAGGTATAAAATAATTACCAATACGACTAGTATTCTTTCTCTTTTGAGACACAATCACTGAATTTGATCTTGATTGTTCTACATCCATTTCTACTACACCACCCTCTTGAGTAGTAAGATCAACATTAAAATTTTGTGCTTGCGTCTTTCTTCTCTTATTTGCACCTTCATCAAGATTTTATTGCATTTGATATTGAACATCTGGAGGCACCTTTTTATATGTTTCAACTTGACCTTTTATTCCAGCCAAATGAAATTTGAACCTATTAATCCCCCTCCTCTAATAATTTTATCACAGTAAATACACAAATTAACAAGTTTTCATTTCTCTTCAATTTGTTTACAATGACCCCAAGCTATATCAGTTTTTCCCCTACTGCTTTGGAGTTGGGTTGGATTTTGAGATGTAACTTCTTCCGAAGTTATTACTTCAGCGGGTGATGCCATATCTAATATCAATCAAAATTTAAAAATACAAAACTATATTACAAAAATATTAACAAAACACAATTCTAAACAAAAATTATTGAATTTATAAAAACATTATAAGAAACATTAAATATGTAGCATATCTAAATCCAAAATATATGAATATGTTGTTGTATATTACATATAGGCTACCAAGCATCGTTAATGTGTATCACCATATATAATAAAAAAATAGAAACTTTGCTTTCCAGCCTTTGCTATATATTTTAAATTAATAAAATCCTGAAACTTTTCTTTGTTATATAATTTAAATTAATAAAAAACAGAAAACTTTGTCTTAGTATATAATTTAGATTACATAGTTTTAAACCCAATTTCTATCTCCATAATATATACAACGACTATTAGAGTAATATATATTTATCTCAATTTCTATCTCCAATATACAACAACTTCATTACCGGTCTATAATAAGTTAATTCATAAAAGTATAAAACTACTTCATTCATACAAATTCTATCTCAATTTGTTAAACTAAAAGACCCAATTTTATAGAAAATGATCAAATTTAATCATTTATTTTCTATATCAATTAATCAACAAAATGGAACAATAATATTCATATTGAAAAACATCAATGCAAATTAGACCAAGTAAAAAAGAAATAACATATTTTTGATGTTTTGATGAAATTTTTTACGGCAAACAAGGAATATCAAATAACAGCAGCAACTGAGAGTTTTTGTTGGTAGAGAAAATTGAGAATATGACTTCAATTAGAAAAAGAAAAGACAGAATAAAAAAGAAAACTTTTCAAATGCCTAGGTTTGGGAAACGAGGAGGCAAAACGTTTATGTTAATTTTTTTTCAAAAGCCCTAAAAAATAAAATAAATAATCAAACCCGCCGGTTCAGTAAAAACCGCCGATTCACTGGTTTAACCGGTGATCCGGCCGGTTCACACCAGTTTCATCCTATCTAAATGTAATTCTGATCGTATCCCTTAATCGGATCACCTGGTCCACCGGTTCTCGGTCAGACCGGTCTGACCAGCCGGGTCGAACTAAATTTTAAAACACTGATTAAATAGAAGAGATCATTTATGTAATAAGATATTAAAAAAATATGTATAGTTTGTTATGATAAAGAAGTTGGAATATTTTATTAAAATATGATTTTATTATTATATTTTAATAATTATTATGTTGGGTATAAGCTTGGAGGAAATTGTATATATTTATATTAATAGTATTCATTAAGATTAGTTTAATTTTTATTTAAAAATTAATTAATTAATTAATTTGTAGGATACAAGTTGAAATATGTATAGACTATGATTCATCGTATGTTGCTCGTCTTTAAACTCTTTGTTTTAGGATTATTGTTAAAAGATTTTTTTAAATGGATTTAGGTATTCCTAAAGACCAACTTGTGGATTCTTTAATTTTATAATTTTATACATGTATGTATAAGTATTTGGCAAGTATATGTCATAATATGTTGAATAGTTATATAATTAATCATTATTGATTTAATTTTAACAAATGATATTAGAGCATGACATGTTTTGATCATTAAGAAAAGTATACTTTCAGTTGTATTTTGTTTATTGTTGTTTCTGACAATCATTGTTTTGTTTATATGATGATTTTCTTTCGATATTGTTTTTTTTTTTATCTTGCACAATAAAATATAATTAAAGGTTCCATTTATTCTATATTTCATTTTTCAATTTTTTTTTGACTTTTATATATATTGTCACTCTATTGAAAGGATTTAGTATTTTGAATGTCGCTAATGTTTGGTCATTTCGTGGGAGTATCACTTATAGTTAATTTTTACCATTAAAGATTGAGAATTGATGGCGTTTTTTAGTATATTGTCTAAATCTTATTTAATTTGCATACAAAAATATTGTACTTGTCCATATGGTTATTTTACATGCCTATTAATGTTATTGTATTTTGTTGTTTTTACCTTTTCTGTGTAGTTGTTGCTGCTACCAGTCCAAATTTTGATGTTCAGATTAACTCAATTTTTATAATGAATGAGATAAACTTCAAGTCTTAAAAATAATTCGTAGACGTCGTTCTTGGGCGGTTAGACTTAGACTTAACCGTGAGGTAAGAGCATCTCACCGCCACTATTAAGAATCCAAACGAAACTAAAATAGAAATATGGGGTCTATCCAACATAATGTGTCTCATGATGATCAAAACATTCATACCTAAAATGATAGGGGTTTGATTGCTAAGAGCGAAATCGTCAAGTTTTTCCTTAAAATCATGTAGCAATTCTTTGCTAAAACTGATAAGGTTGATCATGGCAGTACCTTATCCAAACTCATTTCAATGAGTTATAAAGGTAAGATTTACATAAAATAGTACATCATAGAGAACTTTCTAAGGATTTGATTGTGCATTTGGTTTTGGTCTCCCCCCCCCCCCCCCCCCCCCCCCCCCCCTCTCTCTCTCCACACTTTGGGAAATTCAAAGGGAGTAACAGTTTCTTCTTCTGCAAGAAGGCTTGACACATGAAAAAGGATTGTCTTAAGTATGTCACATGGCGTGAAAAGAATTGTAATTTTCTCACTTTTGTTTATTCTAATATTACTTTAATTTTTGTACCGAAGGATACTTGGTGGGTAGATTCTGAAATTACTACTCTTATTAGTATGTCCATGCAGGGTTTTCTGTGGAGTCGTCTACTAAGTAGTGCTTAAAGATTCATCTATGTGGACGATGACAATAAATTTGAAATATATGTTATAGGGACTTTTAGATTATTATTAAAGATTGCTTTTATTTGGATTTGGTTGAGACTTTTGTTGCACAGTCTATTAGACAAAATTTAATTTTTATTTCTATTTTGGACAAATCTGGTTATGTTTGTTCATTTATAAATAATAAATTTAGCCTCTCATACGATTCAAATTTTGTTGGTTATAGTTGTTTGAACGATAATATTTATATGCTTGATATTTACTGTCTTTATAATAAAATGATGCAAATAGAGTCACATGGAACTAAACAAAAATTAAATGAGAATTTTGTCCTTTTATAGTATAAGTGATTAAGACATATCTCTAAATAGAGAATTCAGAGGCTTATGTTGGAGGGTATTCTTGGATCCCTTAAACTTTTAGGCTTTTAAGTCTCCATTAAATATAGAAAGAGTAGGCAAATAAGATGTCCGATCCCTAAGTCGGATCCTTGCCACCCTATGAGGCGATCAAGATGTTAGATCCCTAAATGGGACCCTTTCCACCTTATAAGACGATCAAGATGTTGGAACAAGTTTGGTTCTACTTTTATAATCCTTGAGTTTTGATGATAACAAAGTATATAGAACAATTTTGAACGCAAATTGTTTCATTAAGTGTGCAGAATTTGAGCGCAAAATCTGAACAAAATGGATTCTGAGCAAAGTTGATTCTGAAGAATCTATTCTGAAGAAAGTTAAGTTTTGAAAATCCGATTCTGAAGATGCAGACTCTGAACAAAGAAGATTCCAAGCTCTGAACGTGTTATGGTCAAAGTGGACTCTGATCAAGCAGACTTTGGGCTCTAGATAAAGTCAAATTTTGAACATTGTATAAAGACTCTAAACTTCAACAAATCCTAAGATAGGTTTACAATATGAAGAAATGTTTATACAATGGCCAGACCTCTGAAGGCTCGGGACTCTAAACTCTATAGACTCTTAATCTCACTTTCCCCAAGTTTTAAAGATAGATTATGAACTCTGATAAAGCTTGAAATCTCCTTATATATGAAGCCAATGATTAAAAGAATGATTGAAAGAGTATTCCTAAAAATAGCACAACATTAAAGCGACAAAATCAAATGTTCCCTAAAAGGAAAAATATGTTGATATCCTTTCCATTACCCTGAAATTCAAGAAACGGACTATACTATTGTAGCATTTTTGTTGTGGCTCGTTCCATCCTCACTCCATTACATGCAACAAGCATTTCCATAACAACTGTAAATTGAGGATTTTCCTATTCCACCATCAACCGGATCTATCCATCTTCTATATAATGAGGTCTTAGAAATTTGGAAAAGTGTGGAACACTAGTGTGAAAAGAAAAATAGGAAGAATAGAGACAAGGCAAGAAATAACTTTGAGATAAAAACCATCATCTCTACACTTTATACCTTTCATTGTATATTTTTCTAAATTGTAAATTTCTATAATTCATTTGTGTGTATCATCTTTTTCAGAAGCAATATTATAAACGCAATCCTTGTTGTAACTCTAATTTCTATGCCTTGAGAGACTAGGGTTTAGTCATGATTCTCAAGAAGTCTTTGACAGGTTGTCATTGAGGTTGTAATCAAGTTTTGATTAGTGGATTAAGTCCACATTGAGAAGGAAATTTGGCGGGTGGACTAGAGATAGCTTCGTTAACTGCAAACAAGGATAAAATCTTTGTGCCTTTTATATTTGTTGCATTCTTGTTGTTTGTGTTCTTGGGAAGATAAAAGTTTTAAACTAGAAACCCAATTCAAACCTGTCATACTCCAAATTTGTCCTACCCTTATATCTTTTCATCTGGCTTATTGCATTACCTTTGCACACTTACCATTAGGTCATATTCATTGCTACATTCATGGGATAAAGGTTCTTAGGGTTTCTCCTGGCTCAAAATTATCCATCGGGAAAGATTGGGTTTCTCAAGGAAAGTTGCGTGGGACCTCATGTTCATGAGCTTCTTATTGATTCAAGTTCATTGGCTCCTTGAATTTCTCAGGAATCTCTGGGAAATCAGGGCTTGCTCCTCAGTCACCATCTCCTAAGTTGTTCAATCAGAAATTAGGGTTTTGGCCCCTTTCAAGTTCTCAGCTCAATTTTCATCAAGACTTGGTTTCTATTATCAATTGATAGCCCAAGGTATCAAGTATGGCCATTAGATTCATCACAAGGTTACTCATAGCATTTCATTGGATGACTGTTGAAATTTTGACCTAATTTGCTGAAAAGTCAACTGTTGGTCAAAGGCATCTCCTGACAAATTTATTGAGAATTGGATTTCAAGGGTTCATATGAGTTCCAAGGAATCCTAACATACCATTTTTATCATTGGGTTACATCATTTTAAGTTCAACTGCTTAATCTCGATTATCTGGTCATCTGAGCAAAAGTCAACAAAAGTCAACTATTGACCAGGTGGACTTTTGATCAAAGTTGAAGTCAATGATCATGTTTCAACATAATATAGCCTATGGTTGAATAAATTCAATAGAAATATTGGTTTTGAAGCTAACTTGTTCATGAAGGTGTCTTGGTGAAGTTGGAAATTTTTTCAAGTATGGAAAATCATAAAGCTAAACTTCAAAAATTCATAACTTCTTCATTTCTTATTGAAAATTTGCAAACTTTACATGGTTGGAAAGAGAAAAATAAAATCTACAACTTTGCAAATTTTGTATCATGCCCAAAAGTGATTATTTTGAGAGTTATGGAGCAAGGAATTATAAGTCACTTTTGAAGATTATGGGTCATTTCTTAAAATTTCAGTTTTTCATGGCCAATTTTGGTGACTTTAATGAATTCAAACGAGAAAACTTCCAACATGAAATTTGTAGCATATCTAAATAACTTTCCAAAGAGTACAAGTTTTCCCATTGATTCAAATAATTGAGAGAGTTATTCCCTTTACGTTGGGACTTGCATTTTTTTTGCCAAGTCAAAATTTGCAATTTCTTGAGATCTCCATTTTTAGCCATTATTTTTTACTTAAATCAGGCTCATAAGCTATTTGGGTCGTGAATAAGAAGATCATACCTTCCATTTACACCCATACATGCATTTGTACCTATTTTGTACAAAAAACCTCAAAATTTCCAAATATAGCCATTTCCTTATTTCTCTCTCCATACTCCACTAACTTGTACCATCTTTTGAGGACATGTTACTGCACATATGAGCTGTCCAAAACGACCAAGAGGCCTCACCATATCTTCACAAAACACAACCTTGGTCACCAAGTCATATTTTAGCCTAAATTTCCATTCATGCCCTCCAACTGTTATGTAGCCCAAAAGACCACCCTACCCTCACTCTTAGGGCCTATATAAGAGCATCCTTGCCTCTATTCATTCACACATTTGCAACTTTAAGCATTCTCACAAAAAACCCTATTCTTGCAATTTCTCTCAATCTCATCAACCAAGCATTTTCTTCAAGAGTCTCCAACATCAAAGCTCTTTATTTGAGCTTCAATAAGAAGAATCAAGAGCAATTTCTAGGTTTCTATCCTCCTCTCAAGCACAAAGAGGCAGTGGACTATTCTTCCACTAGGTAACTCCTTTAAACCCTAGATTTTGAGTTTCTTAATCTGGAAATTGCTTGATGTCGTTCTTATGTTGTTGGTGAACATCTCTCTTTAGAAATTGTTTCATTTATATTGGTTATATTCTGAAAAATACATGAAATATTGGTTTTATACTCTCTTCTCATCCATATCTCTCTCTCATCTCTCAACCTTTTGAAAAACTTCTTAAACTAAAGTTGTAGATATTTTTGAGATATATAACTTTGGTGTTTATACTTTTTAATTTCATTCAACGAGGAGTGAGATATTTGGATCAGAAGAAGGCTGGAAAATCACAAAAGTTGGGGTTTAAGTGTGAAAAGTTATTTTTATGCCCTCTTCAAGTCTAGTTTCTCTCTTATCTTGCAACCATTTCAAAAACTTCTTTAATCAAAGTTGTAGATCTTTTTGAGATCTACAACTTTGACCTTTACATCTCTCAATTAGTTGAGAGATTAAGAAGAAATCTGGAGTAGAAGTTGTACTGAAAAACACGGGCTACCCAACAAGAAATTAAAAAAAAATGCTTCCTCATGGTAGTGTGGCGCGCGTTGATTTGAGGGTACAAGTTTTTTGTCATTTTGTGCACCAATCATGGGCAGTATGAGTGGCCAATGATGGCGGGGACCCACGCCTTGACTCTTTGACCACTTATTATTTTCTTTCTTTCTTTTTTTTTTAACATTTAAATACCTTGGTTTTCTTAATTTATTTTAAATATTTTTACAAATCCAAAAAATACAAAAACATACGGGCTGGAAGATAATTGAGCCTACTTTATTATTCTTATTTTTATTTTATTTCTATCATTTATTTGCTATTTTTTATATTTTTCTTCATTTAACGTGTTTATAATTGTTTAATTTTACATAGTTTTTGTATAAATTTAATTCTGTCATTTTTAGGAATCATAAAAAATCACAAAAAATATTTTCATGTCCCTCTGAGTTTGATTGAATTATTGATATTATTATACCTCATTTATTTTAAGGTTTGCTTTGTTTTCAATATTTGGGAAATGATTAAATGGTTTTTTGAGATGTTATTGCTTCTTTTTGAAGTTTCAATATGATTCACTCATTTCCATTGATCCAAAAAATGTGTTTGAGCTTATTTAAGATGTATAGAACCTGTTTCTTATTTTTGTGGAATTTTAATTACGACTCTTATATTTTATACAATTTTTTCTTGTTTGATGGTCTTTTGGCCTATTTTGGAGCTAGTTTGTGTTCTTTAATTTAATTTTGATATTTCCATGGACTTTTAAGTTGATCAAGGAATGTTTATGACTTGTAAGAGACTTGAGCTCACTTTAACATTTTTGTTTGTATTTTACATCCTATTTTTCTAGTTTTCATGGAATATTTAAGTGAGCATATCCCTTTGGCCTAGTGTAATTTAGTCAAGTTTTATTTCAAAGCTTATGGACATAATTTAAGGCAAATGTTTTGGTATGTGATGATCATTTTAATGCTTTAATGATATGTCAACTTGTTTTCAATTTTTATATATTTTAGGTTGATCATTTGGTTTTTCCCTTGAGCATAAAGTTTGCGTGGTTTGTAAAACCCTAATTTTGAATTCAATTGATCTTTAAATCATGTTCTTGTGCAATTTTCGGTTGTAATTGATGCTTGAAGGTATTATAAGCTCAAGGGTAGTCTTATAAATACTTGGGAGGAATTTGAATTCAATTAATCATCTTGATCTTTCTCTTTGAACATGATGCATTTTGTGTTTCCTTTGCTTGTCATTTCTTCCTTCCTTATTTATTGTAATAATAGTATGTTCCCTTAGGATGTTAGTTTCATATTCTTTAAGATGTGACCTAATTAGACATTAGGTTGTTATCCATGGATGCTAACTTAGGTAGGAGTTTCCCCTTTTAAACCTTAACCTTAGGGCCATCATTGTATGATAACATTAGGGCTAGAAACTAGGTTAGTCTCCCTTAGACTTTTTCATTCCCCTTTTGCATACTATTAAAACTAAAACTTCTTTTTATTTAAAAAATTCAAATCACTTAATAAAGAATGATGAGAATCACAATTTTGTTAAGCAACGGAAAATGATAAACGGGTTTTTTCTCGACCTTATCTTTCTTTCATTCTTAGTTTTTGGTGTGATTCAAATCTCAAATCTTTTTCATTAATAAGTGGAGAAGTAGATAGATATCTCTATCTTGATATCAATTAGTTATTATTCACAACAAAAACACACACCAACTCAAACTTCATTTTCCACTTAACTTTTCTTTCAAAAACTCTTTTCATAAACAAATGTGTTTTAGCCATTCCAACACGAAGCAAACTCAATGACTTAAGCCTCTTCAGTGAGCAACCAACAAGTCAATGTTCCAACATTTGAAATGTATAACGCATAATTCTCATAAAAAACATACAACAAACCAAAAACATTTTTGAGCCCAGCTACGATGCTCTGATTCCTCGAAAGGGATACATAGACATTAGGTCGCGAGGCCTAGGTGAGCAAAAATTTGTAAATATTCCTTCTTTTCTCCGTGTTTTCTTTCTCATGCATTCTCTCTTAGCATTAAGCTTTAGAATTATATTTTTATACACCCTTAGATTAGAACAAAGTTGAGTGGATCCTATGAAGTACCACACACGTGAGGGATGCTAATGCCATCCTCTTGCATAATTGACTTCCTTACCCTTTTCTCTTGGTCGTGAGACCGTCCTCTTTCCTTCTCTTTAGGTTTATTTAGTGTTTCCTTCACCTCTTTTAGGATAAATAACATTAACGATGACTCTTTTGTTGCGCCTTGTCATACCCCAAATTTTCCCTATTGGTCAATGGCCAATTTATTATAGTTAACTATACAGCTATTTTGGTGTTGTTATGTTTTTGTTTAGAAATTTATAATATTAATTTGTATTTAAATGGTATAAGTTGTACATTCTAAATTTTATATTAAAGATTAAATTAGGGAGGGGTGTATTGTTAATAAAAGGGCCTATTTTTCTAAGGTAAATTTGCTGGCCCATTAAGAAATTTTTGGAGGCCCATTAGATTGGAGATTGACCGAAGTCAACCTCTAATTTTGGTTACTCTTATTTAACATTTTTATTATTGTTATTTATATTATTATTATTAAATTTAAATTGTTTTATTATATTATTTATTTCATTTTTTAAAGTTTGACCAACAGTCAACTAGGGTTAACCCTTAGCACCCGCGGCTGTGTCGTTCTGCTATGCTAAGAAATCAAGAGCCCAAGTCCAGAAAAACACAAATCAAATCAAATATTTTCAAAAAATTGAATTATACAAATCAAATCTTATACATATCAAATCTATTACAATCGTATCAATTACATAACAAATTATCCAAATTTTTAATTCAGAATCAAATTAAAATTACAACAAAATCAATCAATTTCTAAAATCTACCCTAATCAACTAATTAGTAATAACAATCATAAAAATATTCCTAATTTTTACTAGTTCCTAACAATCATAAAAACAAGGTCACCTGGCTTGTAACACTGAGGCCGTACCCTCTTGTCAAAAGCTTTCCTCATCCTTTGCTGATATACCTGACCGTGACATACAACCGTCAACCTCTTCTCATCAATAAGTTCCAACTAATCCAGCCGATTATGTACCCATTCACTTTCATCCAGCTCTACATCTCTCATGACCCTAAGAGAAGGAATCTCGACTTCTACCGGCAGTACTGCTTCCATGCCGTAAACTAATGAAAATGGGGTTGCCCCAATCAAAGTACGCACCGTGGCACGATAACCATGCAAAGCAAAAGGTAGCGTCTCATGCCAATCTTTATAGGTTACCACCATCTTCTGTACGATCTTTTTGATATTCTTATTGGCCGCTTCGACAACACCGTTCATCTTTGGTCGGTATGGGGAAGAGTTATGATGCTTGATTTTGAAGGACTCACAAAGCTCCTTCATCATTTTGTTGTTCAAATTAGACCCATTATCGGTAATGATCTTTTCAGGAACTCCGTAGCGACAAATAATATTATGCTTAATAAACCGAGTCACCACCTGCTTGGTGACATTGGCATAGGATGCAACTTCGGCCCATTTTGTAAAATAATCGATGGCAACCAGAATGAAACGGTGCCCGTTGGACGCAGTCGGTTCAATTTTGCCGATCATATCAATTCCCCACATCGCAAACAGCCAATGGGAGGTCAGAACATTCAAAGGCACTGGCGACACATGCACCTTGTCAGCATAGACTTGACATTTGTGGCAAACCCATGCATGATTGTAACAGTCAGTCTCCATGGTGGACCAATAATAACCTGTTCGCAAGATCTTTTTAGCCATGGTATGCTCGTTGGCATGGGTCCCGAAATCACCTTCATGTATCTCCTCAATGATCCTAGCTGCTTCTTTCTTGTCAACACATCTAAGCAGTTAACCGCCATGATGCCTTCTATACAACACACCACCACTGAGAAAGAACTTGGCTGAAAATCTTCTCAAGAGCTTCTTATCTGTGACGAATGCCTCTTCAGGGTACTCTTGTGTTTCCAGATATCGTTTAACATCATAAAACCAAGGATTACCATCTGATTCCAAACTAGCCTCAAAACAGAAAGCTGGCTCACTCAAACTTCTGATGGTAATGGAAGGTGCCTCATTAGCCCACTTAAACTTGAACATGGAGGACAAAGTTGCCAGTGCATCAGCTAGATCGTTTTCTTCTTTGGGAATGTGCTCAAACGTGATCTCTTCGAAGTACGAAATCAACTTCATAGCATGCTCACGATAGGGAATTAGGTTCTGATGGCGAGTCTCCCAATCTCCATTAATCTGACTGATAACAAGATTGGAATCCCCGTAAACCTTCAAGAATTTGATGCGTAGGTCGATCGCTGCTTCAATTCCATAAATGCAAGCCTCATATTCGGCCATGTTGTTAGTGCAATCGAATAAAATACGAGCCGTGAAAGGAATGTGGTATCCCTCAGGGGAAGTGATAATAGCTCCGATGCCGTTACCCATGGCATTAGAGGCACCATCAAAAACAAGCGTCCAACGTGATCCCGGCTCGGGTCCTTCGTCTGGGTCTGGAATATTACAATCCCGAATATACACAATTTCCTCATCTGGAAAATCAAACTTCATCGGTTCATAATCGTTCATGGGCTGATGAGCAAGATGGTCGGCCAGTACACTACCTTAATTGCTTTTTGAGTAGTGTATTGGATATCATGTTAGGTGAGTATCATCTGCCAACGGGCTATCCTTCCTGTAAGAGTTGGCTTCTCAAAAATGTACTTGATTGGATCCATTTTGGATATCAAGTAGGTGGTGTGAGTTAACATGTATTGCCTCAAACACTTGGCGGCCCAGGAAAGCGCACAATAAGTCTTTTCCAGCAATGAGTACCTTGACTCGCATTCCGTAAACTTATTACTCAAATAGTAAATAGCCTGCTCTTTCTTCCCTGTCTCATCGTGCTGACCGAGGACACAACCCATTGAACTCTCCAACATAATTAGATACATGATTAGTGGCCTTCCTTCCACTGGAAGCATAAGTATCGGAGGTTCCTGCAAATACTCCTTTATTTTGTCAAAAGCCTTATGACAATCCTCATTCCATTTCACTGTCTGACTTTTCTTTAACAATTTGAATAAAGGTTCACAGGTGGCTGTGAGATGAGAAATAAATCTGGAAATGTAGTTTAACCTTCCCAAGAAGCCACACACTTCCTTCTCTGTCCTTGGCTCAGGCATTTCCTGTATCGCTTTTACCTTGGACGAGTCCACCTCGATACCTTTCTCACTTACAATAGAGCCTAATAGCTTGCCGGATCTCACTTCGAAGGTGCACTTATTCGGATTCAACCTTAGCAAGAACTGGCTCAGTCTCTCGAACAATTTTTCCAGATGAACAAGATGTTCCTCTTCCGTGTCAGACTTAGCAATCATATCATCCACATATACCTCAATCTCTTTGTGAATCAAGTCATGAAAGAGAGTGACCATGGCGCGTTGATATGTTGCCCCAGCGTTTTTCAAACCAAACGGCATCACTTTATAACAGAAAGTTCCCCAAGGTGTGATGAATGTTATCTTCTCCATATCCTCCGGAGCCATCTTAATTTGATTGTAACCCGAAAAGCCATCCATGAATGAGAACACCTTGGAATGAGCAGTATTATCGACCAGCACATCAATATGCGGAAGAGGGAAATCGTCTTTGGGGCTGGCCCTGTTCAAATCCCTATAATCGATGCACATCCTGACTTTACCATCTTTCTTAGGCACATGCACAATATTTGCAATCCATGGCGAATAATTGACGACCTTTAGGAAATTCGCGTCCAACTGCTTCTGGACCTCCTCCTTGATCTTCTTGGACATCTCAGGATGAGTTCTTCGGAGCTTTTGCTTGACAGGGGAACAACCTTCTTTGAGCGGTAGTCGATGCACCACTATGTCTGTATCCAACCCAGGCATATCTTCATATGACCAAACGAAGATATCAGAATACTCACGGAGTAGCTCAATCAGTCTGACCTTTACACTTTCTTCGATATCTGCCCCTATCTTGACTTCTCTTCTTACCTCTTCTGTTCCAATATTCACCACCTCAACCGAATCTTGATTCGTCTGGATAACTTTTTCTTCTTGCTTTAACAATCTCGCTAATTCCTCAAGAAGGTCACAATCCTCATATGCTTATTCTTCCGTTTGATAAATAGGAGTATCAAAGTCATAATGAGCCATAGTAGAGTCGTTATCAATAGAATTGGTGGTGGAAGTGCATCTGCATGAATGACATTTTTGCGTTTTTTAGTGACAGTGTGTGAAAAGAGAAACATTGCCATAAAAAGAAAAAGAAAAAAAAGCAAGATTTTGAATGCAAAAAACATCATTTATTTTATGATAAACTTGAGAATAAACATGGTGGCCCTACACAAATGATCCACTACGCCTTGGGCAGAGCGTAGGAATTATGATATGATTATAAGAGAAACAAGAAAATTACTCCTCAGCGCTTGAAACTTGGATAACATCCACAGAAGTCTAATTGTTGAGTGTCTGGCCTGGAATACTCGGACGAATCCAATTTTCAACATTGTAGCCATCAACCCTATCGTCGCCAATTGAATTGACGTGTCCTTGAGTAGCACAAGGACGGGAAAACTTCACAGGAGTAGATAAACTAGATGCTCTGGGAGTTGCACTTTGCTGACCTGGGCTAAAACCGAGACCAAACCTATCAAACTTTGGAGTAACGGTCAACACCTGACCCCAACCTTCAGGGTCACCGTTTTCCACCACAGCTCTTGCACCTTTGAGAGAAGACATAACAGTTTTCGGTTTCTTTTTCTGCTCTGGAGGAGGAAAATTGACAGCATGAACTGTCTCAAATGCCTGAAACGGAGTTTCATGAATCTCGCCCTCAACTTCAACATAGCGGAATGATGTCAAATGACTCACGATGTAATCTTCCTCGCCACACATAGTTATCACTTTTCCCTCTGCAGGATACTTGAGTTTCCGATGAAGAGTAGAAGTGACTGCCCTTGCTCTATGAATCCACGGCCTTCCCAACAAACAATAGTATGCTGGCTGTATATCCATAAAAAAATGTAGCCGTGAAGATACGAGGACCAACCTTGATTGGTAACTCCACCTCCCCAAATACTGACCTTCGAGACCCATCAAACGCCTTCACCATCAAATCACTAGGGCGCAACTCCAGTCCGGAATAATCAATCTTCATCAATGCTGACTTGGGCAATACATTTAAAGACGATCTGGTATCTACCAAAACACGGGATAACGTAGTGCCCCTGAACTCCATTGAAATATGCAACGCTTTTTTATGGTCTGGCCCCTCCGAAGGAAGATCAAAATCTGTGAAGCCCAAACCATTCCCGGCGGATATGTTAGCACAAACATTCTCAAACTGATTGACTGTTATCTCATGCGGAACAAAGGCATTCTTTAACAACTTCATCAAAGCATTTCTGTGAGGTTCTGAATAAATCAACAGAGACAAGATAGACATCTTAGAAGGAGTATGGATCAGATGATCAATTATGCTATAATCACTCTTTTTGATAATTTGCATCAACTCTTCAACCTCATCGGGAACCGAAGAAGCCCCTGGTATCGGAATTGATTGAGTCACATTGGCTGGCGTAACCCTGGGATTACGAATCGTTACCTGTTGTTTTCCTTTTTCTCTTTCAAAAACGTCTACCGCATATGGCACATTGGAAGGACCAAATACTCTCCCGCTTCTAGTCATTCGACCCATACCAAAAAAATTATGGACTTCCTCTTCATCACCTTCAGCACGTTCTTCCTCAGACAAACGAGCATTAACCTCCTTCTTCATCCCATGGTAATAAACATCGGCACTGTAATGCCTCAGGACCACCTTCTCACTGGTATACAGCATGGGACCAGGTACTGTAATCATCAGAGGGGGTGCCCTTGATGGGGCAGGAATGCGCACAGGGGTGTAAGGAATAGATATCACAACAACATCTTCTTCGGTGACCTTATGGTAGCTTGGTTTTCTATCAAACTGTAGGAAACCCTCCTTTATCATCAACTGGATACCGGATTTTAAATCATCACAGCCCTTCGGTTGCTCTCTACACTTGGCGCATTCTGAAGTATAACCTGGGAAAATAGAATTATCGAGCAAATACCTCTTAACACAGCTTAACAGAGTAGTTACTTGTTCCACATCCATGATTAAATTCAACATTTCACCATTATCATCAATCATATTAACAACACCCCCTCCATGCCTAGGCATTGGGTTCTGAGTAACGTTCGGACCAGTCACTGGAGTAAACTCAATTGCCTTAGAATCCAACAAGTCTTGTACCTTGCACTTCAACGCAAAACAATTGTCAGTAGAATGACCATCTCCACCTGAATGGAATTCACATCTAGCGTTAGCATCATAGTTAACAGGGAGCCTTGCGGGTGGCAGTGGCATATTTCTCAAACTGATCAACTTCAAATTAAGCAGGTGGTGGAGTGCTTCAGTAAGAGTTACTGGCAAGGGATCAAATTTCCTCAGTTGTCTCTGCTGTTGATTATTATATTGACGGGGGAGCATCTTGCTGCCTTTGTTGTTGAGGCACTGTATTTGGTCTCTACTGTGGGGGAGCATTAACAGGAATAGAAACAACATTGACTTGTTGGTGCTGACGATCCTCTCTTCTTTCTCTATGAGAGTAAACTGCGCTTGAATCGCCTTCCCTTTTCTTAGGGTAAGTGTTGAATGGTTTCTTACTGCCCCCTGATGAGCCACTAGAACCTCCAATCTGAATCTTCCCTAATTTCAAACATACCTCAATTCTTTCACCATCCATAACCAAATCTACAAGCCCTGCTGAAGTATTTCCTATCATGTGCTCATAAAATGGTCCTTGCAGGGTACTCATAAACATATCAATGAGTTCCCTCTCCATGAGTGGAGGTTGAACCCTCGCAGCTAACTCACGCCACTTCTGAGCGTATTCCTTGAAAGATTCTTTCGGTCCTTGTGACATATTCTGTAACTGAGTGCGATTAGGCGCCATATCCACATTGTACTGATAATGTTTGACAAAAGCCCGAGCAAGATCATTCCAGCAACGAATATGAGTTTTCTCCAACTTCATGTACCACTCCAGGGATGCCCCAGACAGGCTATCCTGGAAAAAGTGAATCAAAAGCCCCTGATCATCAGTATGAACTGACATCTTTCAGAAATAAGCAGTGGCATGAGTAATAGGATATGACGTTCCGTTGTACTTTTCAAATGTTGGAGGTTTGAACTTCGGAGGAACTTTCACCCCAGACACCAACCCGAGATCATTAGCATCCATACCAAGGACTCCTTGCCCTTCCACAGCCTTCAAACGCTCTTCCAATAAATGATAATTCATATCCTCAATCGAAACCCCCAGCTCTGAACGCCGCACAGAAAACTGGTCTTCATCCTGGTCAAAGTCATAATCCTGGTCAAAGTCATAATCCTGTTCCTGATAATTCCTTACACCGCCCTGATTAACTCTTCTGTTCCCCACAAGACGAGGTCCAGGGGACGGAGGAAACTGCCCTACGTTGCGCACGAAAGGGTTTCCCGGCATCCCGTGAAAATTTCCAGCAGGCTGATCTTGCACATCCCCCAATCCTACAGAAACGTTCTGATAGAGCCCTTGATTTCCACCATCCCCTGGATAGCGGCGCTGGTTGTTGACAATAGCAGCCAGTTCTTCCTGTCGGCGATTCACATTGGTGATGACCTCCATGAACTGAGTCATCTGAGTAGCCATCTGGGCCCTCATTTCAGCGAGTTCAGCTTGAAACTGTTCCATCTGTCTTGGAAAATTGTTTCTGGTGGAATACCGATGAGTAGTCGTCTTGAATTCTGAATAAGAAAAGCAGCAGAATAAGAAAATTGTCTTGAGATAACCTGTAATGTTATGAAATGCATGATGTGCATGATATGTTTGTCATTTCCAAGTATTCAAGAGTCCTTTTATTCATTAGTCATGGCGTGCGACCATACAATCAAAAGAGAAAGGACAATAAGATGAACACTTCAATTATTTACAAACAGAAGAAATGATGTTCGGGTGACTTCGAACAATTAAGAGCATAATGGTAAACAACTAAATACATGTCTTAACAATAAAGCAAAAAGAACTGAATGATAACAAAAATCAAATGGTCCCTTCCAACAATTCTGGGGGTGACCAAATATATCAAAAGTAAATAACAAAACTAAATCTCCGGAACTAAACATGCTTCAAGATTCTGATAGTACTCTTTAAGTATGGATTTCTCCTTCAAAAGTTGAGATGCGACTATTTTACTCTCTTGAAATCGATCCTCTGCGACACGCTTCTGGGCTACTTCCTTCCTAAGCTGAGCATATTTGTCTTTGAACTATTTCTCTAAGTTCTGAATCTTCTTCCTGTAGCTATTTTCAGATACCTGAAGCTTCCGACACTCTTGCTGAGTCTTACTCAATTCTTCTTCCATTTCAGCATGAGACCTCTTCCTGAAACTGGTTGCATCATAAGTTTCCCCTTGAGCTTCTTTGAGTTTGCGAGCTAAGTCGGCCCTTTCTTGATCTGCCCAATAGAGTTTCATCCCCACCTCACAGTCTTTTGCACGAAGCTGGATGTTCTCAACATGAACCTGGGTGAACATCTTGGTTGATACCGTGTTACTTAAAACAATAGGAGGTTTCTCATATAGAGGAGCCGACCTTGCAAATGGTAACTGTAAGATCTTAACCCTAGCTTTAACCCACTCTAGGTAAGGAACCCTAGCAATAGGAACCTTCTTGCCCAAAGTAGTTCTATCCTTCTTGTGAATTCCTTTCCAAGCACTTGTCACTCTTTTCAACATCACCGGATCACTTCCTCTAGCAAAATACACTGACTCAGACACCTCCTCAACCTTTGGAAGTCCATCCATGGCATATCCCAATTGACGATAAGCAAGCACATGATTATAGTTGATACACCCCTTAGTTCCTATGAGGGGAACATTAGGGAAATCTACGCAACTAGTGACAACACTTCGCATCTCCCCCATGTCATAATTCCATCGGATATCAAATGAAGTGAGGTTGACAAGTCTTGATGACCATCAGAGAGAATGCCTGGTATCCCCAAAAGGACCACTTACCGGTAGGTACAATTTAAACCATTGATACAACATCGAATGACATAAACTTACATTACCTCCTTTTCCATGTCTGAAATGAATGGCGTAAAGAGTATCTGCCAAGAGTGTCGATACCGGGTTCTTATTTATAAAAACACAAATAGCCGTCAAATCTACAAAATTTCTCTTGTGAGGGAAGAGGATGATCCCGTATATCATGAGAGAAAACAGAGAGCTGAAGTCACTCCAATTCCCTTTCTTTGCCCAGTCTTCAGCTTTCTTCACTAAGAAATCCAAATAAAACCCTGTAGTACCCTCACTTGATTTCCAATTGTCTTTTACTTGTTTCCAACTCAAATGAAGAATTTCAGCAATAACTTCGAACTTCAGCTTCTCCGGCACTTGGACAAAAGGAACTTCATCGGACAACTTGATATTAAGTAGGTACGCGTACTCTTCTAGGGTAGGAACCAGTTGATAATCTTGAAAAGTAAAACACCGTAATTCCTTGTCATAGAACTGGAAGAGAGTGATCAAACCCATTGGGTCAACTGGAGTGTTAAGGATTAATAACAAATTTCCATACTCTTTGTTGAAATTATTCAGAATATCACCCTTCAGATAAGAACTCAACCTCTTCAATTCGGACACATCAAAGGTGGGAATCTGATAAGAGAAAGTATTCCTGGTAAGCTCTTTAACACGAAGTGAATCAAACTCAACTGACGGGAGGCCAACCATTTCTGATGGAAAGAAGACTCTTGAATGTCCCTGGAATATGACATGTGCATGCTAGTTACTTTTTATACATCATTTTTTTTAGAAATAAATATGCTATGATGCAACATGACAGGATCAAAGTTTCACACTGGATCATGGCTGGACTATTACAGAACAACACCACTCAAGGTCAAAAGAAAATCCCGAAGCTTCAAAACTAACATGGGAACCTGAGTTACCTTCACAACACAAAGTCACCAACAGTACCTGTAAGAAAAATTTTCCCGTCCCTCTCACGGGTGTAGTCTAGGTCAAGGTAAGGTTAAAAGCCAAATCAGAGTACGAGAGCTCGAATGTCGGTATCATCATACGATAACACCTATCCGAACTACCTCCGAAGTCATGGGTCTCATGGTCAGGTCTACAAAGCATCCTCCTCGTAGCTGCCATGGACACTCTATTCCTAGTTCCTATGGAATTCAATCATAGCCTGGGTATGAGGCCTTTTACCTCATGGAACAACCCACCCACCAAGAAATCAAAAATCCAAACAGTCTAGCCCAATCCAGTATGCAGAAAGTAAAGCGCACATAGGATGTAATGCAAGCAAATAAATATGCAAAGAGGTAAAAATAAACACCCAAGAAGAAAACAAACAAGAGCTAGGATTGACTCCGGGATGGACTAGCAAAAGGTCAATCTGTCCCCAGTGAAGTCGCCAGCTGAAACTATGCGGCCGGAACCTGTCATCTGGATGTAATGAAACATCAATGAAGTCGCCAATGAACGTCTTTTATCCCGCCGAAAGGGAAAGGTAAACATCGAGAAAACCTGAAAAGGGAGAAATCACGGTCTTTCGACCGAGAGATCGGGTAAGGGATTCTGTTACGCGAGGGGAAGGTGTTAGCACCCCACACGCCCATAGTACTCTATGGTATCCACTCTTGTTGTCTAATCTAAATGGGTGTGGTCAAATCCTATGTCTATGGCTTCCAACTGAAAAGGGAATGCATGCGAAAGAAAAAAGAAAAAAACAATGTAGGGAAAATAAAAAGATATGCTCGGTTGGGCCCTATCCCAATGCCTACGTATCCCTTTTAAGGAATCAGAGCAGTCGTAGTTCGGCTTACATATTTTGGTTGGTTTGTGTTTTTTAGTTAAGACAAACAAAGATAGTCAAGATGGCAAAACATCGAATGAAACAACAAACAAATGAGGTGATCAAACATTGACTAAATAATAACACATTAACATGTTGCAGATGGCGAAACATCAATAAAATGGATAGCAAAATATCACACCTAACAATGATATTAAGAATCAAAGTAGGATAACAAACATGTGCGATGGCGAGACATCGGCTTCAAACAAATGTGCGATGGCGAAACACTGGCCTAAAGAAAAGAAGGTAGCATGGCATGGTAAGGATGGCAAAACATCAATAAAAAGGATGACGAAACATCACACCTAACAATGATATTGAGAATCAAAGTAGGATAACAAATATGTGCGATGGCGAAACATCGGCTTCAAGATAACAAGATATCATGGCAAAGATGGCGAAACATCAATAAAACGGATGAAAAAACATCACACCTAACAATGATATTGAGAATCAAAGTAGGATAACAAACATGTGCGATGGCAAAACATCAGCTTCAAACAAATGTGTGATGGCGAAACATCGGCTAAAAGGTTCAAAAACAAAACCAAGAGACGTACAAACAAATAAGATTGATTTGTATCTTTTACCTTGAAGAAGGGTTTGAGTTTATTAGAAGTGTCTTATGATTTGCCAAGAAAACAGTTTTTGTTTTAAGATGCAGAATGCATAGAAAGGGAAAACAACTAAGGGAAAATAACCTAGTACTATCCCTAGTGTTACCATACATGGTTGACCCTAAGGTTGAGGATAAAGGAAAGTACTATCCTATGTTAGCATACATGGATTCCTACCTTAGTCAACATGTCAAAGAAAGCTTAACAAAACTATCCTATAGGGAACATGCAATGAGAGCGAAGTCGTGATCTCAATTTCTAAATTGAGTGACTCATCGATCAGCAATTAAAGAAGAAAAGCAATAAACATCCAATAAGGAACATGCACTGAGAGCGAATTCATGATCTCAATTTCTAAATTGAGTGACTCATCGATCAACAATTAAAGAAGAAAAGCAATAAACATCCTATAGGGAACATGCACTGAGAGCGAAGTCGTGATCTCAATTCCTAAATTGAGTGACTCATCGATCAAAAACAAATACAACACATGCATCAGACTAAAACCAGAGGGCCTCCTGACATATATCAGCAACAGAGGTCCCATCATGCAATCAGATAACTTTGCAAAATGAAAATGGAAGAAAGGAGGTGGTATAATACCAAATAGATAACTATCTGTAGCAGTCAAGCAAGAATAAAAGAAACCTTCAAGCAAGCTGGCATCAATAGACAAATTGAGTCAGGAATTACACCATCAGGATGTAAGCAATTTATCAGATATGATCAAATCCCAGGGGCAATGTACAACATTCACAATCAAATGTATATATCCTGCATGGAATATCAAACATGCCGAAACACAATAGCAGTGCCAATATAATAAGTTGTGTTTCACAAATAAAGTGAAACACAAAAGCCTTAAGTCAAAAGTGGAAACTTTCTCAGAGTACCTCACACATTCAACAACCAAGTTAGTATTCCATAAGGTGAATGATGGCTCAAACATGGGATAGATGCAACATGATGAAGTGAGAACAACATAATAACAATTATCAAACATTAAACATGATAGAAAAAAGAGGACACTGGCATATGCACAGATTAGGTCAAAAGAATCAGAGAAATGTGGCTCTTTTCTATCACCATGTTGAGTTGACAATTGAATATCAATCAAGGATCATAAGAGCTTGAGAATAAAATGAACAAAGACCATGAAGGTCAGTAGCAAACACATTTTAATCATGAAAAATTACTTCAATCACAACTTCATGAACACAATAAAAGATGGAACCTACATAATGCACTAGAAGGTTCAAACATTCAAACATGAGGCATTCAAATGAAATGGCTTAAGCTAACATGGACAATCAGAATCAACATGATCATTAGGTTCCGAATTATAGGCCTCACTCAAGCTCATTGGCCATCAAACAAATGGCAACAAGACATGCAAACATAATTGGATACCTTCACTTCACAATTACATCAAAAATAGAAATAATGGTCTATAATTCCAACCAAAAAAGTACTAGCATATTTGAAAGGTATAGAAGTCAGAATGCAAGGCCTAAGTTCATGAATGATTGAGGAGGAGACCAAATGAAGCTCAAAGTTCAAAGACTAGTTGGCAAAACTACCAAGCTAGACAAGTTTTTAAAATAATTTGTGGAAAAATATTAAACCAAGTTAAAAAAATCAAGATGAATGGTTTTGAAATCCTCCATGCATTCATGAACCCTAATCAAGACTCGAATCCTAATAAAAATCCAAGGCACAAGGGTTTTGAACTTGAAACTTGCACCATAAGCAACAAAACCCTAAATTCTGACATTTAATCTTAAATATTGATTAATTAAGATCACAATTCAAACAAAATAAACCAAGGTCACACAAATCATCAAGTAACCCTAAATGTCAGAAAATATATTTTTTCACATTTTTTTGAATTAGGAAAAGTCAAAAATGAAATCAAATTCAAACAATTATTCAATCAACAAATATTCACATATCAAAATAATATTTAAATCCAAAGGTCAGAAAAATGCCCAACAAAAATTATATTCAAATATTAGAACTAAAAACACACAACCCTGAATTTTTGAATTAAAGGAAATATTAAATTAAAAAAAAACAAACAATTACTAATTAAACTATTTTTTAAGGGAAAAAATGTAAACCCTAACCAAAAATCACAAAAAAGGTCAAAATAAAAAATGTTCAGATCCTATAATTAAAAACAAGCTTATATGATTTTTTTTGAGAATTTTATGATTAAGAGAAATATTAAATTAAAAATCAAACAAACAAATATTACAAATAACCTTTGAAATTAAATTTTAAATCAAAAATAAGTAAAATGATGAACCAAAATCAGAATCAATTTTTACATTATTTTGTGAGTCTAAAACAATTTTTGTGGATTTTTTAGATCAATAGAACTCTTAAAATAAAAATAAACTTTGATTAATTAATTAATTAAACCTATGAATTTTTTAAACCAATCAAATCAATTTAAAAAAAATCTAAAAAAATATGACAAATACTAGAAACTAAAATTGACTTATGGCAATTTTTTTGTGATTTTTGAAAGTGTTTTGATCAGAAAATAAAATCAAACAAAATGTCAAATAAAATAAAGAATTCAAATAAAACAAAAATTCAAATGGACCAATGAGAAAACACCACCACATCATCTTCAACCTTTGGACATTTCCAAAAACGTGCGCAAGACATGTTCCAGGGCTCACATTCAGATCGACATAACATACTCAATTTCACATCATTTTTTATGAAATCAAGGGCAAATGAAAGCTAACATTTCATACTTCACATTGCAATTGGAATCAAATCAAAACATCAACCACATTGTTCACAATCAAGTCAGGATTATGAGAAAAATCATTCTGAATCGCGAGTTTCAGAGCATCCAATCATGCATAATTCACCAAATCAAATGCTATAAAGCTCCGAAAATATTCCATTAGCATCATTGAACACAAATCCAAGCTCAAACATCTCAATAAACAAGCGCATCTCAGAAATTGAAGTTTGGGATCATTACCTCAAGGCGAAAAGTGTTCTACTGTCTCCTTCACTCCAGATGCAAACAAATGGTGCTAGCTTGATCTACTCCCTTTGCTGAAGCTGAATCCACAAGAATTTTGAAGAAAACACCAAGGAATTGAGAGAATCAAATCAAGTTGCAGAAGAAGAAAGTAAATCTCAGATCTGAATTTCTTGCAAATGGCGCGTTCTCCCCCTCTCTCTTTGCTTGCTTCCTCTTATATAGAGTTTGTAGAGGAGCATAGAAGTGGAAATCTGTCCTTAAAGCCGTTGGAGGGCAGGATTGGGAATTTTGGCCAAATATGAAGTGTATACTGAATCAGGTCATTTGCCCATGCATTCTCTTGCCTCTTATGAATTTTGTGAGCCAAATAACTTCAGAAGATCGTGCTTAGGATCTTGGCCCTTAATTCCATCTGATCAAAGAGTGTTGGAGTTTTTGCAACTTTGGGCAATTTTTGCATTTTTTCATTCAAGCAAACACCAAGGTCCATGGAACACGAAATGGATGATAATATGGGCCTTAACAAGTCACAAATAGATCATGGGCTGGATTAGTAACAAAGAGAATGGCTAGAACCTAAGTTTTCATGAATTGGCCATTTTGCATATTTGCCAAATTTTCAATTAAATGCTCCAAAATTCCAAAACTCATAACCTGCTCATACTTTTGAATTTTGGCACAAATGACCACAATTTGGAAAGGTATTGAAAATATATACAAACCCTTAGTTTTGAGTTTTCGTAAATTAGTCCATTAAGGTTCTCAAAATTTGGCTTGAAATTCATTAATTTTGAAAAATGACCTATAATTTTGTGACTTTAAAAGACCATAACTCTTGATTCCTTGCCAATTTGGACATGAGGCTAAAAGGAGGTGAAAGATCATTCTCTTAGCTTTCTAAGAATATTTCATTTGTATTTTCTTGATCAAGGGTGAATAAAATATGAATTTTTGAACCTAAGCCCTTATTTTCCAAAATTAGAAACTTTTAGGGTTTCTTCAAGAATAAGTTTCAAACCAAACTTCAATCTCCTTGATCCAATGACAAAAATTGACTTGAAATATGAAAAGTGCATCCTTGAATTGATCGTTGACCAAAAGTTCCCTTGGTCAACATTGACTTTGACTGATTTTGACCAAAATGACCATTTTGCCCCTCTGAATCAATTGATCCACTTTCCTTCAAAATTGATGATCAAAACTTCAGACATATGATCTTCCAAATGTATAGAGGCCACGTGCAAAGTTTCACTTCAAAATTCTTAATAAATCCTGATAAAAACCCCAAACCCTAGTTTTGATCAACACCTCAAGAGATTGATGAATCATCTTCAAAACTTCAAATACCCTGGGTTTCATGACCAATTCCTTATGCAAAGACTTTTTTAAATATCAAAGAGATGTTGTAGCTCCCTAGATCCAGACTTGTACATTGGACAATAGCCTTGCTCAAACAAAACCATAATTTGATTGGTGAATCCAAAGAGTGATTCTCCTTGTAGTCAAACACAAACTTCAATCCTCTGATGATCCAAAGAGATGGATGAAATATATTGAGATATGAAATAACTTTTGAGCTTGAAAGATCCAGAGGTTTAGATAATAAGATTCTACTTGGCAACTTGTCAATGCAACCAACCTTCAAAGCTTGAGGAAGACTTGATAACCAAAGTAATTTGATCCCATCACAATGTATGAATGCAATGCAATATGATATTCATGATGAAACATAAGCCTAAATCAAGAGGGTAAATTTTGGGGTGCAACAGGCTGGCGGGGCGATTTCTGATCGCTTAGAGAGAAGCGATAGCTTCTCTCTATAGAATTGTTGTTGTTTGAAGGAAAATGAGAAGAGAGAGAGAAAGAGAAAAAATGGGCCTCAGGCCCTGGGGGTCAATGTATAACACACTCTATGATCTGATGTTAGTATTCCCACACCCTTACCATACGCCCTTGTTATACGTCCCTCTGATCACAATCCAACATTCCATTATTGCGCGCCCCCATCATAAACGCATGCGCTCGTCCACACGAGGTCCAAACGGATCTCCAAGTGTTAAAGGGTTTTGGGCCTAGCCCATTGCTTAACCAACCCCTAATTTTGCTCACCACGTACAAACTGTACCCCTTTTCTATGCTAATGGGCCAAGTTTAACATATGGACTTGGGCCCTTATTTCCCGCACCCCCAGTTCTTACTGCTACG
Source organism: Vicia faba (assembly GCA_948472305.1). NCBI lineage: Eukaryota > Viridiplantae > Streptophyta > Magnoliopsida > Fabales > Fabaceae > Vicia > Vicia faba. The sequence continues at coordinate 1,484,005,503 of OX451739.1, read as the reverse complement.
TTCAAAACAACACCCCCCATGCCACTGGGCTTAAATCCAATATCTGGATTTAGGGCCCTGTTATTTAAACCCCCATAAATTTACTAGCCCAAACAAAATACAACCCCTGCGTTTTTCAATTAAAATTAATTTATATTTTATATTTCATTTATTTATTTTATATTATAATTAATGTTTTAATATATTTATTTTATATAAATTCTAAATTGTTTATTTATTATTAAATTCAAAATTCTTTTTTATACTAACTCATTTTTAAATGCATTAAAATTCTTTTTATCATGCATTAAAAATATTTTTTTTCATGTTACATAATATATTCGAAAATATCTAACCAATCAAACACTAACCATTTTTTTTAACTTAATAAACTCAAGATTTATTTTCAAAAAGGATTATGGAAACACATTTAAGTTGACTACGAACTTCGTCTACAAATCCTACTATTCACACACCCAGACTTGGTTCAAGGAGAATTCGAGTTATTTTCATAATTCATAAAAAAACACTAACCAAACAACTGCGAACTACGAATTGGGACTCTGATTCCTCATAAGAGGATACATAGGCATACAACTTAAAATCATGATGAGTTCCCCTAATTAAAATTAAAACCCTATTTCCTAAAATTGAAAATCTAAACCCTAGTATCCCTGTGAACAAGGTAGATGATGGGTGCCTAACACCTCCCCTTCTTCTAAAACGAGTCAAACAACTTAGAATCTCTGACCAAATTAGGGTTATCCGTTATATTCCATTCCCTAGGATAAAAATTAATGGTGGAGACTCTCATTTTAAAACCGGTTATAACAGCTGTTGACTCTGCTGGGGAACCAACCCTAGGGTTAAAAGCTTTTCTCGGGATTTAGGGTTTTAGGATTTTTCTAATTTTTTTATTTCTTCACATTTATTATTTTGGTTTATTTATTTTTTATTTACTTTTTTATCATATTATATTTGTTTGTGATGGGATTGTTGTTTTAAAATTATTTTAAAAAAAAACTTTAGAAAGAAGGTTCGTCTATTGGACAAGGGGATACATCATCCCTATGAGTTTTTGTGACAACTTCGCCTAGAGTCGGTGGAATTCCAAAAAAGAAATACATCTTAAGAGACATCCTCTTGGGGGATAGGACTTTGGAATGAACCTATGACTTTTTGTATAACCCTTAAACTAAAAACTCACGGTAAGACTCTTCACGACCTAGAGACGAATGTTTTGGTCTACAAAGAGGCTCCACTTAAGGGAGGCCCTTGTGTCTTTCCCTCTAGTGTTATCCATGATTCCCTTAAGGATACATCCTTATAGGGAGGGTAGAATACCCGTAGGCCAAAATTAGGATCCTACCAACTAAGGATACCTTTCATGAAATCCCTTTACTATGCCACACATGCATTCATACATTTTGCATTTCACATATTCATTATCCTCCATTCTTTTTGTATGTCTTATTCACAGGATTGAAAAAATAATCAAGGTTTTTGGTGAAGTATCTTCAAAATGAATGCCAGAGGGAAACAACTTGTCCGTATTAATGTCGTCAAGCCAGATATGACGAAGATCAAAACCATCAAAGGGAAACTGTCTGAAAGAGCTTTGAAGATGTTTGCTCTCCGTTATGGGGATACCCTAGAGTTGACAAAAGTGGATGTAAAATTGGATGCTATATCTGCCTTGGCTCAGTTCTATGATCCTCCATTAAGGTGCTTTACCTTCCAAGACTTTCAGCTAGCACCGACCTTGGAAGAATATGATAGACTCTTGAATTTCTCTAATGGTTTAGGGATTCCTTATCCTGAATTGTCACTTAATCACAAAAAAGAAGGTGATGTACAAGGGATTAAGAAATGCTATTTGGAAACTAAAGCTCTATATTTTGCTAATAACAAAGAATGGGAGTCTTGTGTTGATTGCTTAGGGCTACTTACCTTTGTTGTAATTTTGTTTCAGTGGACTTTGGACTATATTGACACTACATCTATTAGTGTATTTTGGGGCACTAAAGCTCTAAATGCGGACCCAACTCCTACTTTACTTGCTGATATTTTTTATGCACTTCACACTCGGTATGAAAAGGGGAGGGGTACTCTAAACTGTTGCATCTCACTCTTATATTCTTGGTTTATGAATCATCTCTATAAGGAAGATTACATGGTTCCGAATCTGACGAGATATGAATGGCCTCAAAAATTAAGGTCTCTTACTGCTAATTTTGTGTTGTGGTATGCGAGGAAGCTAGATATTGGAGATATCATTTATAGTTGCAGAGACTTTCTGAATGTTCCTTTGAATGGATCACGTGGTTGCATCAACTACAACCCTACCTTGGCTTTGCGACAACTAGGGTACCCTTTGGAGGATAAAACCTCTGATGAACAACTTCAACAATTAATCATTCATGATATGGGCAAAAATGATAGAGAGTTGCTCAACAAGATCATCCGAGTTTGGAATAGGGTTAACAAGAGAAAAGCTGAAAGGAAGAATGATGTGGCGAAATAACCTTACACTTGATGGGTTTTGGATAGGGTACAAGTTGTTAAGCTACCTTTTGACATTAATCCTGAGTACAAGCCAGGCGTCCCAGATCCTCTGCCTATGTCCTTAGAAGAAATAGACAACTTGAAGAAAGCTTTAAAGCAAGCTTAAAAATAGAAAGAATAATTGGAGCTTAACCTACATAACTTAGCTAAGGAGAAAAGACAAATGCAACGCATACTTGAATCAAAAGATCAACAGATTTAGAAAGATCATGAAGCATTTGAAAAGGAAAGTCATAAGTGGAGGCGTTCGACTAAAGGGTTTTTGAGTGCTACTTTCAACTTAGATTCTCATAATCAACATTTGGAGGATGTTTCTAGTGAAATCAGGAAACTAAGTAGGTGGTACGAAAAGGAAATGCAGGACAAAAAGGAGATGAAAGGAGATTTAAGGGCTCAAATTCAAAGTTTGGCACAAACTTCTTTAGTTCAAGAAGAACAAATGAAGTATTTTACCACGAGAATCCAAGATATCCAAGAATCATAGGTAGGGGAACGCCTCAAAAGGATGACGACAGAAAGATTTCTCGCCCAAAAGACTGATGAATATGAGCGAGTATGCCTTGAGTTGGAAGTCCTCCGAAAGAATTTCCTAATACAACGAAAACTCTATATAGAGATGATGGCTGAAAAATTATATTGGGAAGAGTAGTACGCAAAGATCTCCAAGAAAGAAAAGGATAATCATAAGATAATTCCAGACCTCTACCAAGAGTATTGATTCTACAAGGACAAGCATGCAAGACTCACCTTCTTAGCCAACAATCTTATTGGTGACATCCCTAGAAGTTTGAGAGATGAGGAAAATGTGATGGTCCCTCTCCCGAAAGATGTTGAAGACTTCCTCAAGCTTTGTAGGACAATGGTCGATGGCTTCAGAGCAGAAATCCGTAAGCACGCTTAGAAGATTTTGTTTCCATTCGTTATTTCTTTCAACAATTTTTTGTTAGACGATGTGAGCGATCTAGAAGGCGGGTTGAATAGTTCGTTTAAAATGATTTGTGCTTTTTAAAATTGTTTTTCAGAAAAATATGCGAAAGCTTCCCGGAATCTCCAATCGTCTAAACGATCCTCTATTGAAAAGATTGAATATGCGTAACCGTATGGGATATAATGACAAAGTAAGAATCAATGTGTTTTACTCAATTGATCAATCACTCAACCTTAATGAATATTAATTACTTCCAATGAGTTGAATGAGATAAGAATAAGCACAATGAATAATTTGTGGATTAGTCAATTTGTCAAACACCTTGTGAGTAAAGCACCTTAGGTTTAATTTTACTAAATTGTAGTGGTAAGTTTTCTAAGTATCAATCAAAAGGGTTGTTACCAATGTTTTGAAATGAACTCAACACACTACAATTTCAATAAATGCAGATTTGACAAATTAATTTTCGCACAATATAGTAATCAAGTATTGAGATAAAGAAAAACCAGAAGAACACACGATTTTTTAAGGAAGTTTCCCTTGTCGTCCTCGCGCACGGTACGTCTGCCCCCAATTCTAGAATCTAGATTTGAGATATTTGATATTAAGTTGAAAATGATACAAGAGAGGAGATAGTTCACAATACAAACAAACCAATGTTGCTGATGTAACAATCTTCTTCCTCTTCCTTTGTTTGAGCAAAACCAAGTGCCAAATTCTTCGAACAAACCTCCGATTACCGCTACTTGATTAAGCAAACCCACAGTTTCTTAATCCTTTCACTCGACTGATTTCAATCGCAAGCAATTTGACCCTAAATCAATCTTCACAATCCTCCAGTTACCGCTACTTGATTAAGCAAACCCACCGTTTCTTAATCCTTTCACTCGGCTGAATTTAATGAAGCAAAGACTTGTGAAAAAACCCCCGCACCAATAGGAATCTTGGAGGAGAAAATACAAATGATTTTATTCAAGAACAGCCCACAATTGCTCAACCCAAATCTGAATTGAATCCTTGGTTTGAACGTTATCAGCATAATAATTTTCTGGAATCGACAACCATGATTATGTGTAGATGTTAATTTTTGAGAAGAGAGGATGAAGATGATGAGCACTATGTGTATCTTTCACTAGTTCTTGTTAACTTAAAATAATGATGCATAATGAATATATATATATATATATATATATATATATATATATATATATATATATATATATATATATATATATATATATATATATATATATATATATATATATATATATATATATATATATATATATATATATATATATATATATATATATATATATATATATATATATATATATATATATATATATATATGTTACCTAATAGCTAAGACCCACAATCATAGCAGAAAATCAGATGAGGACAGCTAGCGGTCGACTCAACCAGAAGTAGGGGTTGGCGCGACACAACCCGCAGCCAGAGAAAAAACTGTTTTGAAGTGCAATGCATCGACCGCTTCCGGACTTGCGTCGATGCAAACTTTGAATATTTTGATTCCCAGGTTGATTCGACCGGAAGGGTCGACGTGATACATCCAGCAGTCAGAGAGAAATCCATTATGAAGTGCAGTGCGTCGACCATTTCAGGACTTGCGTCGATGCAAACTTTGAATGTTTTGATTTCCAGTTTGAGTCGACCGAAAGGGTCGACCTGACACATCTAGGGCTTGATTGAAGATTATGAGTCGACCACACACATCTTGGAGTTGACGCAGATATTGAATTTTCTCAAAAATAAGTGTTTATGGAGATCTTAATTCCAATCATTCCATTGCAAGATTGTTTATAAGACCAACCCAAATAGAGAGAAATTAGCAATCGTTTTGACATCATTAAAATAATTATAGAGGGACTTTTCCCTCACACACTCCCCCTTTTTTATAATGGCAAAACAATGCTCAAATATTCTCCCCTTGCTCAAATATGCTCCCCCTGAGTTTGTGCGTTCCGCTTGCAAGCTATATATAATCTTCTATGTTCACTTCTCCCCCTTTGAAAACATCAAAAAGAGAAAAAGCACAAGGTCAAGAGTAACAAAATATATCAAATGAAAAATCATTTTCCATTCGCAACTAAAAACACCAACAATCATTCACATAAAATAAAATTAGTGCGGATCATAAAATGTAATAATTAGACAAATGTATGTAGAATATTACAAACCAGTTAATAAGGATAAGTGCATGAGTTTAACAAAAGAAGGGTAACATAAGAAATTAAACAGAATTACATATATAAACATGAATCAATTTTCTAGGTTGTCGGTATCATTGTTTTCTAGAGCATCAGGTTGAAGGTTTGGAAAATGCTGAAGGAAGGTGGAATGAAGGGAGGCAAGGTTCTCAACTTGTGATTGAAGCATGCCTTCCAACGTGGAGTACCACTGATCTTGAATATTTGAATAGTTTGAGAACATATTGTTTTGGACTTTGACAAGGTTGTAGAGGTTCGAAATCCTCTCATTTTGAAGGAATGCATCTTACTTTTGTTGGATCTGCATTTTCTCCAAAAGAGCTATCACATTTGCATTATTTTCTTGAGGAACCGGGGCATCCTCATCCATATTTGCTTCATTTTGTTCTTCCTAGGACTCTTCTTCTTCTTCATTATCATCCTTTTCACCATCACTATTTTGGAACGAAACAGATGTACTTCTCACAACATAACGATATCTTTGTTCCCCGTGATCCCATTGGAAGCCCATCAAAGTAAGTGATTTCTTTGTGAATTCAAGATCAAAAGTCATACCAACGTAAGGAATTCTTGGAACTTTAATCTTTTCTCGATTGAGAAATCTTTGAATGAAAGAGGGATAACATAGTGCGGTACCTCTTCCAGAGTTGTGCAGATCAAACATTCGGCTAGCAAAATAATGTGGCCAATGAACCTTTATTTTATGTTTTAAAACATAAAGCAGTTGAACCTCAGCTTTATCCACACGAGAAAGACCTCCCTTCTTGGGTAGAATAATGTGGCAAATGATCCAAAAGATAATTCTGTCAAATGGTTCTAGGGCACCAGTCGTTACAGATCTTGGAAATAAATCACTGTTTGCAATTCTGTCACTGTAAGGTTTCTTGAGCATGGAGTTTAAAGCAGACTTGAATTCATAGTTAGGAGCAAGAACAATATCAGAGATTTTAATTGCATCAGAGTCAAATGGCCACATACCAAATAGGTATTTCCATACATGTGAGCTAACCATATAATATTTGTTGTTGATTCTATATTTAAATTCAAAACCTTCAAAATTTCCTTGCATGCCATCATAGAACATTTTGACTAAATCCTCATTATAAGGTGTATGACATTCAAGAAATAAGTGGAAGTTCTGAAATCTTAACAATTCAATAATTTCAGGAAGATGCATATGACCCAAGGCTTTCAGATATAAAGTCAATTGTCTAACTATGTTTCTCTTACCAAAAGTGTCTGCAAAAGTACCAGCAATGTCATCAGAGAGAAGTGAAAGAGCAGTTACCGGAATATCCGAAGGAACATTGGAGGAGCTGCCTCTGAAGGTTCTCTTCTTAGCTACCCTTGAATCCATTAGGGAAATTTCATGATAGAAATGGGTATGTGAGGAATATTTTGAGAGAGATGGGTTTTGAGAGTTTTTAGGGTTTTGAGAGAAGTTAGTGAATATAGAAAACAAAAGAACAAAATGATATATATAAAAAATCAGACATTTTCGTGATGCATCGACCGCTTATAAAGCGTTGTATCGACGCAATAATTATTCTAATTGATGCTGAGTGAGATATAAGATACGTGTTGACGCATGTAAGCTATGAGTCGACTCAAAAGTAAAGAATTTTGATTTTATGCAGCTTTTTCAATTTATTTCATGCAATTTATATAACACTTAGAATCCCTATATACTTTAACAATAAAGATAGAGAAGAACAAGTTTAGCAGTTACACATGGTTAAGAGTAGAGAATAGATGAGAACGATATTACCTTCATGAGAGTTGATAAGAGCTTTAACCAAGGATATCCATAAGTGCATCAAGCATTAAGATAATATGTTCAATAAAATAAAAGGTATGCAACTTACTTAAGTTACAACCTATCCGAGATATCAAGAACAACAAGTTCCCTACGGATGTGATGGAAGGGATCCGTAGCGAGTGGTTTAGTAAAAATGTCAACAAGTTGATTTTTGCTATCAACATGCTCGAAAATAACATCACCCTTTTCCACATGATCCCTTAGAAAATGACGCCTTATCTCAATATGTTTTGTGCGAGAGTGCAAAATCAGATTTTTGGTTAGGTTGATGGCACTTGTATTGTCACAGAAAATAGGAATGTGATCAAGTTGGACATTGAAGTCGAGTAATTGTTGTTTGAGCCACAATATTTGGGCACAACAATTACCGACTGTAACGTATTCCGCTTTGGCGGTTGATAATGCAACCGAAAATTGCTTTTTGCTATGCCAACTGACCAAAGAACTAGAAAATAAATGACAAGTACCACTAGTGCTTTTCCTATCCGATTTGCAATCGGAAAAGTCAGAATCGGAATAGCCAACCAAAGAACAATCACTACCCTTGGAGTACCAAAGTCCATACTTAGTTATACCACTAAGGTACTTAAGTATGCGCTTTACGGCTTTTAAATGTGACTCCTTAGGACATGATTGAAATCGAGCACACATGCAAACACTAAACATAATATCTGGACGAGAGGCCGTAAGATAAATAAGGGAACCAATCATACCTCTATACCTTTTTATATCGACGAGCTTACCATTATCATCTCGGTCCAAGTTCACGGCCGTAGGAATAGGAGTATTGATTGCTTTAGAGTTTGCCATGTCAAATCGCTTGAGTAGGTCAAGAAAATATTTGGTTTGACTCATGAATATTCCTTCATTTGATTGCTTGATTTGAAGTCCAAGAAAGTAGTTTAACTCCGCCATCATGCTCATCTCAAATTCTCCCTGCATCATCTTATAGAATTTCTTGACCAAATATGTGTTAGAAGAACCAAAAATAATGTCATCTACATAAACTTTAAATAAAATAAAATGCTTTCCTTCATGCTTAATAAAAAGGGTTATGTCAACCTTTCCTCTTGATAATCCTTGATCTAGTAAGAATTTGCTAAGACATTCGTACCAAGCCCTAGGGGCTTGTTTAAGACCGTATAGTGCACACTTAAGTTTGTAAACATAGTTAGAATTCTCAAAATTCTCAAAACTGGGAGGTTGAGACACATAAACCTCTTCATTAATGTATCCATTTAAGAAGGCACTTTTTACATCCATTTGGAATAATTTGAAGTTTTACGAGCATGCATATGCAAGAAAAAGGCGTATAGCCTCGAGTCGGGCCACTGGAGCATAAGTTTCCTCATAATCTATGCCTTCCTATTGGTTATACCCTTGGGCAACAAGTCGAGCCTTGTTGCGAGTTATAATTCCGTTTTCGTCTAGTTTGTTCCTAAAAACCCATTTAGTTCCAATAACTCGATGATCTCACGGAGGGGGGACAAGGTCCCAAACCTCATTTCTTTTAAACTGATTTAGTTCCTCTTGCATGGCTAAAAACCAATGTTCATCGAGTAAGGCATCTTTAGGGTTTTTGGATTCAATTTGAGAGACGAAAGAAAAGTGATAACAAAAGTTACTTAACTTAGAGCGAGTTGTTACTCCCTTTGATATATCTCCTAGGATGTTGTCGATGGGATGATCCTTAGAGGTTTTCCATTCCAAAGGAAAATCATTTTTATTACTTGTATGATCTTCCTCTCTTTCTTCGGATACTTGATCCAACTCTTTTTCAATTTTAGTAGATTTCAAGTCCTTTTCTTTGGGATCTTGTAGTATGCTTTCCGAAGATACACCTGCACCATCATAAACACTACCTTTCCGACTAATTTTGGATCGGATTCATCAAAGGAAACATGTACATACTCTTCAACTATATGTAATCTTTTATTAAATACTCTATAAGCTTTGCTTGATTGAGAGTATCCGAAAAAGATACTTTCGTCAGCTTTTAAATCAATTTAACCTAAATTTTCTTTACCATTATTTAACACAAATCATTTACATCCGAAGACGTGAAGATGAGAAATATTTGGTTTTCTTCCTTTCAAAAGTTCATAGGGAGTTTTGTTTAGAATAAGACGTATTAGAACCCTATTCAAAACATAACATGCTGTGTTAATGGCATCAGCCCAAAAGTATTTGGAAGACGGTGTTCATTGATCATAGTTCCTGAGTTCTTCTAAAACACGATTTTTACGTTCCACAACTCCATTTTGTTGAGGATTACGCGGAGCAGAAAAATTATGGTAAATACCGTATTTTTCACAAAATTTATCAAAGAGATCATTCTCAAATTCACCTTTGTGATCGCTTCTAATAGTAACTATGTTAGTGTTCAATTTGTTTAAAGAAAACTTGGAAAAATTTTCAAATGCCGGAAAGGTGTCACTTTTATTTGCCAAGAAATTTGTCCAACAAAATCTTGAGTAGTCATCTACAATAATGAATCCATAATAGTTACCACCTAGACTTTTAATTCTAGATGGTCCAAAAAGATCCATATGAAGAAGTTCAAGAGGTCTCGTTGTAGAAACAATGTTTTTAGATTTAAACGAGATTCTAGTTTGCTTCCCCATTTGACAAGCATCACATAAGTGATCCTTGGAAAATTTTATTTTCGGTAAACCGACTACTAAATCTTTAGAGATAACTTTATTTAACAAATCAAAATTCAAGTGAGCTAGACGTCTATGCCACAACCATGAATCCTCATTTAAAGTGACTAGACATTTAGCTCTGGTTAGAGATACATTATTCAAGTCAATCATGTATACATTGTTTACCCTCAAGCCTTTGAACACATCATCTTTCTTATCATTGTGTTGAATTATGCAACAATCTTTTGAAAATGATACATTGTATCCTTTGTAGCATAATTGACTAATGCTAATAAGATTGTGTTTAAGACCATTAACTAATAGGACATCTGGGATAATAGTAGAAGAGGAATTACCTATACTACCTTTACCGAGTATTTCTCCCTTGTTATTGTCACCATATGTGACAAATCCTTTCTTTTTCACCACAAAGTCAAAAAATAGGGAGATGTCGCCCGTCATATGTCTTGAGCACCCACTATCGAGAAACCATCTTTTCTTCGTAGTCTCAAGACATTCCACCTACAAGTTTAAACAAGGGAAGTAGGTACCCAATTTTTATTAGGTCCTTGTGTGTGAATGATACTTGAGTTTCATTTTGGAAACCATTTGAAAATGCCTTGAGGAACCAAAAACCTCCTAAATTGACATTTGCTAATGGTGTGTCCCCTTTTGCAACAATATAAACATGTTAGAGTTTTTGGCAAGTTACTTTTTCTTGGAGGATCTCTTATTTCATAAGTGTATTTTTGATATGGATTTATCATACTACTTCTGAAATTTGATCTATCAATGCTAAAAGTAATTTTGGGTTGTAAAGCCTTGTCAAGTTTAGCTTTAAGAGTTTTTACTTCTTTTTGCCAAATGTAACAAGTTTCACATCTAGCCCAATCTTGCCAAGAAAGCTTATCATCTTTGCTATTAGTTTTGATTTTCTCTACCATGGATGCCTTGAGAGCTTCCAATTCTTTTTGGGATTTGGACACTTTATGCTCAAGGTATGAATTTTTTTTCTTATTCGAGGCTAATCGTTTAAAGGCTTCCTTAGCCTCATTTTGTAGAGTATCAAAAGCTATTTGCAATTCTATGTGAGACATTTTATCAATGTGATTATATTTAGAGTGACTTACATTTCTTTTCTTATTTTGATGAGCCATGAGGCAAAGGTTGACTGTTTCTTCTTTGTCACTAGAGTCACTTTTTCTTGAGGCTTCACTATCACTATCCGAAGCAATGTATGCTCTTCTAGCTTTGTTAGGTCTCTTTTGGAATTTGTCTTTTCCTTTTAATTTCTTGAGCAACGGGCATTCCGGTTTATAATGGCCGGGTTTTCAGTAGTTGAAACATGATCCTCTTGATTTAGATTTCTTACCTTCATCTTGTCTTAAAGGTTTTGACTGGTTTCTATAATTGATGAGATTTTTGTCCGAGTGTTGGACTTCATTCTTTCGAAGATATATGTGATATTTTCTCACAAATAGGCCCATGTCTTCACTTGATCTTTCATCGTCATCACTAGAATCACTCACACAAGAATTATTGGTGGAGGACTTTGAGCTTGAAGCCTTTAATGCGACATACTTCTTTTCCATGTCTTTTGGTTTTTCCTTCTTTTCCTTTTTCTCATGCTTATTGATATTGATGAGCTCTTGATCATGCTCTTGAAGCTTCCTAAACAGTGTTGTTATGTCGAGTGTAGCTAGATTCTTTGCTTCCTTGATTGCTGTAACTTTAGGCTGCCATTCCCTATTAAGACATCTTAAAAAATTTTTAGTAGCAACAACGTTGGGAGTAACATGACCAAGAGTGTGTAAGCGATTGATTATATGAGAAAATATCTTTGCATATCAGCAATGGTTTCACCATGCTTCATGTGAAAGAGATCAAACTCTTGAGTTAATGTATTGATTCTAGCAAGTTTAACATCATTTGTCCCTTCATGGGCAATTCGTAGAGCATCCCACATTGCTTTAGCAGTCGCACAATGTGATACTCTAAAATATTAATCAACACCTAAAGAAGCAATAAGCAAATTTGTACCTTTCCAATCATAGCTATACTTTTTCTCGTCTTCCTCATCCCATAGTGCTTTTGGTTCCGGTATGGTAATGTTATCCTCATTGGTCATGGTTATTTGCATAGGATCATCCTCGATAACTTTCCATATATTTCTATTAACAGAGTTAATATGCACACGCATACAATCTTTCCAATAGCTATATTTTACATAGGTGAAAACAAGAGCTCTCGTATAAGCCCCTTTTGGATCGTTCTCCATATTCTACAAAGTAATATGTGAAGCACCAGATGAACCGGTGCTCTGATACCACTTGTTAGACGAGGTGATCGATATAGAAGGGGGGTTGAATAGATCGTTTAAAATAATTTTGCTTTTTAAAATTGTTTTTCAGAAAAATATGCGAAAGCTTCCTGGAATCTCCAATCGTCTAAACGATCCTCTGTTGAAAAGATCGGATATGCGTAACCGTATGGGATATATTGACAAAAAAATAATCAATGCGTTTTACTCAATTGATCAATCACTTATACAAACTCAATGAATATTAATTACTTCCAATGAGTTGAATGAGATAAGAATAAGAAAAATGAATAATTTGTGGGTTAGTAAATTTATCAAACACCTTGTGAGAAAAGCACCTTAGGTTTGATTTTACTAAATTGTAGTGGTAAGTTTTCTTAGGTATCAATCAAAAGGATTGTTACCAATGTTTTGAAATGAAATCAACACACTTCAATTTCAATAAATGCAGATTTGAAAAATTAGTTTTTGCACAGTATAGTAATCAAGTATAGAGATAAAGAAAAAGAAGAAGAACACACAATTTGTTAAGGCAGTTCCCCTTGTCGTCCTTGCGTAGGGTACGTCTGCCCCCAATTCTAGAATCTAGAATTGATATATTTGATATTAAGTTGCAAATGATACAAGAGAAGAGATAGTTCACAATACAAACAAACCAATGTTGCTGATGTAACCGTCTTCTTCCATTTCCTTGGTTTGAGCAAAACCAAGTGCCAAATTCTTTGAACAAACCTCCGGTTACCGCTACTTGATTAAGAAAACCCACTATTTCTTAATCCTTTCACTCGGCTGATTTCGACCGCAAGCAATTTAACCCCAAAAAAATATTCATAATCCTCCAGTTACCACTACATGATTAAGCAAACCCAACGTTTCTTAATCCTTTCATTCTGTTGAATTTAATGAAGCAAAGACTTGTGCAAAAACCCCCGCACCAATAGGAATCTCGGAGGAGAAAATCCAAATGATTTTATTAATGAACAACCCACAATTTCTCAATCTAAATCTGAATTGAATCCTTGATTTGAATGTTATCACCACAACAATTTTCTTGAATCAACAACCATGATTATGTGTAGATGTTGATATTTGAGAAGAGAGGATGAAGATGATGAGCACTATGTGTATATTTCACTAGTTCTTGTTAACTTCAAATAATGATGCATAATGAATATATTTATATGTTACCTAATAGCCAAGACCCATAATCATAGTAGAAAATTAGATGAGGCCAGCGAGCGGTCGACTCAACCAGAAGTAGGGTTCAGTGCAACACAACACACAGCCAGAGAAAAAACTGTTTTGAAGTGCAATGCGTCAACCGCTTAAGGACTTGAATCAATGAAAACTTTGAATATTTTGATTCCCAGGTTGAGTCGATCGAAAGGGTCGACGTGATACATCTAGCAGTGTCAGAGAAATCCATTATGAAGTGCAGTGCATCGACCGCTTCAGGACTTGTGTCGACGCAAACTTTGAATGTTTTAATTTCTAGTTTGAGTCGACCGGAAGGGTCGACCTAACACATCTAAGGCTTGATTGAAGATGATGAGTCGACCGCACACATCTTTGAGTTGACGCAGATATTGAATTTTCTCAAAAATAAGTGTTTCTGGAGATCTTCATTTCAATCATTCCATTGCAAGATTGTTCATAGGACCAACCCAAATAGAGAGAAATTAATAATCATTTTGACATCATTAAAATACTTATAGAGGGACTTTGCCCTCACAGTTTTGATGTTTTAAGTTTGAATATTTTTCAATGTCTGGAAAATAAATGTATTTTGTTTCTATATTTCGATTGTGTATTTATTTTTTTAGATACTCGCCAATAAAAAGAAAAACCTGAAAAAATATAAATACAAAAAGAAAAAATATATGGAAAATCCAAGTGAATAAGACATTAAAAAACAAAAACGCTTAGCATATTCATACGCATCCATGCATTCGCAAACATTGGATCATTTTACATTTCATAACAAAAAACTCATTAATTTTTAAAATCATCTCCAGTTAAACCATTGTTAGAAAAGTGCCACCTCTCCGACCATCATACCAAACAAGGGCCCATCAAAAGAAAGCGATGGAACAAATCGAAGAGAACTAAGCCACATTCAGGGAATATTTGGATCAGGTAAAAGGAAACATCGACTCAATGAAAGGATATATGAGTCAAGTTCATCTAGCCTTGAAAAACATCATCGAGAGGCAATAACAGATTCCTAGGGTATCCTTTGAAGAAGTAGCCCAAACTATTGGTGCATCAAGCGGTCACCAACCAAGAAGAGAACCAGAATCAGGACCTTAAAAGTCCAGTATGGCTCAACAAGAGGTCAGACAAGCTGATACTGAAGGTTTTATCCCACCTCCACCAAAGGTAGGGGCATCTCATACCTTGCAAATTCTGGTCAACAACGCGGACAACTACATAGACCTGTAGTATGGAGACCATGACCTAGAAGATTTCAATAAAGCATCTCAAAGAACAACCCATACTCATGTCACTGAAAATCCCTTGGAACTCAACCAGTACAAAGCTCTAGAAGAAAGGTTAAAAGCTGTTGAGGGCTACGATGCTTTCGATGTCGACGCTCTCAAAATGGGTCTAGTTCCTGATGTGGTGATCCCTCTAAAATTCAAAGTACCTGACTTTGGAAAATATAAGGGGTTCACATGTCCGAGGAACTATCTACACATGTATTGCAGAAAGATGCATGCATATGCTCAAGATCAGAAGCTGATGATCCATTACTTCCAAGACAGTTTGAGCGGGGCATCCTTAGATTGGTACATGCAGTTGGAATAGGTTCAAATTCAGACGTGGGCAGATCTTGCCAATTCTTTCTTGAGACAGTACAAATACAAATTGGACATGGTGCCTAACCACATGCAACTCCAAAACTTGTCTCAGAAGAAGGAGGAATCTTTCAAGGAGTATGCCCAAAGATGGAGGAAAATGGCAGTCCGCGTACAATCACCGCTCTTGGAGAAAGAACTAGTTGATATATTCATGGTCACTTTAAACAGACTATACTACGATAAGATGGTGGGAAGCGTCTCTTCTAGATTTGGTAACTATTGGTGAAAGAATTGAAGCTAGTGTAAAAAGCGGGAAGATATAAGGAACATCATCTAGTACCCCTTTTAATGCAAAAAGACATGTTCCTAACTTCTTGAAAAAGAAGGAAAGATAAATTAATGTTGTAGAATCACACCCAAAGGTACAACAACCATTAATAATTCCATGAGAACAACAACAAAACGGGTTTGAAAGGACTCCGAGAAGATTTGATCATCTTCCTGTCATACCCCAAATTTTGACCTAAGATCCTATCTTCATTTGCATTTTTATTCAAAAAAATCAAGGTCACGAAATACGGTCGGTTTTAACCTCTCACCTTCAAGCATTTCTTATGCAGAGATTGTCAAGTGTTTTAAACATTTTTAGCCTATGTATCACTAACTTCTAATCGCATACAAAGGTGTATATTCGTGTTTTCTTTGTTTCATGTGCAAAGATAGGTCTGAGTCAAGAGCATTAGGCGTCGCACCTCAATTAGGGTTTTGAGTCTCCCAAGCCATAAGTACAATTGATTGTGGATTCTCGAAGACTGATTCATCAAGGCACAACCTATAATCTTAGAGTATAAGGCCTCAAGCATCGTTCAATCTCATTTTGATCAAAGATGTTTTAAGGAACGTCAGAAGATCATGTGTTTATTTCCACTCCTTGTTCGACAAGTGGTCTCAAGCTTCCCCAAAACTTCCTTAAAGCACAGTCAAGATTTCATCATCACTGGTCCACATGTGCATCAATAGGTCTTGGAATGCAAGGAAAGATCAAGTTTGTAAATTGATTCAGAGCACATTGACAAAAAAAACATTTTTAAGATCAAGTTCATAAGATCACAACTTCTTCAATGTTTAATATTTTTGAGTGATTCTTTGGACATTTGGTTCCTTTTGACTCCCTCTCCGACTTAGCTTTACCAGTCAAAGGCCAGTTATATGTGTAAGATCATCAAAAGTTCGAATACTTTAGAGGTCACTTTGTAGACTTGGAGCTAATCTCAAGTAACTACTTACTGACTTTCAAGGATCGTAACTTCCTCAATTTTCAAAATCTTTAGACGATTCTTTTTGCACATTGTCATAAGTGATGTAATCTACAAGTTTTCTTTAAGAATCAAGGTCTAATTGTGCTTAGGAGGCCATTGGAATTTGTTGAAAAATATTATGGGTCATTTTGTGACTTAGAATGATTTTAGCCTCTAATTTCAACATATACTATGATGGTATATTCAAGACATTTATTCTTATGTTAAGATAATTCATGAAACAAGTGGTTGAGTTTGGAGATTCATTGATCATTTGTTGCTCGTAATTCAAGTCACTTGTGTTTGAGCGTTAATGATTAATGGATCGAAGTTGGATTTTGATTAAAGTTCTTAAGGCATTTGTTTGTTCATCAAGATTCGATTCATTAAAGTTTTAAGACTTACCTTTCCTTTCATTTCATACAAATTCCTTTTAGTTCAAGGTCATTATGCCAAGATTCAAACATTCACTATTTTTAAGTTCCACATCATTCAACTATCAAGACAATGTTCAAAATTCAAATGTCAAGTTCAAATGCCATTCAAGGTTGCAAACGTTTTTCAAGAGAGGTTCAAATACAAGGGACCAAAGTTCCATCCAATTTCTAATGCCTACAATTTAGAATTGTGGAAATTTTGAATTCAAATGTAATAAGTTACAAAGTCTAGACCATGTTTCACCAAAAGTTCTCATTTCATTCAAACACTCAATGTCATAATCAAAGTTACAAATTCAATCATCAAATGATCAAATACATCAATTCAAAACTACCAAGTCATATTTCAAAATGACATCAAGCTCCCAAACCTTGCTTCAATTTTCATCCAAACCTGTCCACCAAAACAACAAAACATATGAAGACAAAATCAATCCAATTTCAAAAGAAAAAGAGAGGGAAGATACATGTATTGTTACATGGGAAAATCAAAAAAATACAAAGTATAAAGGGACCTTTCCAATGATACTACACTCCAAATTTCGCTGCTGCAATATGCCAAAAAAACCAGTCCCTGCTATGCTGTCCAATTGTACCCCAATTGCACCGAAATGGTCAAAACAAAAGCTCCACCAAGAAAGCTAGAACAAAGCATACTACTTTTGTTTAAAGTTACCAAAAACTTTCCCTCCAAAGTCATTCCAACAGGCTTATAAGAAGGCTTCCTGCAACAGAAAAGATATCACATAAATCCTCATAAAACTCCAATACATAAGAAGTTCTACAAAAAGTGAAATTCTGTCAAAGTTTTTGTAGAACTTTCCTACAACCTCAAATCCATCTACAAAACTGTAAAAATCATGACCATAACACTCCTTTAAACCTTAATTTCATCACCTTCTGAATATCTACGCAAACCCACTCACCTTCAAAAACCCTTCAATCTCCAACATACTCACCAAAACCTGCATCGCACAAACAATATCGCAAACACAAAACGCAATGAACAGACGCAGAATAGAAGAAAAAGAAAAGAAGAAGAATAAGAGGGGAAGATAGAGTAAATATATCTTACCAGAGAACTTTCTAGCGAAAATCTATGGAATCCTCAGACTAAGTTCGTAAGTCTTCTTCTCCCAAACTTGTCTTTTCCAATCGTTACTTGTTATTGCTGTTTGAAACTGATAAAATGAGTAGAGTTGTTTTTTTTGTTGTTTGCTTCAAAACCGTGTGAGAGCAACCAGTTCAAGATTAAATACATATTCTAAACCTTGAGAAATAAAAACCAAAATCGTGAATGGTTGTTATTGTTGTATTCGACTCAGGAGGCATCTTCTGGTGCGGATCAGAACCTTCAACACCTTCAATCCCTTCATATTCCTCTCATTCATCTTACATCTCTCACCTCCACATCACACAAATGCTACCCATCACCACTAATGTGACTCCCTTTCATCTAGCTTCTCCGCAAGCTAACCTACTGTTATACACACTATCACTTCTCTCCATCTGCCAGCCATCCGCATAACTTTACTCCGTGCTAGTATCCTCCAATCACTATCACCACATTACGCCTTCGATCTCCACACATACTCCCTACGGACTAACTCCTTCAACCATCCACGGTTCCCCAACGGCTCCCACCAAACGACCCTTCATATTTAACTTCTCACCAAGTTCCATCGCCACCTTCATTTCCTCTTCTCCACCATCCCTGTTACCAACCGAACACCACCAAAACCCTTCTTCACCTTCCGCTCAAAACCGTAACTTCAACTCCCTCTGCAAACTATGACCTCACCGCACCCAATAAATGCCATCCCGGCGATGATCGCCACTAGTTCTACGGACGATTCGGATGTGATCAAAAGCATGAAGAAGAATTGGATTCTGAATCTATTTACAAGAGTTTTTTTCTTATGGTTATGGCAGCTAGAAGACCTAATGTTCAACTCAGAAAAGATTTGAGTAGAAGAGAAAGAGAAGTAAGTTCAAATTTAAGGTGCCCTCTTTCAGCCCCAGCAAAGCCCATGATGTACAAAGATGGATGCAGAGTTTTGATACGTGAGAGAGAGGGTCGTATTTGTTTCGTTTTAATTTCCATTTTAATCATTTTTCATTGGAATAATAATAATAATAATTAATTTGTGTTATTTCTCTTCCCAATAACAACAAAGAATGACGCCTTTCCTTTGTTATTAGGGTTTCGAAAACATTTCCTTGTCCCTTCCTAAATCGGGTCAGCCCATCGGGCCTGTTGGCCCAATCACGTTACCAATGTTCCTTTATATTTTAATTGAAACATAGTCATAACAGATAACAAACATAACTTAGTGGCAAGGCCTGTATGCTGTAACCTAAGGGACACGAGTTAAACTCCATGCTGGGGCATTTTTATTTTCTTTTTAGCTCTTTAGCCTTATTTCCCAATAATATTAAATATCTCACTGCCCTTCTTGTTACTAATTTGTTCGTTTAAATTTATTTTCTTGCAAATTCTCGATTACTTATATTGCGATGTTCATCTTATTTTTGCGTCTATTCTAAGGGAAATGTTTTAACTTTGTTGACTTCATGTTATCAAATATATTTGTTACGATTGTGCGAATCCCTTCATTCATTTTTGTTTTACTATTTTGTTAACCTTTAGTTAATTTTCCTAAAAAACTCAATTTTAAAACTCGCACCTTTTAAGTCAAAACTTCGACACTAGGTCGTCGTATCTTCAAAAATCTCGCCCACACCCTTTTTGACCAAACAAACCATTTTAATCAAACAAACAATTTTAACCAAAAACAGATATTCCAAAAGGTTCCTGCGGAGTACTGCAGATGCATTGGGTGCTAGTACCTTCCCATTGTATAACCAACCCCCGAACTCTAGATCTCTTTCAAAAACTCATTGTATTTTCATTACTTTTAAGTATTACTTTACATTGCATATTTGAGGGTTTTATTTCCCTCTTTACCCTTTTCCCTTGGAAATAATAAAGCGCGGTGGCGACTTTTGCTTTTACGAGTAAAGTTAATCAATAGCTTGATCTCCGATTTTCACCGCTACGCTTCCCATGCTGCACAGTCAATTATTGCAACACTTAATCTAAGCATCTTTGGTAGAGCTAAAGCCTCTAGCTCCTCCAATTAGGGCACTTCCACCAAAGTACGATGCCAATGCTAGGTGCGAGTATCATGCCAATTCTCTGGGGCATACTATAGAAAAATGTTGGGCCTTCAGACATAAGGTTCAAGATTTGTTAGATTCTCAGGATATTAGTTTTGACAAACCAAACATCAAGAGAAATCCCATGCCTCCACATGGTGGACCAGCAGTAAATACGATTGAAGTGGTCACTGACTTTGGGGCAGCCAGACAAGTGACGGTCCCGATAAACCTTTTGAAAGAATATTTGTTGGAGTGTAGGTTCCTCTTGGAACATAATAAATCTTTTGAAAAGACATTACAAAAATTGGTCGATCAGGGGATAGTCTAATATGGGCCAGACCCTAAAGAAGAATACATATCTGTGATATATGGAAATGCAAAGAAGCCATTGGTAATTCCTTGCCAAGGTTTGAACCTTAATAAGAAGACTCTTGTGATCCCATGGGGAGAGTCAACAGAAGCACCAATGATAATACCACAACAAAATTTGAGGATACCAATGACTCCAAAGACTACAATGGTGATTAGGGGGCCATATCGTATCCCTTACGAAAGCAAAAAAGTAGTACCTTGGAGTTATGATTCTACGGTGTATGTCAACGGTTTAAAGCAAGAATATGAACCATCGAGAAGTCAAGGACCTACAATCACAAATATAGCTGGAACAAGAGTCATGACTCACAGTGGTTGAATCTATGGTCCCGAACCACAAAAGAAAAATGATGCTATAATTAAGGATAAAGTAAAACTTGTGGTGGAGACCAGTCAAGAAAAAAAAATTCCAAGCAAGAATTTTACTGATCAAGAGGCGAAAGAATTCCTGAAAATAATCAAGAGAAGCGATTATAGGGTGGTGATCAGCTACACCAAACACCGACCAAGATTTCAATACTCTTATTGCTCCTCAACTCAGAAGCGCATTGAGACTATCTAATGAAGGTTCTAAGTTCTGCTCATGTTGCAAAAGAGATTACAGTAAATCAGTTTGACAATGTTGTAGCAAATCTGACATCAGGATCATATCTAGGTTTTAATGAAAGTGAGTTTCCTCCACAAGGCATAATCACAATAAGGCATTGCACATTTCTATTCAGATATTTACTACAAGCCTGTCCAGGGTGCGCACTAATACTGGTTCCGCTCTCAATGTGTTACCAAAATCCATCTTGATGAAGTTAACATTGGATGGTGTTGTAATAAGGCCTAGTTCCACGATAGTCAAAGCTTTTGACGATTCTCAAAGTACAGTGTTTGGAGAAGTGGATCTTCCTGTCAAGATCGGGCCGCATATGTTTTATATCACTTTTCAAGTCATGGATATAGAACCACCGTATACATGTTTACTCGGACGACCTTGGATTCATGCAGCAGGGGCTGTTACTTCAACTTTACATCAGAAATTGAAATTCTTTGTTGAAGGAAGATTGGTTATAATCGATGGTGAAGAGGACATCTATGAAATTCACATAGACTCCTAAAGATATATCAGTGCTGATGAAGAATGTATATCAACACCGTTTCAAGTTTTAGAGGTTGCTTCAATGGTAACACTACCAATGGAGAAAATCAAGAAATCTACTGTGACTTCGTAGAGAGACTTGCAAATAGTTTTGAAAGATGGTACCTCAAAAGGTTGGGGTAAACTTGTGGAGATACCTGAAAACAAGAATTGTTTTATTTTGGCTATGAATAATCAAAGGCTATCCTAAAAGGCAAGGCGTGGTTTCCTCCTATCCAGGAGACCTTCATCAATAAAGGAACGGAGCATGGAAAACAAGTGGCGATGATATCTAACAAAAGCAACACCAAGAGAGCGTCCGACTTCATCCGTGAGTGTGCTCCAGGAGAAGAACTCAAGAATTAGACACCGTGGAGATTCTAGAGATCTTTTTCTTTCCAAATTAAATTTTCTTGTTTTTGAAAGAACCTATGTCAAGCCCGAGGAATAGGGGTAGCTTGTAAGGGTCCCCCATTTGCTTCAGACAATATTCACAATTAATAAAAGATATATTTCACATTCAATCAAGATCCATGTCTTTCTATTGCATTTATTTCTTATATTTAAAAATGGCAATACTTTTCTCCATATGCATTTTCCAAATTCACATACTAAAACTGCACCAAAACATGATAAACATGCATATCCATGCCTAAAATCACCAATAATGTTACTGATGCTATCCAATACAACTTTGATGCACCCATCAACCAAGTGGAAGAGAAAGATGATGAAGATACTGAACTCTCCAAAGAATTGGCAAGAGAGATAGAGCAAAAAGCTTAAAATATACAACCATACCAAGAATCTATTGAGACCATCAACCTTGGCACAAAGGAGGATCCGAAAGAGATCAAGATAGGGGCCACATTGGAGGAAAGCGTCAAAGAAATACTGATCAAGTTGTTACATGAATATGTGGATATATTTTCCTTGTCTTACAGAGACATGCCAGGATTGGATATAGATATTGTGGTGCATAGACTACCTCTCAAGGAAGGTTGTTATCCAGTTACATAGAAGCTCATAAGAACCCGTCCATACATGTCTAGCAAGATTGAGAAGAGGTCCTTAAACAATTAGAAGCAGGGTTCCTAGCGGTGGTAGATTATCTACCTTGGATAGCTAACATCGTACCAATACCTAAAAAGGATGGCAAAGTGCAGATGTGTGTAAATTATCGGGATCTGAACAAAGAAAGTCCCAAAGACGATTTCCCGTTACCTCACATAGATTTTTTGGTGGATAACACAACCCAAGCATCACTATTCTCATTCATGGATGGTTTCTCAGGTTATAATCAAATTAAGATGGCAAAGTGCGGATGTGTGTAAATTATCGGGATCTGAACAAAGAAAGTCCCAAAGACGATTTCCCGTTACCTCACATAGATGTTTTAGTGGATAACACAACCCAAGCATCACTATTCTCATTCATGGATGGTTTCTCAGGTTATAATCAAATCAAGATGGCACCTAAGGATATGGAAAAGACTACTTTCATGACACCTAGGGGCACTTTCTGTTACAAGGTGATGCCTTTCGGTTTAAATAACATAGGGGAAACCTATCAACGAGCTATGGTCACACTATTTCATGATACAATTCATAAAGAAGTTGAAGTATACGTGGATGATATGATTTCCAAATTACAAATAGAAGAGGATCACATTGTACATTTACAAAAATTGTTCAAATGTCTGCGAAAGTTCAAACTGAGGTTGAATATGAACAAGTGTACATTTGGTGTCAAGTCAGGAATGTTATTGGGTTTTATTGTAATTCAACATGGCATTGAGGTAGATCCTGACAAGGTGAAGGCCATACAAGAAATGTCAGCTCCAAGAACGGAAAAAGAGGTTCGTGGTTTCTTAGGACGATTGAATTACATTTTGAGGTTTATATTGCACCTAACTGCTACGTGCGAGCCTATATTCAAATTACTTCGAAAAGACCAAAGATTGGTGTGGAATGATGATTGCCAGACAACCTTCGAGACGATAAAGCAATATTTACAAGAGCCATCAATCTTAATGCCACCAGTACCTAGAAGACCACTCATCATGCACTTAACAGTGCTCGTAGGGTCAATGGGGGTGTGTATTAGAGAAACATGATGAAACAG
Source organism: Vicia faba (assembly GCA_948472305.1). NCBI lineage: Eukaryota > Viridiplantae > Streptophyta > Magnoliopsida > Fabales > Fabaceae > Vicia > Vicia faba. The sequence goes on along the minus strand of OX451739.1, from coordinate 1,483,981,696 downwards.
GTAGGAAAGAGCATGAAATTTACTATCTCAGTAAGAAATTCACTTACTGCGAAACCAAGTACTCACTCCTCGAGAAAACTTATTGTGCATTGGCTTGGGCTACTAAACGTTTGAGGCAATATATGTTAACTAACACCACATGTTTAATAGCGAGAATGGATCCTTTGAAGTATGTATTTAAAAAAACAGCTCTTACAGGAAGGATTGCCCAATGGCAGATGTTAGTATCCGAGTACGAAATCCATTATGTTACTCAAAAAGACATCAAGGGAAGTGTACTAGATGGCCATCTATCTCACCAACCATTACTAGAATACCAACCAATAAAGTTCGACTTTCCAGACGAAGATGTCATGGTTATAGGTGACTATGAAATACTAGGACCCGACGAAGGACCTGAGCCAGGGGAACGTTGGACACTCATGTTTGACGGTGATTCAAATGCACTAGGGCATGGTGTTGGGGTAGTTTTGACTTCTCCAAAGAATTTTCACAAAACTTATACTGCAAGTGCAAGATATAATTTTCACAAAACTTATACTGCAAGATTATGTTTCGACTGCACCAACAATATTGCTGAATACGAAGCTTGTATCTTAGGTCTGGAAGCTGCTATTGATCTACATATTAAACACCTCTAAGTATATGGAGATTTAGCATTAGTCATATACCAAGTTGTTGTACCCAAAAATTTGCCCTCTCTTTTCTCAAGACATTTCTCTGAAAGATTTTCAAAAGCTCAAGTTTGTACAAAGTACAATTGGACTTTTAATACCCCATAGAGTTTCCATGGATCATATTAGACTTTCAAGAATCAGGTCGAAGATGGAACTTTTGAATATTCAAAAGGAGGAAGAGGAAGCTGTTGAAAGGGCAAAGTAGATAATAGATAAAAAAAGGTGTGCAAATGCAGATAACTATGTCGAATTCAAAATCTAGTTCACGCTGTTCGAACTGCATGACTGATCGAAAGGGTTGGTTGGTAGATTTTTGACAAATCGAATAAGAGCAAGCTTGCTTCGATCCCCAAGCTTCAACTGGGTAATGGCTTCCTTCGAACAACCTGCTTCGACCCACCTCTAAACCCTTTGACACACATAGTTTCGACACTATGGATTGCAATTCTATCTTCATGCTTGCTTTGATCCACAAGCTTCGACTAGGAAATGACTTCCTTCGAGCAACTTGCTTCGATTCATTGCTAAACCCTTCGACACACATAATTTCTACAGTATGAATTACAATTTGAGGTTTGGACATTTGAACTTTCAACCACTTAATCAACCGATGGTTACTGGTAGGAAAGCAATCCAGAAATTATTTCATTTTGACTATGCCAATGAGATCATCTTGCATACTCAAAGTGGTACATTCAGATGAATGTGGTCCATTCGAAGAACACACAATTGGTGGAAACAAATATTGTTTTATCTGTTGATGAGTTAGGTCGAAGGTTGTAAGTGGTCCATTCGAAGAACACACAATTGGTGGAAACGAATATTGTTTTGTCTGTTGATGAGTTTGGTCAAAGGTTATAAGTGGTCCATTCGAAGAACACATAATTGGTGGAAACAAATAATGTTTTGTGTGTTAATGAGTTTGGTCAAAGGTTGTGGATCTATGTGATCAAAACGAAAGGACGAAGTAAGTGGTACATTCAAATGAATGTGGTCCATTCGAAGAACACACAATTGGTGGAAACAAATATTGTTTTGTCTGTTGATGAGTTTGGTCAAAGGTTGTATGTGGTCAATTCTAAGAACATACAATTGGTGGAAACAAATATTGTTTTGTCTGTTGATGAGTTTGGTCGAAGGTTGTAAGTGGTCCATTAGAAGAACATACAATTGGTGGAGACAAATATTGTTTTTTCTGTTGATAAGTTTGGTCGAAGGTTGTGGATCTATGTGATCAAAACGAAAGGATGAAGTATTCGACATATTTTAGAGATTTAAGATGCCTGCTGAACAAAGTCCTATATGCTGCCAAGTCCAAGATTGCTGTACTATCCATATAACAGCCTAAAACCATGTCAAAAAATAGTCTGCTGTACTGCTATGAAACAGCCCTACACCAAGCTGCCATAAAACTCCAAAACTGCTACAAGACAGTCCTGCTATGCTGCTCCTAATCCAGTCCAAGCCTGCATTATCTCAGCACCATATATGCACAAAATTAGCACATAAGAGATACATAAAAAAAATAATGGAAGAACACACCCAAACAGTTCAAGTTTTATTTGTTTTCCCCCCCAAAACCCCAGTAAGACTCTTATATAAATAAGCTGTTTCACAACACACAAAGGGGGATTTTTGGCAAGGAAAAAGGAGAATAAAAAAAGAGAGAGGAGAGAACACGAAGGCTGAAGCCTTAAAACGCTCTTAAACCCAGAACCAAAAAAACACAACACCTCTGTTCTTTCCTTTCGAATCCAGAACCAAAAAAACACAACACCTCTGTTCTTTTCTTTTGAACCCAAAACTAAAAAACACAACACCTCTGTTCTTTTCTTTCAAACCCAAGAACATTCAAGGCAGCAAGTCAAGTTTGAAACACACATTCCAACTTCAAGGTAAGTCTTCTTAACTTTAAACCCTTCGTTTCAAGCATCATTGATGATTCATCTTCGAAGATAACCTGTAATAATCATTGCCTTCAAAGTTACCCTTTTTGTTTTGTTTTCCTTTCTTGTCAATTATATGTTAAGAACTTACCTATACAAACCATAAAACAATGTTGGAGTGAAAAATTACAGCATGGTTCGACACAAAGCCTTAGGCTTCGACACATACTGCTTTACATGCCTAAACACAAGGGAAAAGGGTATGTGATTCGACACAACACATTATGCTTCGACTCATACTCAGTTAGATTTGGGAATTACAGGGTTGAATGAAGGATATGTTCGACGCACATAAGCGTGCTTCGACACATGCTTCGACCCATGTTCGAAAGACTTGTTTTTTTCTCTCTCTTTTGCGCTGTTTTTTACATATTTCATATATTTGTTTCATAACTATTCAACATGGTTTGTAATAGATAATTAGGTTTAATTTCTTGCAATCTCCATTTGTACATTTGTATCCCCCATCCCCCAAATGATGTAATAGCTTAGAACATTTATTTTCTGCATTTTTATTGCTTTCATAAATATTAGTAATTAGGGTGTGTATGGAAAGACAAAAAGTCAACCTTAGAAAATCCTAATCCAAGACAAGACAATGCATGAAAAATAAACACTTGCACACTTATACCTCTAGGGCTAACTCCACTTGTTGCCTTGAGAAAAATAGTCAGGATGTGCTTGTGAGCCATCTTAGCAAAAATAATCAAAATACAAGATCATAGTCCCTCGATGACGCTACAAATGTTGCCTTATAAATGATCTTAGTCCCTTAAGAGAAATGCTAGGATATCTCACAATATTTACATTCATGACTATACAATGACCAACGCATGTCCCTTCACATCCAACGATAGGGATTCTTAACAAATCAATGGTAAGATAGAAACATCTAAAGGAGGAGGAAAAGAACATAGACCTTTTGAGTAGGTAGGACGCTCGTAGTTGATTTCTCACAAAGTAAAACCATTTCCACACTTACACTTTCAAAAACATCTTTAAAAACAAACATCTCTTTAAACTATTTTCAAAACCAACACTTTGTATATATTCTTATAGAGACGAGAATCATTACAAAGTTTGCCGAAACAAAGGCGTTTTCAAAATACTTTTAAAACCCACCATAAACACATTTCAAACAAAGAATTTTCAAAGTGATCTAGCAAGCAACTAAGAGCCCGTAGATAACTATGGATTAAAAGGGTGCTAACACATTCCCTTTTCATAAACTACCCCTCGAACTCAAGAAAATATCTCAAAGGTCTTTCCTGTTCTTTTCACCCTTTTTTATCGGATAAAAGAAAAGTCAGTGGCGACTCTTGCTATCCGCAACAATTGTAATCAAACGCAAAACACACAAGTCAGTTTTCCCATCGTATGACAGAATTGCCGACTTTGCTGGGGAGTTTTGAAACTTAAAAGTGGGGCTACCTTAGAGTTAGATCACATTTAATTGCTTTCATTGTTTGCTTTATCTTTATGTGACCTTCTTTGGGTTTGTATTGATCCTCTACCCGGATCGGGGAACACCATTAGTTAAGTAGCAATAGATTGTGGAAACTATATGACGTAGACCGATATGGTTGAAGCAAAGGCTACGTTAGTGTGACACATTTATTGGTACCGGTATCCCTTGTGTTTAATCAAAGAGAATACAAGCCCGCTGAGTGGTGTCGTGAAGCACTAACTGACCTTAGAACCTTTAATTGAATAACTTGGCCATTAGAAAGTAGTGAGATAGCCGACTTTGGTGTAAAGATGAAGATTGGTTAATACTCGATACTACACTCATTCAGATAAGACTTTTGGGATATTTTGGCCGAAAGAAAAGATTGATTATGCCGAGACAATGCCCAATGAAGAAAGATCAATGATATTGAGATCCGTAGAACCCGATTATTTTCTAGGATAGGTTGAGCCAACTAAACTTCAAGAGGGTACTTACCTATGAAACCCATGCAAGCCTAAACCTAAGATCTTGGTGTGTTTTGTTTGTGATTATTATTTGTGACATCATAAGCATCATAACATCATAAGAGTTCTCACTAACCATTTCAAGGATTTAGGGATTTATCTTTGTTCTATTTTGTAGGTCATGACTTCCATTCTTAGGAATACCATCCGAGTCAACTTCGTGAAAGTGCATCCTCAACTTCAAGAGTTAGCATCAAGGGTGCCTTGAGATTCTTCCTTCACCAAGAAATATGATTGGCTTCTCAACTTAGCTACCTCAAATTTCCAAGAAGAAATGATGTGTGTGATTTTCCAATTCTTTGATCCTATGCATCATTGCTACACTTTTCCTAACTACCAATTGGTACCTAAATTAGAAGAATTCTCTCAACTATCAGGAGTGCCTATGCTTGATCAAATACCATTCACCGATTTAGAGGAGACTCTAAAGCCTGGAGTTATTGCCGATGCCTTGCATTTGAAGAGATCTGACATCATGACAAATTGGGAGACAAGAAGTGGAGTTAAGGGTTTCTTAGCCAAGTTTCTGTTAGAGAAGGCTCGTTCATTCTGGGAGGATATGGATTTTAAAGCTTTTGAGGATGCCTTGGACCTTCTAATCTATGGCTTGGTTCTATTTCCCAATCCAGACCAACTCATAGATGTGAATTCTATCAAGGTTTTTCTCTCTTGCAATCTCGTACCTACCCTGCTTGGAGACATTCTACATTGTTTCCACACTCGCACCATGAAGAAAAGGGGTACCCTTTTATGTTGCATTCCATTACTGTCTAGGTGGTTTATTTCGCACCTACCTCGATCAACATTGAAGAATGAGCAAGGCTTGACATGGTCTCAAAGGATGATGTCACTCACACATTCTGATATTCATTGGTGTTCTCGATCCTTGGAGGACATTACTATTATCGACTGTTGTGGGGAATTAACTAATGTCCCTCTGCTTGGAATTAGGGGAGGTATTACATACAACCCTTGTTTGGATTTATGACAGTTTGGGTATGCACGAAGAGATGGTCCCCATGATGCACTCATCCAAGGTTTGGTATTCGATCACGAGGGCGACAACCAAGGCTATCGTAAAAGGTTCATACGAGCTTGGAGAATGATAAACAAAGTAGATAGTAAGACATTGGGACATAAGAATTCTGTCACCCTTGAGCCTTACCTTAAGTGGGTACGAACTCGTGCTCAATGTCTCGTGATGCCTTACCCCGCCATCTTACCAATCACCATGGAGCCTGTTGCCGAAGGAGATGTTCCATATACTGTCCTTTATCCTGATATGCCTACTTCTCTTGAAGATTTGCAAAGAGCTTGGATTCAGCTAAAGGGGGAGCGAGACACCTTTGAAGCCCAATTTTATGCAAGAGAGAAGAAGACATTGGAGCTCACGAGAAAACTTCATGAGGAGAGGATCCTGAATTCCTATATTTCTCCAAAGAGGAAGCATCCATAGGAAATTTGAGCCATTGTTATTGTAATTTAGTTCATTTTTTATTCTTTTGTAAGCCCAAGGGGCATTTTGTAATCAATTTGAAATTATTAATATAATTAATGTTTATTCCCTTTTGTCGAAACAAATTTAAATCTTCTAAATCCTTGAAATCATTTGCATACGCCTGTTCATGCATCATAACATAAATAAGTTTTCCATAACAGGTTTCTTTATCTTTCTACTGTTTATTTTAGTAAGATGGATATCGAACAAACAACGAAGGATCTTCAAGCATATAATGCTCAATTCTAATAGATGTTTCTGGCTCTGGCTAAAGGAAAAGAGGACCTGAAGGATCTCATGATCAAAGATAAGAAGAAAAATACAAAGAAACCAATGGGTGTCCTGAATATGGGAAGGAGATTCAGAGAACCAGCAAAGCAAGCTCTAGAATTCGTAACTCCATCAAATGAGGGGGACAATCAGGAAGAGAAGACAAAAGAAGGGGACCACAGTCTGGTGTCTGATAAAGAAGAGGCTGACTATGTTGAAGAGCAATATCCTCCTGATGATGACAAATATAAATAGCTGTAGGATCGTCTCAACACCATGAAGATTCAGAGAGTACCTGGTCTGGATTTTGAAGAATTAGGGTTGGTTTCTGGAGTGGTCATTCCACCGAAGTTCAAGGTTCCCGCATTTTCTAAATATGAAGGAGTTTCATGTCCTAAGATGCATCTGAGGTCTTATGTCAAGAAGATCCAACCTCACACCGCTGATAGGAACTTTTGGGTGCATTTCTTCCAGGAAAGTTTATCGGGGACTCAATTGGAATGGTTCTATCAGCTGGAGGGAACCAACATCCGCAATTGGGAGGATCTGGCTGCTGCTTTCTACATGCAGTACCAATACAATGCTGACCTCGCTCCAACCCATACACAACTTCAAAGCATGTCTATGGGTTCCAGTGAGGGATTCAAAGATTATGCCTAGAAATGGAGAGATCTTGTAGGAAGAGTCCAACCTCATATGTATGATAGAGAGCTGGTAGATATGTTCTTGAGTACTTTGTCAGGCCCATTCTTAAAACATCTGATTGGGAGATCTTCAGCTGGGTTCACTGAGCTGATATTGACGAGTGAAAGAGTAGAAGCTGGTATCAAGAGCGGTAAGATTCAAAGAGATGCGTCTTCAAGTATAGTAAAGAAACCATTCTTTGGGAAGAAAGAAGTAAGTGTTGCCTATGGTCAAAAGAATCAAAGCAAAGTTGAACACAGCCCAACAGTGGGAGCTCTAATGATCTCTAACCCTGTATCAACTAAACGAAAAAACAATCAGCGCATGTAGGATGCGCCTAGAAGACAGTTCACCCATATTAACATGTCCTTATCTCATGTTTTGCCACACTTGTTGAAGTCTAATCTGGTCACTCTGAAGGAGCCTCCTCAAAATCCAAACACTACATCTCCCTGTTATAATCCAAATGCTCGGTGTGCCTACCACTCCAATAGTCAGGGGCATGATACAAATGATTGTTGGGCTCTGAAGAATAAATTTCAGGATCTTATTGAGGCAAAGGAGATTGAATTTGACCCTTTCGAGACCCCTAATGTGATAACTGCACCAATGCCCAAGCATGGTCAGAGTGTTAATACCGTTGATGACGACCTGTTTGTTTCTTCTGTTGATGAACTAGCGACTCCTCTTCTGATTGTTAAGAAGAATCTCTTGCTTGCCAGTTTATTTCCGGGTTGTGGTGAAGGTTACCACCTGTCTACGTCTCTACCCAATGGTTGCTTGTTGTTGAAGATAGGTATCCAACGCCTGATGGACAATAAGGAAATTCTGTTTGAGAAGACTCCCTCTACGAGAAGTCTGTGTGAAGATATATCAATTATTACCATTTACGACAATCCTCCCAGGGTCTCCTCCAAAAGACCTTTCAGGATTACATCCACTTCTAAGGTTTCTCCTTTAATTATCAATTTTCCTGGGCCGATACCATATTCCTCCGATAAGGATGTTCCTTGGAACTATGGAGCTGAGTCTACTACCATGGCGTCAAGCAAGACCTATTGGCTATCAAAGATGAAGTTGTGGAAGATACTGATCCTAACATTGAAAACATTGTTGGGAGTAGTAAAATTACCAAAATCGGAAGGATCTTCTCTCTTGAGATCTCTCCGAGGACTATTTCCATTCCTTTGGTTATTCCTTCTAATGTTCATATTGTTACTCCTGTTGCTACTCCTACTGCCACTCCTTTGGTTATTCCTGCAAATGTTCCTATTGTTACTCCCGCCGTTACTCCTACTATCACTCCTGTTATTATTCCTGCTACTGAGTCAACTGAGACTCGGGGCAAAGAAGTACTGGTTGAGCCTTCCCGGATGGAGGCACCTAAAGTAACCATTCCCGAAGCCTCTAAAAAAGAAATGGAGGAGATACTGAAAATCATACAAAAAAGTGACTACAATGTTGTGGAATAATTAGGGAAAACCCCTTCAAAAATTCAATGCTGGACTTACTGTTATGCTCTAAAGCCCATGCTAAGGCTTTGGTGAAGTTCCTCAAATCATCTCATGTGCCACAAGGGACTTCTGCCGACCAATTCGAGAACTACGTTGCTAGTCTGACTACTGATAATGGACTTGGTTTCTCTGATGTTGATTTGACGTCTAAAGAAAGAAAGCATAATGATGCCCTGCATGTCTCTATTGAATGCAGGGGCACTACCCTGGATCGTGTTCTAGTTGATACGGGTTCGTCGCTAAATGTTATACCCAAGGGTGCCTTAGACAGATTGGACTGTCAAGGACTGAGTTTGAAGCCCAATAATATTATGGTGAAAGCTTTTTATGGTTCTAAGAGAATGGTACATAGGGAGGTAGACATTCCTATTAAAGTCGGTTCCCAAACTTTTGGCTCCACTTTCTATGTGATGGACATTCACCCGTCTTACTCTTGTTTATTGGGACGCCCTTCGATTCATGGGGTTGGCGCTATCACTTCCACCTTGCATCAAATGTTAAAGTATCAGGTTAATGGAAAGATTGTTAGAGTCCATGGCGAAGAAGAGTATATGGTGAGCCACCTGAACTCTTTCCGATATGTCGAGATGGACGGCGATTTTATCGAGACCCCTTGCCAAAATTTTGAAGAAGTTCCTCAGATAATTGCTTTTACCAAAGGTACCACCGCTGTTTCAGATATTACTAGACCTCCACTGAAGATGACTTCCCTAAAAGATGCTAGGGCTGTAATCAAAAAGCCATTCGTCGTGCTCGCGTCGGAGGACCACCATTACGCATCAGTAACCATGGAGTCAACGCTGTAGAAGACACTGACAATGACTGTGACCTGGACAATTGGATCTTGCCTGCTACCAATGGTGGACTTAACAATTGGACATCTAGATACTTTGTTCCCATTACTTTCATCCAGGAGTAATTTTCTTTTTGTTTTTTGGGATATGTAATATTTCAAAAATTTAAACTCTAAAGCCTTGTGTCTTACCCGAGGCACAATGGTTTATTTGTGAGGGTTATCATTTCACTTTCATATGTCATAAATAAATCATTGGATGTTTTGCATACAAATTTTTGCACTCTTTGTCTTTCTTTTCTGCTTTTTACTTTATCAAAATAGTTATGCTCTTTTACACACACCCACATATCAAATTGCAAATCCACATCCACTCTGGATCCCATTGATAATAGTTCTGTTACTGCCAGTTATGACTTTGAAAATCCAATCTACCAAGCTGAAAACGAAGGTGAGGTAGATTGTGAAGTAGCAAGAGAACTTGCTAGGCTATTACAACAAGAGGAAAGAGCAATACAACCACATAAAGAGCCAGTCGAGACGGTAAACTTGGGTATTGAAGAGGATAAAAAATAAGTCAAGATAAGTGCCAACTTAGAGCATAATGTCAAGGAGTGGTTAATTCAGATGTTACATGACTACATTGAGATTTTCGCCTGGTCGTACGAATACATGCCGGGGCTGGACACTGATATTATGGTTCATCGTCTACCAACGAAAGAAGACTGTCCTCCAGTGAAGCAAAAGGTTTGCCGTATACACCCTGAGATATCAGAAAAGATGAAAGTCGAGGTTATGAAACCGTTTAACGCCGGGTTCTTAGCTGTTACTTCTTATCAATAATGGGTTGCAAACGTGGTACCAATACCTAAGAAGGATGTCAAGGTGCGTATATGTGTGGATTACAGAGATTTGAATAGGGCGATCCCCAAGGATGACTTTCCGCTTCCCCATATTGATATTCTGGTTGACAACACTGCACATCATAAGATCTTCTGAAGAAGTGAAAAACACAAGAAGGGGGGTTGAATTGTTAAAACTTGAAATCAATTTCAGTCAACGCAGTATTTTTATCCTAGTTCGTTTGATCTCAAACTACTCCAGTCCACCCGTCAAGGTGATTTCGCCTCTCTCCAACGAGGTCTTAATCCACTATATTCAACTGAATATTACAACTGCTTTAACAAGTGCTAAAGCCTTCTTGAGTCAAACCACAAACCGGTTTCTCAAGGAAATACTTTCTTACAAGGAATTGAAATCCAGGTGTGTGAATGTTTTCTACAAAAACTGTTTATCACAACTGTGATACTACACAACTTAAGCTTATGAGAACTAGATTGCTAAAATAATTGAGTAAGGAATTGAGAGCTTTTAGCAAACTGAGAGTAAGGAAGATGATGAATATCTTTAGGCGTGTAGAGTGTTGTAGAGCATTATCCAATTCAATCTTCATTGACTTGTTTATATAGCATTGGAAATAGTGTACGTTGGAGTAATAATTCTGTTTCAATGCCAATAACATTCTTTCCTTATTAAGCAGATCTTGTCTGGAATGATGCCGTTGGTAATAAATCATCTTGAATGCACAGTACCATTGCCACTTAAGCGTGTTCTGGCTTTGGCTCATTCTGACGCTGCTTAGGTGCTGATGAACTGTTGTTGTCTTTATCAGAGTTCAGATGGTTAAGCACAGATCTGTTCATCAAGCTTCAGCATAAGCGCAAGTTGATCTTCTGATTCTGGTATCTGATATTACATCTTCTGATGCTGATGTTGATATCCAATTTTCTGATGCTGATGAGGATGTTCTCATGCTGATACCCATCAGAGTTTCTGTAAAACAGAATGTAATTTTTAGATAGCATATGTGTCTTACATGAATCATACAATTAATGTATCTTAGCATTTTGTTATCATCAAAACTTAAACTTAGGGTAGTAGATTCAAACTTTGTTCTAACAATCTCCCCCTTTTTGATGATGACAAAAACTAGATATTTTTTTAATTGAAAATTAGCGTGAAAAGTATCAGAGATAACTAAATAATAAGTTGTATCAGAATTAAATAGGAAGTTATCAAAGATAAGGGATAAAGAGATATCAGAGTTTAGATCGGAGATACTCCCCCTGAATTTATTACTTCCCCTTTTTAATTCCAAGAGTTCTTCAGGATCAGATCTTTATTGACTTTCTTTGAACATCAGAATATCAGAGCTTCAGATCAGAATATCAGAGCTTCGGTGTATCAGAGGTGATTAACTTCTTGTACCTGTAGACTTATGCAAAAACAGAAAACATTCAAGTATATCAGAGTGTTAGAATGTTTGAGACTTTTTGTCTCAGTAATCCGTTATTGAAAAATATCATTCTTGTTCTCCCCCTTTTTGTCAGTAATCAAAAAGTGTAAGTAATATAAGCTAAAACCATCAGAGCAGAAAAACTTGTTATATTAAATTCAGAGCCAGACAAACAGTACAGATGATATGCAAAGAAAACAATGAAAATATCATGAATGAAAAACTAAGGTTGGGGTGGAAAGCGTGTGAACAGAGTCTCCAACATTGTCTTAATCTGATCAGCCGTTTCATTCTGCTTGTGCACCATGCTGACTACTGTATCTATCTTTCTATCTTGCACGTCCATCCTTTCCTTCATCTTCTGATCATTTTCATCCATTCTTTGCTGCAGACGAATATCATTCAGCTTCAGCTCTTCCAGAGTCTGCCTGTCCAAGGCAGCTTGAGAAACGTCAGAAGCAGGAAGCTTTTGAGAGCTTTCTGCAACATCTTCAGCTTGACTAACCTCTTCAGCTTGAGTTGTCTGATCCTCTTCTGGCTGCACTTTTGAAGCTGGACGCTTCTCAGACCATGGCTCACTATCCAGAAGGAGCACTTCTTCCTTCAGCAGCTGACTTCCAACTTCCTTCAGCAGCTTGCTGAAGTTCTGTTGTGCTTGCTCATAATTGATGTCTTGCAACTTGAGGGCTTCAGCGTGTACCCACATTTTGAAATGTGTCCAGAGTTGGTATGAGGCAGCAGGATCAATCATTCAAGGACAAACTTGCTTTAGAGAAGCAATCCACTGCTGCAAGCCTATTTCAAAATTCACAATGCCAGAGCCAACATCTAGCTGTTTTGGTTTGGGAATGGCTATTTTGTTTTTAAGGTCAGCAAGACGGTTAAGGATTGTTAAATCAATGAAGGTCCTGCTGTGGTCTTCAGTATTTTGTTTGGGAGATGGAGTGGGAGAATCAGAAATGATAATTGGACTGTTTGGAGTGTTTGGAGGGGTAGTTTCTGGTGAGGATGGCAGCTGGGGTATGTTTATGGTTGTACCACATGGCAGCTGAATTGCCAAGGGTTGTGGCTGAGAGGATTGAGGAGAATGAGGTTCAGGTTGTGGCTCAGGGGATGGAGTTTCAGAGTGATGAAACTCAGGTCGTGGAGGTGATGGTTGAGGTGAAAGTGGATGAAGTTCTGGTTGTGGAGAGGGAGGAGGAATTGCTGGTTATGGAGAAGGAGGTGGAATTTCTGGTTGTTGTGGAATTTGTGGTTCTTATGGTATGGGTGAGAGAGTATGTTCTGGTTGAGGAGAGTGGGCAGTCTCTGGTTGAGTGTTTGGATTTTCTGAGAGGTGAGCGGAAACACGTTGATCAATTTCAGAAAGAACTTTGTCAAGTTCTGATTCTGTTGATGTTGTAGGTTTTGGAGTTTAGGATTTGGTGCGGGATCTCCTGAGAGTCAGTGACTCAGAAGGGTCATCCTCTGGTTCGGTTTCATCAATAGTTGGTATAGGGATTGGAAGTTCATGTGAAGCTGGGGTTGGGATTGATGTTGGAATAGCAGAAGAATTTAAAACATTAGCAGCAGATAGATTACCTCTCTTCTTAGGGGTCTGCTGGGATTGTCCTTCTGAAGTGGCCTTTCTTTTCTTCGTCTTCTTCACAGTAACTTCTAGATTTTGTTGGTGCAGATCTTTAATATTCAGTTTGGGATCTGTACCATCAGCCTTGCAAGCGTCCAAGTATCTGAGAACAACTACTGGTTTAGATTCAATCTCAGAAAATAGTGGAAAGTCGTCCAGAGGGACTCTTCTGCTGGTGATGTCAGCAAGAGGAGTAACGCTGGACTCCTTTCTGATATTCTCTATCAGTTTCATTTTCTTCAGATTCTTGGTGTTCAGAGGCTTGCCAACAGTAGGTTCAATAGAACTTAATTCCTGAGCTTCTGTAAGGTGTTCTATCAGCCTATTCTCAGTCAGAATATCTGATATTAACCTGCCAAAGGGTATCCAATCCCTTTTTGTCCTTTCTTCTTCCCTTGTCTCCTTGACGCTGGTCCTGAGGTGGTTAAAAAGAAGATGAGCCAAGTTAATCTTTACCTTATGATTAATAAAATTGATCAGAAACTGCTGATCTATATTTATATAATCAGGAGAGCTTGTGGGCTTCCTGTGATTAAAGCACCCCAGAATAATCTTCGCCCATATTCTGTGCTGATCCTTTAAGTCTCTGATTTTGCTGCTGGGAACCCCATGGGTGAAAATCTTCCTTGCAATGACAGCAACATCAGAGCATCTTTCTGCCATGTCGATACAGCGGATACCACCGCCACTATATCCAATCAATCTTGCAATGTGATCCTCAGTGATCACAATCTTCTTTCCCATTATGTAGGAGGTAACTTGATGTGTTGATGAGTACGCATGAATCCAGAACTCCTCGACCAATACTGGGAACGTTGGTCCCACCAACCTATCAAAATATCTCTCCCATCCTTGTGCCCTAACTTCTTCTGTCAAATCAAATCCATTATCTTTCAGACTGGAGAAATCAACAATTAGTTCAGACAACACTTCCAAATTCTTCACTGGTGTAAGGAGTGTTCTGAAGGGAACTTGGTATTGTTCAGATGAAGCCTCCTTCTGAGAACCTGCAGAAACGTTGCTGGAGGTTGCCATGTTCACACTTAGGGTTTTCTGAGAAAACTTGAAAAATGGGTTTCTTTTGAGAGAGATGAACACACAAGTAAGAATGCAGAGAAAGTATTTGGATGATTGTAAGAAACGGTAAAAGATTAATGAATGATGTTAATGTGCTTAAATAGATTTCAAAATATGTTTTGAAAGTGTAAACGGTTTTAAGAAAGAGAAATAATTCATGATTACATTTTAAAACATGATTACGTGCATTTAATGCTTGCTGATTTTGGGGGATTTGAGAAAGATACTTGAAACGGTTACCAGACATGTGTCTCAATGCACCCAATCAACGATTTTCATTCTCAGAAGCGTGCACGTGTTCTGCTTCAGAGATTTGCTGATGATTGGATGACACTTGTTTGATTTAGTGAGCAGCACATCTATCCTTGAGCTGTAACGCTCAGATCTTTAAGAATAGAATCTGATACAATCTGCATGTCTATCTTTCTGAAAGGAGATTGATCAGAAGTTCACAGTAAACAGAAAACACATTCTGAAGGTTAGTATATAAAATTAAAACATTTTCACTCTGGGCAGAGTTTCATGCTGAGATGTTTCAGAATGAAATTGAACCTATCTTCAGAAAGGGGTTTAGTGAAGATATCAGCCCATTGATGGTCTGTATCAATAAATTTTAAGTTCAATATTCCTTTCTGAATGTAGTCCCTAATGAAGTGATGTTTTATTTCTATATGCTTAGCCCTAGAATGCAAAATAGGATTTTTACTTGAGCAAATAACAGAAGTATTGTCACAGAGTATAGGGATGTTACTCTAAAAAATCTGGAAGTCTTCAAGCTGACTTTTCATCCAGAGCATTTGTGTGCTACATCCAGCTGCTGCTATGTACCCAACTTCTGCTGTTGATAGCGCAATTGTGGATTGCCTTTTGCTGGACCAAGAGATCAGATTTTCTCACAGAAACTGGCAGCTTCCAGAAGTACTTTTACGCTCTACTCTGTCTCCAGCAAAGTCAGCATCGCAGTAGCCTACTAAGCTGTAATCACTAGATTTTCTATAAAATAAACCCAGATTAGTAGTACCTTTCAGATACTTGAAAATTCGCTTAACAGTTGTTAAGTGAGATTCTCTAGGATCTGATTGGAATCTAGCACAAATACATACGCTGAATAAGATATCAGGCCTTGAAGCTGTCAGATAAAGGAGAGAACCAATCATACCTATGTAGACCTTCTGTTCTACCTTTTTGCTTACCTCTTCTCTTTCCAGAATGCACGTGGGATGCATTGGAATCTTTGATGGCTTACATTCTGAGAGGTCAAATTTCTTCAGAAGTTCTCTGACATATTTTCTCTGATGAATGTAAGTTCCCTCTGGGTTTTGATTGATCTGAATTCCCAGAAAGAATTTCAGTTCTCCCATGAGGCTCATCTCAAATTCTGCCTGCATACACTTAGCAAATTTTCTTCCAAGAGAAGGATTAGTAGATCCAAAAATAATATCGTCTACGTAAATTTGATAGACTAAGATGTCATTCTTAACTAACTTACAGAATAGGGTAGTGTCCACCTTCCCTCTGGTGAATTCATTTTCTAACAGAAAGTTACTCAGTCTTTCATACCAAGCTCTGGGAGCTTGTTTCAGACCATATAGTGACTTCTTTAGTTTGAAAACATGTTCTGGATGTTTTGTACTTTCAAAACCAGGGGGTTGGTGCACATACACCTCTTCTTCTATATAACCATTTAAGAATGCACTCTTGACATCCATCTGATACAGAGTGATGCCTTTATTAACAACAAATGAAATTAAAAGTCTGATAGATTCTAACCTGGCGACTGGAGCAAAGGTTTCTGTATAGTCTATTCCCTCTTGCTGACTATAACCTTGTGATACCAGTCGTGCTTTGTTTCTAATGACTTAACCTTGTTCATTTAGCTTGTTTCTGAACACCCATCTTGTTCCAATGACGTTGAATCCTTTTGGTATGGGAACAAGATCCCATACGTCATTTCTGGTGAATTGATTCAGCTCTTCTTGCATTGCTAGAATCCAGCCGTTGTCCAGAAGTGCTTCATCAATAGAAGAAGGTTCAATCAGAGACACAAGTCCCATGAGGGATTCTTCAGAGTTTCTGAAGCTGGCTCTTGTTCTGATTGGATCTTCTTTTCTTCCTAAGATAGTTTCTTCTGGGTGATCCAAGCTGCTTCTGGGTAGTCTCTTCTGAGGTTGATCAGCAGCTATTGTAGGATTGCTAGCAGTGCTCCTTTCAGATGTTGAAGGAGTGTCTTTGTTGAGAGCTTCTGATGACTTGTCTTCAGAACCTGTAAATTCAATTTCCATACCTGCAAAGACTTCATTCTGCTTTGATTTTTCAGAGTCAAGCTTATCATCAAAACGAACACTGATTGATTCTTCCACAATATGTGTTTCTGTATTGTATACTCTGTACCCTCTTGAGCGTTCAGAGTATCCTAACCTAATACACTTCTGTGCTTTAGAGTCAAACTTGTTCAAATAATTTTTTGTATTTAACATAAAACAAGTGCATCCAAATGGATGGAAATATGAAATGTCGGGCTTTCTGTTCTTCCACAATTCATATGGAGTCTTTTCCAGAATAGGTCTTATTGAGATTCTATTTTGAATGTAGCACGCTGTGTTTATTGCCTCTGCCCAGAAGATCTTAGCAACGTTTGTCTCATTGATCATGGTTCTGGCCATTTCTTGCAATGTTCTGTTCTTTCGTTCTACAACTCCATTTTGTTGGGGAGTTCTAGGACAAGAGAAATCATGCAGAATGCCTCTGTCATTAAAGAATGACTCAAATTCTTTGTTTTCAAACTCTCCACCATGACCACTTCTGACTTTAACGATTCTAAGATCCTTTTCATTCTGAACTTGGTTACAGAAGGTAACAAACACAGAGTGTGACTCGTCCTTGTGTCTTAAGAACTTTACCCATGTCTATCTGCTATAGTCATCTACGATTACTAACCCATACTTCTTGCCACTGACTGAAGCAGTTTTAACTGGTCCAAATAAGTCAATATGCAGAAGTTCTAATGGCTTAGAGGTAGAAACAACATTTTTAGATTTGAAAGAAGGTTTTGCAAACTTGCCTTTCTGACATGCTTCACACAGAGCATCTGAATTGAACTTCAAATTAGGAAGTCCTCTGACTAGATTGAGTTTGTTAATCTGAGATATTCTTCTCATACTAACATGCCCCAATCTTCTGTGCCAGATCCACTGCTCGTTGTTAACAGACAGAAGACACTTTGCATTCTGACTTTTCAGTTCAGAAAGTTTGATTTTATAGATGTTGTTTTTCCTCTTTTCATTAAACAGGATAGTCCCGTCTTTCTGACTAACAACTTTACATGATTTTTGATTAAAGATTATATCATAACCGTTATCACTTAATTGACTTATGGATAACAGATTATGCATTAATCCATCTACTAGAAGAACATTATTTATAGAGGGAAGATTTCCATTACCTACAGTTCCAGAGCCAATGATCTTTCCCCTCTGATTGCCTCCAAAGCCAACGTGGCCTCCAGGCTTAAGTTCCAGGCTTTGGAACATATGCCTTCTTCCCGTCATGTGTCGCGAGCAGCCAGAGTCCAGGTACCATGACTGGTGTTTCTGATTTGCTGCTAAAGATATCTGCAACATGTATTATTTTATCCTTAGGTACCCAGATTTTCTTGGGTCCTGATTTGTTAGATTTACCAAAACTCTGGTTGAATTTTGGTTTCACAGAATACTTACTGCTAGTGTATTTAATATCATGTGTGTGACCATACACAAAATGTGAGTTCAGAGGAGTGTGTTTAATGGTTAAATCCATGGCATTCTTTGGTGTAGGAACCTTACCTTGGTATCCTATTCCCTTCCTGCCGTTTCTGCTAACTCCATAGATCATTGAAGCCATTTTGCTTCTATCTATGCTTTTAGCAAGGAACTTCTGGAAACTGTGATCATACTCCTTGATAATCTCATCAGTGCTGCTGGGAGTTTAAGAAATTGGTTCCTTTTGAGAGTTTTGTAAAACATTTTCTAATTTTGAAATTTTATTTCTCAGCTCAGAATTTTCCAATTTAAGACTCTCAGTCTTATCAGAGTCAGATTCAAGATTCCTTTTCAGGTTTCTGAATTTAACTCTAATCTGCTGGTACCTTTCCAGAATTTCATTAAGGCTTTCAGCAAGTTCATCCTTAGTAAAATTAATTGCAAAGTTAGGAAATACCTCTTCAGTATCTGATTCTGAGTCTGATTCAGAAGCTTCACTGTCTTCTGAAATGTTGGCCATGAGAGCTATGTTTGCTCTCTCATCATCTGATTTTGACTCAGCTTCAGACGAGTCAGAGTCATCCCATGTAGCCATGAGACTTTTCTTCTTTTCTCTTCCAAACTTCTTTTTGGGCTTTTCCCTCTGAAGCTTTGGGCATTCACTCTTGTAGTGTCCTTGCTCATTTCACTCATAGCAGATGATGTCCTTGGTGTTTGGCTTTCTGCTTCCTGAGGAGCCTTCAGATCTTCTGTATCCAGAGGAAGAATTTGTCCTTCTGTATCTGGAAGAAGACTCATTCTGATCAGATCTTCTGGGATTCCTGAACTTCCTTTGCCTCTGCTTCCACAGTTGGTTCACTCTTCTGGAGAGGAGAGAAAGTTCATCTTCTTTTGATGAGGATCCATCAAATGTTTCTTCAACTGCTTGCAAAACTTTAGACTCAGATTTTTTGTTAGATTTTAATGCTAAAGGCTTACCTTGCTTCTGAGGTTCATCAACTTCTAGCTCTATCTCATGACTTCTGAGGGAGCTGATAAGTTCCTCCAGAGAAATTTTGTTGAGATCTTTGGCTAGCTTCAGAGCTGTAACCATTGGCCTCCACTGCTTTGGTAAGCTTCTGATGATCTTCTTGACGTGATCAGCAGTAGAGTATCCTTTGTCCAGAACCTTGAGAGCAGCCACCAGAATTTGGAATCTTGAGAACATTGTTTCAATGGATTCACTTTCTTCCATTTTGAATGCCTCATACTTCTGAATGAGCGCAAGAACTTTAGTTTCTTTGACCTGAACGTTGCCTTCATGCGTCATTCTGAGTGAGTCAAACATGTTCTTTGTTGTGTCTCTGTTAGAGATCTTTTCATATTCAGCGTAAGAGATGGCGCTGAGAAGAATGGTTCTGGACTTGTGGTGATTTTTGAAGTCACGCTTTTGTTGGTCAGACATTGCTTTCCTGTCAATCTTCTGACCGCTTGCATTCACTGGGTGCGTGTATCCATCTATCACCATGTCCCACAAATCAGCATCATGTGCCAGAAAGAAGCTTTCAATTCTGTCTTTCCAGTAATCAAAATTTTCTCCATCAAAAACTGGAGGTTTGCCGCTGAATCTGTCTCTGTCTTCATTGTTGTCATTGCTGGTGTGTTGATAAGTTCCTGCCATTGTGTTTTTCTGACGCTGGATCTTGTACTGACACGGTTAAGTGTTTTAGCTCAGAACCAGGCGCTCTGATGCCAATTGAAGAAGTGAAAAACACAAGAAGGGGGATTGAATTGTTAAAACTTGAAATCAATTTCAGTCAACGCAGTATTTTTATCCTGGTTCGTTTGATCTCAAACTACTCCAGTCCACCCGTCAAGGTGATTTCGCCTCTCTCCAACGAGGTCTTAATCCATTATATTCAACTGAATATTACAACTGCTTTAACAACTTCTAAAGCCTTCTTGAGTAAAATTACAAACCGGTTTCTCAAGAAAATACTTTCTTACAAGGAATTGAAATCTAGGTGTGTGAATGTTTTCTACAAAAACTGTTTATCACAACTGTGATACTACACAACTTAAGCTTATGAGAACTAGATTGCTAAAATAATTGAGTAAGGAATTGAGAGCTTTTAGCAAACTGAGAGTAAGGAAGATGATGAATAGCTTTAGGCGTGTAGAGTGTTGTAGAGCATTAGCCAATTCAATCTTCATTGACTTGTTTATATAGCATTGGAAATAGTGTACGTTGGAGTAATAATTCTGTTTCAATGCCAATAACATTCTTTCCTTATTAAGCATATCTTGTCTGGAATGATGCCGTTGGTAATAAATCATCTTGAATGCACAGTACTGTTGTCACTTAAGCGTGTTCTGGATTTGGCTCATTCTGACGCTGCTTAGGTGCTGATGAATTGTTGTTGTCTTTATCAGAGTTCAAATTGTTAAGCGCAGATCTGTTCATCAAGCTTCAACATAAGCGCAAGTTGATCTTCTGATTCTGGTATCTGATATTACATCTTCTGATGCTGATGTTGATATCCAATTTTCTGATGCTGATGAGGATGTTCTCATGCTGATACCCATCAGAGTTTCGGTAAAATAGAATGTAATTTTTAGATAGCATATGTGTCTTACATGAATCATACAATTAATGTATCTTAGCATTTTGTTATCATCAAAACTTAAACTTAGGGTAGTAGATTCAAACTTTGTTCTAACATCTTCTCCTTCATGGACGGTTTCTCAGGGTATAATCAAATTAAAATGGCACCTGAAGATATGGAGAAAACAACTTTCATCACGCAGTGGGGCACCTTCTACTACAAGGTTATGCCTGTGATACAGTGGGAGAACTGACTTTTGTTTTGCGTTTTATCGCAAATGTTGCGGTTAGCAAGAGTCGCCACTGACTTTTCTTTTATCCAAAAGAAAAGGTTAAAAAGCACAGGAAAAACCTTTAGAGATGTTTTCTTGAGTTTGGGGGGTAGATTATGAAAAGGGAAGGTATTAGCACCCTTTTCATCCATGGTTTTCCATGGGCTCTTAGTTACTTGCTAGATCACTTGCTTTTGTTTGAAATTGTGCTTTGTGTGTATTTTGAAATTATTTTGTAAAAGAGGCCATTGTTTAGGCAATCTTTGCAATGATTCTCGTTCGTAAGAATGTATACAAAGATGCTGATCTTTTTGAAAATGCGTTCAATGTTTGTAAGATGTTTTGAAAATGTGTAGGTGTCTGTTTTGAAAATAGCAAGGATATTTGTTTTGAGAGTGAGAAAGTAACTAAAAGTAATCTACCTACTCAAAAGGTCTTAGATGTTCTTTTCCTCCTCCTTTAGATGTTGCTATCTTACCATTGATTTGGTAAGAAGCCCCATCGTTAGATGTGAAGGGACAGACGTTGGGACGTTTGTATAGTCATAGAAGGCAACCTATGGGACATTTTAGCAATGTCGTTTTTAGGGACTAGATCGTTTACCAAAGGCAACCTTGAGGGTCATCGAGGTACTACGATCTTTTATCGAGGGGCTTTTTCTAAAACACCCATGTTTGAGGGACATGACTATTTTTCGATAGGCCACAAAGTGAGATTACCCTAAGGGCGCGTGTGTGCAAAGTGTGTTTGATTGCATGCATTTTAATCTTGATTAGGGTGATCTATTTGTCGATTTCATGTCTTGCCATACACACTCTAATTACTAACAATACATGAAAGCAATAAAAGTGCGAAAAGTAAAGATTCTACGCTATTACAATCATTAGAGGGATAGGGTGTACAAATTTACAAATGAGGGGTTGGCAAGAAAAATAAATCCTAATTATTTATTACAACCATATTGAAATAATAATATAAGAAAAAAAAGAAACTCTTTTTAAAAAAAATGGTTTTTTGGTTTTTAATAAAAAAAAAGAGATAAATTAATTAAAAAGGAAATATTTTCATGTCTTTTTTATATTAATAAAAGGGATATTACTGTTAAAAAGAATGATAAAAAGGGAAAATAACAAGAAAAAGAATCAGCATGTTGCTGAAAGCAAACAAAGAAGATCAGAAGTTTTAATGCCGGGCGCACTGTGTTTCAGAAAGAAAAGTCAGTGGGAGTCAGAAGTTCTAGATCGATACACTCTGAGTTCCTGCAAGAAATGTTAGAGGGCAGATACAGAAATTCCGGGTTTCTATGTGCTGAACTTCTTAGTGTTAGAACAATGAGAAAGTCTTAGAAATTCTGTGCGTGTTAAAACAGTGAGTGGAAACATTAGAAGTTCTGTATTATGCTAAGCCAGTGAGTGAACATCAACAGTTTAGTGCGTTATCAGCATGTAAGAATCATAAGTTCAGTGTGTGTTAACAGTGAGAAAAATCATAGAAGTTCTATATGTTAAAACAGTGAGAGGAAACATCAGAAGTTATGTATTGTGCTAAACCAGTGAGTGAACATCAACAGTTCAGTGCATCATCAGCATGTAAGAATCAGAAGTTCAACGTGTGTTAACAGTGAGAAAAATCATAGAAGTTCTGTATGTTAAAACAGTGAGGAGAACTCATAAGTTCTGTGTTGTGCTAAAACTGTGAATGAACATCAGAAGTTCTATGCCATATTTCAACTCTCAATCAGCACATCAGTAATTTATTCAGTTCTTATTAAACAGCAAATCAGAAGGTTAACAACACAATAGTTTAAAGAAGTTCTAATCCTAAATATGAGTCTAGCCCTAACCAAGAAGCTCTGATCCATAGTTTTTTCCTACTTATGCAATGATATGGACAACACTAATTGTGATATTTACATATTAATGATGTTCTAAATGAAAAAATGCAAATTCAGAAAGACATACCTTGAACCTAGAGTGTGTGCTTGGAACTTGAGTTGCTGCCTTCAGATATTCTGGAATCAGCAAGAGAAACGGAAAAGAAAATGTCAAGCTCTTTGATTCAAAAGGAAGAACAAAGGTTTGGTTTTCTATTTGGGATTTCTGGATTTTTTTATGAAGGTTTCACAGTTATCTTTTCTCTCTTTTTATGATTCTCTCTCTCCAAAAGCCAGCCTCTTGAAAGTGTGATGGAGCAACTTATTTATAGATGGATTTGTTGTGATTTTTTTTTGGGGGGGGGGGGGGGGGGGGAGGAACAAATGGGATTTTAGATTTTTGGCATCCTTTTCCCTTGCCTTTTGATCACAGTCTTCGTATGCTAGTTTGGTGCAATTATGGGATGTAGGCGTAGGCTGAATTAGCTGTTGGTTATAGGTCTGCAGCGGGTTGTATAAACAAGGTTTTGGGATTTGGTCAAGTTCTGACCAAAGCGTTGAATATAGCCTTCATATGCTAAAGCGCTGCCTTGTTCTTGAAGCAAGCATGGTGGTTAGCAGCTTTTATCCATGCTTAAGCTGGACTTGTCAGCATGAATTAAGGAAAAGCAAAAGCAACACATGGGCCTAGCACACTTATGCACCAAAGTTTGCTATCCCAAGACAGTAGAGGTACACGTGGGGGAAATCCTTTGGATAAAGACTCAAAAGTGGTTGTGAGCATTAAATTATGATGAGATTTATCAAACCAAAAATCCCGCCATGTGAAATTCTGCATCATTGCTTAATTCTGGATCAAAAGTTCAGCTTCAGCGTAACATCCAACCTCTAATATTTGTATCTCCTTGCTCCAACATGTTCTGAAGGAGCTCTCATACTTTCTAGAAAGCTTGCAACACACTTCTTAACCTTCTTTGAATTACCCTTGCAAACTTTGACTAAACCTTTGTGAAAACTTGCCCAGAAGTTCTAACCAAACTCTGTCTTGAAAGTGTCCAGAATTAGCTGAGTGCTTTAGTTTCATGGACGTGTCTTTGAGAAGTTATAACTTGAAATCCCATCATTTCTAGAAGAAGTTCTTCTCTGAAATGTTTCATATCTCATTGAAATCTAAAACTATTGAATCAGAAGTTCTTCCAGAATAAGCTTGCATCATGGTGAAAATCTGGCCAGAAGTTCTGAGCTTGTCATATTTCTTAAACACTTAGAAAAAATTCTAAGTATTTTAGAATTTTGACTTTTCCAAAAGTAAATTGACTTTTGAATTTCTAGATGAAACAAACTTCATATTTCAACATGTCTTGATGAAATATGATTCTTGAAACTTGGTTTTGATCCAAAAGTCAAAGTTTGACTTTTCAGTGTGCAAATGACCATTTTTCCCTTGTGAGTGATTTTCTTGGAAAATTTGTAGTTCAAGGCTTGGAATTGGTTGGAAGCAAACCAGGGTGCAGGTTTGAATGAAGGATGAATGGGTTCAGACTCGACTTGACCAATTGAACCTAATCGACGAGAAAAGAATCGCGGTTGTTTGTCATGGTCAGATGTACTAGAAACGTATGATTAAAGCTTTTAACAAGAAGGTCAGACGTCAGATATATCAAGTTGGTAACCTAGTAATCAAGCGTATTATCCTGCCACAAGGTGATCCCAAGGGAAAATGGACTCCCACATACGAAGGACCATTTGTGATCAAGAACATATTTTCTGGTGGAGCCATGATATTAACCACTATGGATGGTGACGACCTTCCGCATCATGTAAACGCGAACATAGTTAAAAGAAACTACTCATAAACAGAGACCCGCTAGGTTGACTGGCCTATAAAAAAATAAGGGCACCCCGGCGAACCAAAAGGGTTCGAGCAAAAGTTAGGGATATATATATGGAAAATATGTACACCCAGCAAGTCGAAAACCTGAAAAGGCGGCTTGGGAAAAAAAGGGTATCCCGGTGGACTGAAAACCTGAAAGGGTGGTCCAGGAAAAAGTTAGGGATTAAAAGCGTACAACTATGTCCCGTTGGATCATCTCACAGGCAGATTTCAGCATCAAGTGTCAAATTCAAATGGTACTAATCAATCCAGTCAGGTTCGGTCAAGCAACAAAGCGATGAGACGCTCAAAGATATAAAGGCAATAGCAGAATGGGAATCCAATGGGATCATTTCACATAGCTGGTTTTTCTTTGTATACTTCTTTGTATAGTTTTCATTCTTACGACGACATTCTTTTACTAGGATGTCTGCCTCCTTGTACAAAAATGCCTGTTATAGGCAGACTTCTTTAGACTAATACAAAAATTACCTCTTTGAAAGTGCATAAACTATTTGTTTTTATTTTTCTGTTTTGTTTTGCAAAAATGTCCAATGATTATTTTTAACATATGCATTTGAATATAATCACCGTTTACGAATACACGCATAAAAAACAGAAAGATAGTTACTAATGGCTTTAAGAAATGGGACAATGTCTAAAAAGACATATGCAAATCCCCGCAGAAACATCCCACAATAGATACAGAGACAAAGACGTCCTCCTGCGAAGTCACTGCCATCTCCTCAGCGTACAACCTATTGAGGTCAGAGGTTCCGACATCCCATGTAGAGCAAGAGTCTCCAATCATCTCCCCAACATCTTGAAGAATTCCATAACATGGTTCATAAACTTCTTGGGTTCCCCCAACAGGGCTTCATAAAAATCCCCAAGCAATTTACAGAGTTTTCTTTCCCCAGTAGAGTTTTATTTCTCTAGCCACGGAAATCCATCTCCTAGCAATTCAACTTCAACAAATAATGAAGAATCACATTCTTCATCCCCAACAGCAGTCAAGGATTTATTTTCCCTCAATTCAATGACGCTACAAAGAACAACTGATCAGTTCATATATTGCATTCATACATTATTTTACAAACATCATAGCATATGCATACAAAATACATATAGCACAATCTCATTTATTTTGAGAGCATCATGCATCATGACATTGCATACAACTAAAATCTTTACCTTTTCAGGAAAAATCGAAAATAAAATATCATCATCAATTTTCAACAAGTTCTAGATTAATACCTGAATCAAGACAGGACAACTATCTGTGAACAACTGATTATAGATTAATACCTGAAACAAGACAGGACAACTATCTACATGAGCAGATTTAAGATTAACTCCAGAAACAGGACGAGGAAACTTTCTTTCTCTCTCTAAGGTCAGAGATTAATTCCTGAAACAAGCCAGGGAAACTATCTCTACGACCAACAAAAAACAAGTTCCAGATTAATACCATAAACAAGACAGGACAACTATCTGTGAACAAATGACTGTAGATTAATACCTAAAACAAGACAGGACAACTATCTACACGAGCATATTGAAGATTAACTCTCGAAATAGGAAGGGGAAACTATCTTTCTTTCTTTAAGGTCAGAGATTAATTCCTGAAACAAGCCACAGAAACTATCTCCATGACCAACAAAAACAAGTTCCAGATTGATACCTGAAACAAGACATGACAGCTATCTGTGAACAACTGATTGTAGATTAATACCTAACATAAGACATGACAACTATCTACATGAGCAGATTGAAGATTAACTTCCGAAACAGGACAAGGAAAATATCTATCTTTCTCTAAGGCCAGAGATTAATTCCTGAAACAAGCCAGGGTAACTATCTCTACGACCAACAAAAAACAATTCCATATTAATACCTGAAACAAGACAGGACAACTATCTATGACCAATTGATTATAGATTAATACCTAAAACAAGACATGACAACTATCTACATGAGCAGATTCAAGATTAACTCCTGAAACAAGACGAGGAAACTATCTTTCTTTCTTTTTGGGTTAGGTAAAGATCAATTCCCGAAACAGGACGGGGCGACTATCTTTATCACCAATGGTATTAACTCCCAAGACAGATTGGGTTTACCAACAAATTGATTGTAGATCAATTCCCGAAACAAGAGGGGGCAACTATCTACATTACAAACACTTCCTTCAAGACATCTACTGTTTCAGTATAAATCGAATAAAGATTTATTCAAATACTTCTTCCAATTTCTACCAATAGTCACTCTAGATGGCATCTATAAGCCCATCTCCGAAAGACTCTCTATCACGTCTCCAAATGGCATCTTTAAGCCCATTCTCCGACACAATCAACCACCACATCATCGAGTGCAAATTTCTAGGCACTCTAGTGTTCAATCATCTTCCACCTTCAAGTCACGAATGGCGGACTCGTCAATATAACTCTTCAGGTTTAAGAAGATTAAACAGGGGAAGCTGTTGTACCACAAAATTTTCCCTCTCTTTTCTCAAGACATTCCTCACAAAGATTTTCAAAAGATCAAGTTTACACAAAGTACAATTGGACTTTTAATACCCCATATAGTTTCCGTGGATAATATTGGACTTTCAAGCATCAAGTCAAAGATGGAACTTCTGAATCTTCGAAAGGAGGAAGAGGAATCTATCGAAAGGTAAAAGCAGATAATAGATAAAAAATGTGTGCAGATGCAGATAACTATGTCGAATTTAAAATCTGGTTCAGGCCGTTCGAACTGCATGACTGATCGAAAGGGTTGGTTGGCAGATTTTTGACAAATCGAAGAAGATAAGCTTGCTTCGATACCGGAGCTTCGACTGGGCAATGGCTTCCTTCGAGCAACCTGCTTCGACCCACCTCTAAACCCTTCGACACACATAGTTTCAACACTATGAATTACAATTCTATCTTCATGCTTGCTTCGATCCATAAGCTTCGACTGGGAAATGGCTTCCTTTGAGAAACTTGCTTCGATCCACCGCTAAACCCTTCGACACACATAGTTTCTACACTATGAATTACAATTTGAGGTTTGGACATTTGAATATTTGACCACTTAATCAACTGATGGTTACTGGTAGGAAAGCAATCCATAAATTCTTTCATTTTGACTATGCCAATGAGATCATCTTGCATACTCAAAGTGGTACATTCAGATGAATGTGGTCCATTTGAAGAACACAAAATTGGTGGAAACAAATATTGTTTTGTCTATTGATGAGTTTGGTCAAAGGTTGTAAGTGGTCCATTCGAAGAACACACAATGGGTGGAAAAAAATATTGTTTTGTCTGTTGATGAGTTTGGTCGAAGGTTGTAAGTGGTCCATTCAAAGAACATACAATTGGTGGAAACAAATATTTTTTTTCTCTGTTGACGAGTTTGGTCGAAGGTTATGGGTCTATGTGATCAAAACGAAAGGACGAAGTAAGTGGTACATTTAGATAAATGTGGTCCATTCGAAGAACACACAATTGGTGGAAACAAATATTGTTTTGTCTATTGATGAGTTTGGTCAAAGGTTGTAAGTGGTCCATTCGAAGATCACATAATTGGTGGAAACAAATATTGTTTTGTCTGTTGATGAGTTTAGTCAAAGGTTATAAGTGGTCCACTTAAAGAACACACAATTGGTGGAAACAAATATTGTTTTTTCTGTTGATAAGTTCGGTCGAAGGTTGTGGATCTATGTGATCAAAACGAAAGGATGAAGTATTCGACATCTTTTAGAGATTCAAGATGCTCGCTGAACAAAGTCCTATATGCTTCCAAGTCCAAGCTTGATGTACTGTCCACATAACAGCCAAAAACCATGTCAAAAAAGTATGATGTACTACTATGAAACAAACCTGCACCAAGCTGCCACAACACTCCAAAACTGCTGCAAGACAGTCCTGCTATGCTGCTCCTAATCCAGTCCAAGACTGCATTATCTCAGCCCCATATTTGCTTTGAATTAGCACATAAGAGCTGCATCAAAAAAAAGAAAAAGAAATGGAAGAACATACCCAAACAATTAAAATTTTATTTGTTTTCCCCCCAAAACCCCATCAAGACTCTTTTATAAATAAGCTGTTTCACAACGCACAAAGGGGGCTTTTTAGAAAGGAAAAAGGAGAATAAAAAAAAGAGAGAGGAGAGAACACGAAGGCTAAAGCCTTAAAACACTCTTAAACCCAGAACCAAAAAAGACACAACACCTCTGTTCTTTTCTGTCAAACCCAGACCGAAAAAAACACAACACCTCTGTTCTTTTCTTTCGAACCCAGAACCAAAAAATACAACAACTCTGTTCTTTTCTTTTGAACCCAAGAACATTCAATAAGCAAGTCAAGTTCGAAACACACATTCCAGCTTCAAGGTAAGTCTTCTTGACTTTAAACCCTTCGTTTCAAGCATCATTGGTGATTCATCTTCGAAGATAACCTGTAATAATCATTTCATTCGAAGCTACCCTTTTTGTTTTATTTTCCTTTCTTGTCAATTATATGTTAAGAACTAACCTGTACAGACCATAAAACAATATTGGAGTGAAAAATTACAACATGGTTCGTCACAAAGCCTTAGGCTTCAACACATACTACTTTACAGGCCCAAACAGAAGGGAAAAAGGGTGTTTGATTTGACAAAACACATTATGCTTCGACTCATACTGAGTTCGATTTTGGAATTACAGGGTCAAAAGAAGGATATGTTCGATGCACATAAGCATGCTTCGACCCATGTTCGAAAGATTTGTTTTTTCTCCCTTTTGTGCTGTTTTTTTTTACATATTTCATATATTTGCTTCATAGCTATTCAATATGCTTTGTAATAGATAATTAGGTTTTGTTTCTTGCAATACCCATTTGTACATTTGTATCCCCCATCCCCCAAATGATGTAATAACGTAGAACATTTATTTTCCGGAATTTTATCTTTCATATATGTTTGTAATTAGGGTGTGTACGGCAAGATAAAAAATCAACCTTAGAAAATACTAATTCAAGACAAGACAATGCATGAAAAATAAACACTTGCACACTTACACCTCTATGGTTAACTCCACTTGTTGCCTTGAGAAGAATAGTCATGATGTGCATGTGAGCCATCTTAGTAAAAATAATCAAAATACAAGATCACAGTCCCTCAATGACGCTACGAATGTTGCCTTACAAATGATCTTAGTCCCTTAAGATAAATACTAATATATCTCATAATATTGCCATTCATGACTACGATGACCCACGCCTGTCCCTTCACATCCAATGATATGGATTCTTACCAAATCAATGGTAAGATAGAAACATCTAAGGGAGGAGGAAAAGAACATAGACCTTTTGAGTAGGTAGGACTCTCGTAGTTGCTTGATCACAAATCAAAACCATTTACACACTTACACTTTCAAAAAAATCTTCAAAAACATCTTCAAAAACCAACATCTCTTTGAACTGTTTTTAAAACCAACACTTTGTATACATTCTTATAGAGACGAGAATCATTACAATGTTTTCCGAAACAAAGGCGTTTTTAAAATACTTTCAAAACCCACCACAAACACATTTTAAATAAAGCATGTTTCAAAGTGATCTAGCAAGCAACTAAGAGCCCGTAGATAACTACGGATGAAAATGGTGCTAACACCTTCCCTTTTCATAACCTACCCCCCAAACTCAAGAAAATATCTCAAAGGTCTTTCTTGTTCTTTTCACCCTTTCCTTATTGGATAAAAGAAAAGTCGGTGGCGACTCTTGCTACCCGTAACAATTGCTATCAAACGCAAAACACCCAAGTCATTTCTCCCACCGTATAACACAAGTCAATGGAGAGTAGGACACCAAACATCCTAAACTGATCCCATATCAGGATCATGTTTTGAAGCTAGCTAAGGAATTTACTGAGATTACCTTCAGTCATATTCCGCGAGAAGAAATTCAAATGGCAAACGCCTTGGCAACTTTATCAACCATGTTCAAAGTAACCTGGCCAAATCATGAACCGCGTATTACGATCAGACATTTTAAAGAACTTGCACATTGCCTTGCTATTGAAGAAAAATGACATAACAAGCCTTGGTTCTATGATATTAATAGGTATCTCAAAAAGCAAAAATATCTTTAAAATGCCTCTATAATCGACAAACGAGCTCTACAGAAGTTGGCTTCAAAGTTTTTTCTGAATGGCGATGTGTTGTAAAAAAGAAACTACGATATGGTATTGCTCAGGTGCGTGGATAAATATGAAGCAAATACAGTTATGAGAGAAATCCATGAATGCACTTTTGGAACACACACAAATGGACATGCTATGGTTAGAAAGATCTTGCAAGCGGGTTACTATTGGTTGACGATGAAATTTTATTACTACCATTACACAAAGACATGTCACAAATTCCAAATCTATGATGAAAAAATGAATGTGCCACCGACTCCTTTGAATGTCCTAAGTTCTCATTGGCCATTTTCAATGTGGGGAATTTTTATGATAGGAATAATCGAACCAAAAGCATCTAAAAAACATCGGTTCATACTAGTTGCCATTAATTCCTTCACCAAATGGGTGGAAGCTGCATCCTACGCAAATGTGATAAGACAAGTGATTACTCAGTTCATCAAGTAGAATCTTTTAGGTAGATACGTGGTTCCTATCAGAATCATTGCAGACAACGGGTCCAATTTGAACAACAAAATGATGAAACAGTTATGCGATGATTTCAAAATTGAGCATCACAATTCCTCACCATATCGACCTAAGATGAACGGGGCCGTTGAAGCTGCCAATAAGAACATCAAGAAAATCATT
Organism: Vicia faba; assembly: GCA_948472305.1. Taxonomy (NCBI): domain Eukaryota; kingdom Viridiplantae; phylum Streptophyta; class Magnoliopsida; order Fabales; family Fabaceae; genus Vicia; species Vicia faba. The sequence continues at coordinate 1,483,950,200 of OX451739.1, read as the reverse complement.
CAGAAAAGGGTGTAGACATACAAATATTGGCATGAAACACTTCTCTTCGCTCCACATGGCTATCACACTTCTGTATGTACATCAACAAGTGCAACTCCTTTGTCTCTAGTATATGGCATGAAGGCAGTACTCCCTGTCGAATTAGAGATTCCATCAATAAGAGTTATAATGGAAACCAAACTTGAAGAAACATAGTGGGTTCAGACACGGCTTGACCAACTCAACCTCATTAAAGAAAAACACTTGAAATCTTTGTGCCACGACTAGTTGTACCAAAAATGGATGAAGAAAGCATTAAACAAAAAGGTTCATCCTCGAGTGTTCAAAGAAGGAGATTTGGTGCTCAAGAAAATTCTCCTACCCCGCCTTGATTCACGTGGTAAATGGACACCCAACTATAAAGGTTCATACATGGTAAAAATAACATTCTTAGGTGGCGGTCTTATCCTCACAATAATGGATGGGGAAGAATTGCCACATCCGACAAATTCAGACGCAGTCATAAAATACTATGTATACAAATCTCGCTATGTTCGAAACCTAAACGGGTGACTTAGGAAAAAAGGAGCATCCCGGTGGATTGAAAACTCTAAAGGGTGATCCAGGCAAAAATTAGGGACATACACAATTTTTTTAATCCTGATGGACTAAAAACACGAAAGGGCGGTCTAGGAAAAAGTTAGGGATCTTATTCAAAATAAAGAACAAAAAGACTGCAATCTAAGAACCACGAATACAACCACAAAGAAAAGGGATTAATCCAAATCATTTGAATCAGAAGCTAAAGAGATTGGAGCTATCAAAAGGACATTGGAGAAACAACAGTAGCAATTATCATTTTCATTGCCATTTTACAGTTTTTAAAGACTTTATTTAATTACCTCTTTCTACGAATTACATCTTGCACTCACGCATATTCAGAGGCATGTTTATCAATAAAACGTTACTTTTTCAATCTTTTAAAAAATTATGTTTTTTCTTTTTGGACTTGTTTGCAAAATACTACAATTATTTCTTGTGAATACTGTGTTGAAATCATTTAGGGGATTTGAAAAACAAAAATCATCTGATAAAAAATCAAAAGAACACTTTGGTTAGAAAAACATCGAAAGAAAATCCATGCCTATGTCCACGTCTACGTCCACACCTGTGTTCATGCCTACGTCCACACCTACGTCCATGCCTATGTCTATGTTCATTCTTTGATCCACATCCATGTCCATGCCTACGCCTGTGCCTGCAATACAGTTATCAAAATCTTGCTGACACTTATTCATCTTGTTCAAATCAACTCAAAGATACCACGACAATGCAACATACAACATTGGGGAGTCGGAGACACAAAACCAATGGTTTAAAAGGAGAGAATATTAAAACATTTACAAATAAAAATTTGGGGCATATACAAATATTTGGTGCATGTATAAACATTTGGGGCATATAAAAACATTTGGTGAATATGTAAACAATTGGGGCATATACAAAATATATAGCGCATATACAGTTTTGGGTTCCATATTAGCTTAGGGTATTATGCATGATATTGTCCGAACATAACTTTGGTTAAAACTATGAACTTCCATGGGGCATATCGTTGGATTATCTTGTCCACAAAAAAAACAAACACCTTGGTTGTGAACAGACACAACCGGTGAACTCCGGTCTTATCTTAGGTCTAGTTATCTAAGACTCGATTACCAAAAACACTCTTCAATTGTCTATCCTCTAGGTTACGATAGGTATGCGAATTTTCACGATTACGTTATTATCCTCTTGGTCGTGGTAAATACGTAACACTACATTCGTGTTATTTATCCTCTAGGTTGTGATAAACGCATAAACTTTTCAATCATCTATCCTCTAGGTTGTGACAGATCTACAAATTAATGGATTTATATTATTCATTCTCTAGGTCGTAATGAATACGTAAGTCTATCTTTGTGTTGTTTATCCTCTAGGTCGTGATAAACATACAAACTTTTCAATTATCTATCCTCTAGGTTGTGGTAGGTATGCGAATTTTCAGGATAATAATATTCATCCTCTAGGTCGTGATGAGTACATAAGCCTTCCCCTACGTCATTTATCCTCTAGGTCGTGATAAATGCACAAGATCACCTTCGTATTGTTTACACTCTAGGCCATAGTAAATATACGAAATCAACAATTTAATTCACTGTGTTAGTCTCCATGCAATAATGAATTATCAAGCTCTGCTTTATTCGTCCCCTAGGTTGCGATGAATAAGAAAAATCTATGTTTTAAGACTTACTATGTTAGTCTCGAAGCATTAGTAAGTCAAAATTTCAAACTTGTGGTATTTATCTCCTAGGTTATGGTAAATACGCGAGAAATCTACGATCTCTTTCAGGTATCGACGAGTTATCCGTGTTCTCATATCTAGATCAATCAGAACTTTTGTTCAAACTCTGGTAAGATAATACATGATCACCTATGCCTATTTTTTACTCATGAGAACGTTGTACAACTTATCCTTACAATCAGTCAAACAAATTTTGAGGGTCTTCCATTATTTAATAAACCTCCTTTTCAAACGTGCGAGACCTACGTATTATCGCACTATTCAATCGAAAATTAATTAAATAGAGGAAACTATCATACCCCAAATTTTCCCTATTGGTCAATGGCCAATTTATTATAGTTGACTATACGGCTATTTTGGTGTTGTTATGTTTTTGTTTAGAAATTTATAATATTAATTTGTATTTAAATGGTATTAGTTGTACATTATAAATTTTTTATTAAAGATTCAATTAAGGAGGGGTGTATTGTTATCAAAAGGGACTATTTTTCTAAGTTAAATTTTCTGGCCCATTAAGAAAATTTTGGTTCCATTAGAATGGAGGTTGACCAAAGTCAACCTCTAATTTTTGGTACACTTATTTAACTTTTTATTATTGTTATTTATATTATTATTAATATTATCTTTTAAATTTTTTTATTATATTATTTATTTCATTTTTTAAAGTTTGACCAAAAGTCAACTAGGGTTAACCCTTAGCACCCGTGGCGGCGTCGTTCTGCTATGCTAAGCAATCAAGAGCCCAAGTCTAGAAAAACACAAATCAAATCAAATATTTTTAAAAACATAATTATACAAATCAAATCCTATACATCTCAAATCCATTACAATCACATCAATTACATAACAAATTGTCGAAATTTTTAATACAAAATCAAATCAAAATTACAACAGATTTAATCAGTTTCTACAATATACCCTAATCGACTAATTAGTAACGACAATCATAAAAATATTCCTAATTTGTACTAATTCCTAACCTATATAAACCCTATGAACTAAGACTAAAAGGACAAGAAGAAATTTTAGGAGAAGAAAACTTGTAAATTGGGAAGAAGAAGGAGAAACAGTTGAAGCCCTGAAATTTCTTTTTGCTTGAGATCTAGGGTTTTAATTTATGAAACCTTAAGATCTATCCTCCAAGCCATATGCGCAACACCATTGTTATAACTTGCAAACCAAGAGAGAAAGAGGATATCAGAAAGAGACAAAAGGGAAATCAAATTACAAGAAGTTTCACTGCAAGGTAGGTAAGCCCCAAACTTAGCTTTAAATTAAAAGATTGTTATCATTGTTGTATTTGGGGTCGATAGGTGGTCTGATCTGGATTTCTATGAAATTTAGGGTTAGGGTTTATCACTTAGGGTTAGCGTTCATCCATATGGGGTTAGGGTTCTAAGGTTTTTTTCTTCTAGTTTGGATAAGGATTAGGGTTCTTGGGGTTTGGTTGAAGGTTGGGGTTAAGGTTCTTAGGGTTCTAAGTTTCTGGGTTTTGGCACGGTGGTTTAGTATGAAGATTTGAAGTTTTCGGTTGAATAGTAATCGGAAAATTGGACATGATGGGTGTTTGGTGGTGGTATATGGTGATAACCGCCGGTGGGAGTAATTTCTGGCCGTGGGGCGATTTCTGATCGCCAAGAGAGAAGTGAGAGCTTCTCTCTCTAGAATTGTTGTTGTTTGAAGTAAAATAAGAAGAGAGAGAGAGAGAGAGAGAGAGAGAGAGAGAGAGAAAGAGGAAAATTAGGCCTCAGGCTCTGGGGGTCAATGTATAATACACTTTGTAATCCGATGTTTGTAATCCCACTCCCTTACTATATGCCCTGGCTATACGTCCCTCTGATCACAATCCAACGTTACATAATTGCGCGCCCATTATAAGCGCATGCGCTCGTCCATACGAGGTCCAAATGGAACTCCTAGTGTCAAGGGTTTTGGGCCTCGCCCATTGCTTAACATGCCCCCAATTATGCTCAGCATGTACAAATTGTATCCCTTTTCCGTGCTAATGGGCCAAGTCCAACATCTGGACTTGGGCCCTTATCTCCTGCACCCCCTGTTCTTGCTGCTACGTTCAAAACAACACCCCATGCAACTGAGCCAAACTCTCATATCTGGATTTTGGACCCTGTTATTTACACCTCCATGAATTTACTAGCTCAAACAAAATACACCCCTATGCCTTTTTCAATTAAAATTACTTTTATATTTTATATTTCATTTATTTATTTTATATTATAATTAATATTTTTAATATTTAATATATTTATTTTATATAAATTCTATATTTTTTATTTATTATTACATTCAAAATTCTTTTTTATACTAACTCATTTTTAAATTGATTAAAATTCTTTTTATCATGCACTAAAAATATTTTTTTCACATTACATAATATGTTCGAAAATATCTAACATATCAAAAACTAATATATTTTTTTTAACTTAATAAACTCAAGATTTATTTTTAAAAAGTATTATAGAAACACCTTTAAATCGACTGCGAACTTCGTCTACAAATTCTGCTATTCACACACCCATACTTGGTTCAATAAGAATTCAAGTTATTTTCATAATCCATAAAAAAACATTAACCAAACAACTGCGAACTACAAACTGAGACTCTGATTCCTCATAAGAGAATACGTAGGCATACGACTTAAAATTGTGGCGAGCTCCCCTAATTAAAATTAAAACTCTATTTCCTAAAATTGAAAATCTAAACTCTAGTATCCTTGTGAACAAGGTAGATGAGAGGATGCCTAACACCTTCCCTTATTCTAAAACGATTCAAACAACTTAGAATCTCTAACCAAATTAGGGTTATCCTTTATATTACCTTCCCTAGGATAAAAACTAATGGTGGCGACTCTCATTTTAAAACCAGTTATAACATGCCTCTCCTCAACGCTTCGATGAAAATGCCAGACGTGACAAAACCCCCTTTCTTGTGTTTCTTTGTACCTTCAATTGGCATCAGAGCTTCAGTAACACTTCACCATATCAGATATAGATATTGTTTTTGAAACACAAAATGTAAGCTATTAGGAATGATAAAGATCACCACTCTGCTAAACCACCAGTCTTTGATGCAGACAAGTTTGATTATAAGAAGGAAATAATTGAAAGTTTATTCATTGATTTTGATGAAGATTTGTGGGACATGGTCATAGATGGATAAATGCATCCTATGAATGAGAATGGTGCCAAAATGGAAAGAATCCAAATGAGTGATTAACAGAAGAATGACAATAAAAATCATCATAGGTCCATAACTATTATGTTGAATGTTATCTCATACACTTAATATGAAAATATAACAAATAGAGATTTTGTAAAGTCTATATTTGACTCTCTTATAATGACTTGTAAAGAAAATGAACAAGTTAAAGAAACAAGGCTCTGTACTTGATTCAAACCTTTGAAGCCTTCAAAATGGAAGAAGAGGAAACTATTGAGGATATGCTCTCAAGATTTCTGACTATTGTTATTAGCTTAAAATTCTTGGAAAAAGAGTATACCATTGCATATCATGTAAAGAAAATTATCATAAGCCTACCAAAGAAATAAAGGCCAATGGTCACTTCACTTAAGGTGTCAAAGAATCTGAATAACATAACTCTAGAAGAGCTTGTAAGCTTTCTAAGAAGTCATGATATTGATCTAGAAGAGGATGAGCCTCATAAGAAAGGAAAGTTTGTGGTTTTGAAGTCTAAAGGCAAGTCTGAAAAGACTAGAGATCTCCAATATGAAAAAGAAAATTTTGATAAAGAGGACGAGGTGTCTCTGATGTCTAGAAGAGTTAACCCACTTTGGAAGCAAATACAAAAGAAGTTCAGAGGCTACATAAGAACAAGTTAACATTCTGAGTCAATCTCTGGGCAGAAAAAGTCCAGAGATGACAAAGAAGTTATTTTCTTTGAATGCAAAGAGCCTGGCCATTACAAGAATGAGTGTCCTAGACTCATTGAAGAAAAGCCAAAAAAGAAGTTCTACAAAGAAAATTAGAATGTTTTAATGGAAACTTTGGACAACTCTGACTCTTCAGAAGATGAATTCCTGAAGCATCTGAATCAGCATTAGAATGAGAATCAACCTCATACTCTGAAGAGGTATTTTCTCACCTATCTCATTCCAAACTTGAAACATCTTTATCTGAGATTATTGAAAAGAGCTAGAAACTCCAAAAGAGATACAAGATTCCGAGAAAGATTCATGTAACTAATTCTGGAGTGTAACACGGTGGGAGAACTGACTTGGGTGTTTTGTGTTTTATCGCAATTTTTGCGGATAGCAAGAGTCGCCACCGACTTTTGTTTTATCCAATAAAGGAAGGGTGAAAAGAACAAGAAAGACCTTTGAGATTATTTTCTTGAGTTCGGGGGGTAGATTATGAAAAGGGAAGGTGTTAGCACCCTTTTCATCTATAGTTATCTATGGGCTCTTAGTTGCTTTCTAGATCATTGATTTTGTTTGAAAGTGTGCTTTGTGGTGGATTTTGAAAGTACTTTTGAAAAGCACTTTAGTTTAGCCAAACCTTGTAATGATTCTCCTCTCTATAAGAATGTATACAAAGTATTCAACCTTTGAAAATATTTCATGGAAAGTGTTGGTGTATTTGAAAAGGTGTTTGTGTTTTGAAGATGAGAAAGCAACTAGGAACATTCTACCTTACTCAAAATTCTTGGTTCTTTTCCTCCCTTCCTTTGATATTGCTATCTTACCATTGATCGGTAAGAAGCCATATCTTTAGATGTAAAAGGGACGGGCGTGGGTCATCGTATAGTCATGATAGCAATGTTGTAAGATATCTTAGCACTTCTCTTGAGGGACTAAGATCATTTGTAATAAAACATTCGAAGCGTCATTAAGGGACTATGATCTTGTATTTTTGATTGTTTTTGCTAAGATGTCTCACATGCATAACTTGACCATTTTTCATAAGGCAACAAGTGGAGTTAACCCTATAGGTGCACATGTGCAAAGTGTGTTTGATTGCATGCGTTTTTGTCTTTTGATCATGGTGGTCTACTTGTTGATTTTATCTTGCCATACACCCTAATTACTAACATTTTGTATAAAGTAATAAAAAATGCAGAAAGATAAAATCCTACACTATTACAAACATATTGAATTGCATGAAAGTATAAAGGAAAAAATAAAATAGAAAGCAAGATAAAGGGTCTTTTGATTTAGGTAGAAAAACCCTTTGATTAAACACTTTCTGGCCCTCTTCAAATTGGCCTGAAAAGAGTGAAGGCATGACTTTTGATTGGGGCCTGGAGGCCAGCATGTTAAGCCTTTCGATTGAGGCCTGGGGGTCAGCATGTTGTGCCTTCTGGCTGCCTCTTTCATTTGACCTGGAGGTTAGTATGGAAGCCAGAGGCTTCATTTCCAACTTCGCGTTTCCTGTTTCTTTCGTTCGAGTTTGAATAGCAACATGGCCTAAGGCCATGCCAACATTACCTTAGGGCCAGGTTAGTCTTTAAAGCATGTTTAAAATGTATAAAGAGCAAAAACCAAGAAGGTTGTTAACCATGAAACATATTAAAAAGGGTGGAAACAAAAAGAAGAACAATAGCATGTACATGTTTGAATCGAAAAGGAATTGTATTTACATGTTATGCAAGAAACGAAGAGTTCAAGGTTTAGAACAACTTACCTTGCTGGAGGCTGGAGCGTGTGCCGGACCTTCAAGTGGTTAACTTGAATGCTTCTGGATTCAAAGGGAGGGACCAGAGGTTAGGCCCTTGATGCTGGATTGGAAAGAGCAAAAAGAGTGAAATGTCCTTCTTGCTGGATTCGAAGGATAGCAAGATGTAAGGATTTTTTTTCAGATTTTGAAAAAGATAAGTATTTGGATTCTAGATTTGGGTTTTCAAAAGTGTTTAAGTGTTTGAGAATTTTATGATGTTTGAAAATTTTGAAGATACGTTCCTCTATTCTTCTTTCTTCTCTCCCTTTCTTTCTTTGCAAAGGATCTCTCAATTTATAGAGAAAGGTTTTGGGAAGTTTGGGAGTAAAAAAATAATAAAATAAGGCTCAACTGGAAAGTTAGTGTCTACTTGTGCCATGATAGCAAGATGAATGGTTCAGATGGATTGCTTCCTTCTGAGGAAAACAAGCGCAAGGATCAAGAAAAACTTTTCTAAAAAGTAGTATTATACTATTAAGTGCAAGTGGTCTTGGACAACAAATGGGTAAACGCCAATTTTAACTTGCATAAACAATTAAATATAGGGTGAGTCATAGGTTTGATGCCTAAAAAGGGGAAACACGTAGCCTAGCCTATGGGTCTAAATGTTCAACTTGATCTTTTGAACTGAATCCTCCATCCTTCCACACCTTTCGACCAGACTAAAAAAACATTTGTTCCCACCAGTTATATGTCCTTCGAATGGATCTCTTGTGTGGCCTTCGACTGGGCCTTCTGCATGCTGAAGTGTATAAAAATGTTTCAAAGGGGAGTCTGTGCCCATCCGAAACTGGCAGAAAGGTGATCAGTGCTTTGTGGTCGAAGGTAACTTTGGAGGAGTCTTGGCCTTGTGCTGAAGACAAACTGAAGAGGGATACTAGCGCTGGTGACACGCTGAGGGGTCTTTTGCCCAGTGGGAGTTTTTGTGAATCGAAGGCCAGTTTGGAGAAGTTCTTTCTTTTGTGTGCTGAAGGAACGCCCAGAGGGATAGTTTTCCTAGTAGAAGTAGAAAATAAGCTTGCTCCAAGGAAAATAAATGCTCAATCGAAGTAAGGATCCAACTTGCATGTGGGTAGCTATTGCATTTATGAGTCAAGCCAGCATGCAAAGTCAGTAATCAAAGGAGCACTGACAAGAAGCCCTTCCTCTTTGGATCGAAGGAGACTATTTTAAAGGGAAAAGATGTCGAGTCGAAGCTTGTGCACATCAAGCAATCAACAGTCCAAGACTTCAGTCGAAGCTTGGAAAATTGAGCCAAGCTTGGATGAGGATTCGAAGGTCATGTTTTGATTGAACAACACAACTTCCACACGTTGAAGAATTGGATTCGAAGGTTCACGTTCTGATCAAAGAGTAAAGCTTCTGTACGTTGAAGAGTGAGATTCGAAGGGTCATGTTCTGAACGAAGCAAGCCTCTAACCTTCGATTCTCCCTACTCCAGCATGATCTGAAGGAATTCTCTAGGAAGCTTGTAACATGTTCTGGCATCAATTTTGCAAATTCTGATTGTACTTGTGTGAAAAATGGCACAGAAGTTCTGTCTAAATTCTGACTAAAAAATGCCCAAAATTTACTAAGTGTTTAGCTTCATGAACGCGTCTTCAAGGATTTATAACTTGAAATCCCAACATTTCTAGGAGAAGTTCTGTTCAGCAATGTTTTATATCTCATTGAGATCTATAACTTTCATGTCAAAAGTTATGATTGAATCATCTTGCATCATGATGAAAATCTGGCCCAAAATCATGTAATTATCATACTTTCTTAACACTTAGAAAATTTCTAAGTGCTTAAAAATTTGACTTTTTAAAGTAATTTTTGACTTTTGATTTCTTGATGAACCAACTTCATGTCTTGATGAAATATGATTTTTGATACTTGATTTTGGTCAAAAAGTCAAAGTTTGACTTTTTAGTGTGCATTTGACCATTTTGCCCTTGTGAATGATTTTCTCGGAAAATTGTAATCCGAGACTTGAAACTTGACAGAAGCAATCCCGAGGGTCCAAGATGATCCCTTGAGAAATGAGAGGGAAAATTTTGGGGTACAACAACTGCCCCTATTCAATCTTCTTAAACCTGAAGAGCTATATTGGTGAGTCCTCCATTTGTGACTTGAAGGTGGAAGATGATTGAACACTAAAGTGCCTAGAAATTTACACTTGCATGAGATAACAATGATAGTTGATGTTGTAGGGAATGAGCTTACAGATGCCATTGGGAGGGGATGACAGAGAGTTGTCAAAGATGGGCTTAAAGATGCCATCTAGAGTGACTGGGGGGAGGTATCAGGATAAATATTTTGGTTGATTTATACTGAAACAGTAGATGTCCTTTGTCTGTGTTTTAAGCTGGAAGAGATAAATCTAACCAGAAGAGGTCTTCATTTGATGATTGATTTTTTTCCTATAGAGAAAAGGATTAGTTGCATGCAGATGTATGTATGGCGTAATGATGTTCTCAAAATGAATGAGATTATGATGTATGAATTTGTTATGTATGCGTCATGGTTTATGAATGTGATGCCTTTATTGCAGTGTGTCTTTATCTAGGAAAATAAATCCCTGACAACATGCTGGGGAATCTTGGGAGGCTGAATCCCTAACCGTTGTTGGAGAATAGATATATCTTTAACTTTGTTTAGAATATTTCTGCTGGGAATCCCTATTCTGTTGTTTGAGGAGTAGCTCCATTGGGGAATATTGGCTTGTTTAAGAAGACTCTGTGGAGAGTATTGATCTCTACTTGGGGAAAAGAGTTTAGGAATCTTAGCTACTCGTTGCTCTACTGGGGAGTTATTCCTGATTGGAGAGAGAGTCAAAAGTTAGCTGTTATCTGCTTGAAATCCAGGCTTGACAGCAAATTGTTGAGGATAATGAAGTTGACTATTATCTGGTCATATTCCAGGCTTCGTAACGACTTACTGGGGAAGATTAAATTAATTTTTATCTGGTCAGATTCCAGGCTTCGCAGGAAATTACTTTGGGAGAGTGAAGTTAAACTGTTATCTGGTCGGATTCCAGGCTTCCAACAACTTACCAACTTTAAACTGCCATCTGGTCGAATTCCAGGATTCAAAGTAGATTTCTGAGGTGGATGAAGTTAATTGTTATCTGGTCGAACTCCAGGCTTCGCAATAACTTTACTTAAAAGGGTGAAGTTGAACTGATATCTGGCCGGGTTCCAAGCTTCACAATAACTTGCTTGAATGAACGAAGTTGAACTGATATCTGGTCGGATCCAGACTTCACAGTAACTTGCTTAAAAGGATGAAGTTGAACTGATATCTTTTCGGGTCCAGGCTTCACAGTAACTTGCTTGAATGAACAAAGTTGAACTGATATCTTGTCAGATTCCAGGCTTCACGGTAACTTGCTTAAAAGGATGAAGTTGAACTGATATCTTGTCGGGTCCAGGCTTCATAGTAACTTGCTTGAAAGGATAAAGTTGAACTGATATCTGGTCGGGTCCAGGCTTCACAGTAACTTGCTTGAAAGGATGAAGTTGAACTGATATCTGGTCGGGTCTAGGCTTTATAGTAACTTGCTGGGGGTAGAGGAAAACTCTACTGGGGAAAGAAGTTAAGCCATTGTCTGGTTGGGTCAAGGCTTTACAAAATCTCGAGAGGTTAGACTATTATCTGGTCGGATCCAGGCTTCATAGTAACCTAAAATTGTTTGAACAAAAATGATTCTGTTGGAGGGTGTATTGTTTTGTTGGGGAATAAACCCTGTTGAAAAGAACATTCAATGACTTGCTGGAAAGATGAACTCTTTTATGAAGAAATCCACAAGGCTTCTTCTTTTAAGATCAACTCAGATGGGGAGAGGGCCGTCGAGAGATTGAAACTTTGACCGAGGTTTGCATAGATCCAACTTCGTGGGTAACTCTACTGGGGAAAAGGTTTATTGTAATAGGCTCCATGGGGATAATGCTAATGAGATAATTCTGTGGGGATAATTCCACTGCATTAAAGAGATGCTCGTTGCTGCTTGGAGGCACATATTTGCTAAACAGTTTAATTATGTTCATATGAATATGTTCATTTAATTTTAGTAATTGGATGTTTTTTGTACTCAAAACAAAAAAAAAACAAAAATGTTTGTACTTCAAAGTATATTTGTATTGATGTTTTGCCCGTGAATAGGCGTTTTTGTACAAAGAGACGGAGATCCTAGTAAGAGGAAATCGTCGAAAGGAAAACAAAATTTGAAAACAAAAACAACAACCATGTGGAAATGATCTCATTATGTTCCAACTCTATTATTGCCCCAATTCCTTCGAACGTCCCTCGCCATTGACAGAAGTTGATTGGATTGATCTTGGACCGTTTGAACCCGGACCTTGGTAATAAAGGCGATTGTGGTGATTCCACGGGACATAGTCATACGCTATCAATCCTTAACTTTTTCCTGGACCTCCCTTTCGGGTTTTCAGCCCATCAGGATACCCATTTTTGCCCAAGTCACCCTTTCGGGTTTTCGACTTGCCGGGTGTACGATCTTTTGCATATATCCCTAATTTTTGCCCAAACCTTTGGTTTTTTGGGATGCCCTTATATTTCCTAGGTGTGTCAACCTAGCGGGTCTCTTATGCGTAGTATTTTTTAACTAGGTCCGCGTTCACAGGGTGTGGGAGATCATCACTGTCCATAGTAGTCAGCATCATGGCACCACCAAAGAAAACTTTCTTGACAACAAATGGCCCTTCATAGGTGGGAGTCCATTTTCCCCTGGGGTCGCCTTGTGGAAGAATGATGCGCTTTATTACCAGGACACCAGCTTGGTATACTCGAGGCCTGATATTTTTTTGAAAGCCTTGATCATATGTTTTTAGTACATCTAACCATAACAAACAGTAGCCAGTCGCTTTTCATCGATCAAATTCAACAGATCCAATCTTGTCTGAATCCTTTCATCTTCGCCTAAGCCTGCTTCATTAATAATCCTCAGTGAGGGAATTTGAACTTCCACCGACAGGAAAACTTCCTTGCCATAGACCAAAGAAAAAGGAGTTGCCCCAGTTGATGTCCGAGCTGAAGTACGGTAGCCATGAAGAGCAAACAGTAACATCTCATGCCAGTCTTTGTAGGTTACTACCATCTTTTGCACAATCTTCTTAATGTTTTTGTTGGCTGCTTCCACTGTGCCATTCATTTTAGGTCTATAAGGAGAAGAATTATGATACTTGATTTTGAACTGAGTGCAAAGTTTTGTAATCATAACATTTTTGAGATTGGTCCCATTGTCGGTGATGATCCTTTTGGGGATACCATAGCGGCAGATGAGGTTATGCTTGATGAATCTGGCTACAAAGTTCTTTGTGACGGAGGCAAATGAGGCAGCTTCGACCCATTTGGTGAAATAGTCGATAGCGACAAGAATGAAGCAATGTCCATTGGAAGTAGTAGGTTTAATCTATCCAGTCATGTCAATGCCCCACATTGCAAACGGCCACAGGGAAGTCATGACGTTTAGAGGGATATGAGGCACATGGACCTTGTCAGCATAGATTTGGCACTTGTGGCGAGTCCTTGAGTGTTGATGGCAATCAGTTTCCATGGTTGACCAATAGTAACCAGCTCTCAGGATTTTCTTGGCCATAGTATGCCCGCTAGAGTGAGTCCCAAAGAGACCACCATGCATGTCTTTCATAATTTACTCTGCCTCCTTCTTGTCCACACATCGGAGTAGAGTAGAATCATGATTGCGTTTGTACAAGGTTCCATTGCTTAGGAAGAATTTGGCTAAGAATATTCATAAGAATTTTTTATCATTGATTGAAGCTCCTTTAGGATACTCTTGTGTTTTAAGGTATCTTTTCACCTCATGGTACCATGGCTTCTCTGTGTCAGCGTCAAGCTCATATAGTGCGCATGTTCGTCAAATCTCTCAATTGTAATCATAGGAGCTTCATTGTCCCATTTGACCTTGAACATAGAAGACATTATGGCCAAATCATCTGCTAACTGATTTTTTTCTCTAGGGAAGTGTTCAAAGATGATTTCTTCGAAGTATGGAATCAGAGATAGCACAAGCTCCTTGTAAGGAATAATATTAGGATGTTTAGTGTCCCAATATCCCTTTACTTGGCTAATCACTAGAGCGGAATCTCCGAATACATTCAAATGCTTGATCCTTAAATCAATGGCAGCTTTCAGACCCAAAATGCATGCCTCGTATTCAGCCATGTTATTTGTACAATCAAAGCATAGTCTAGCAGTGAAAGGGGTGTGGAAACCTTCAGGAGAAACTATCACAATGCAAATTCCGTTACCCAAAGAGTTGGAGGCCCCATCGAACACCATAGTCCATCGGGATCCTTATTCAGGTCCTTCATACGGTCCAGGTTTTGCATAGTCGGTCACTAACATGATATTCTCATCCGGAAAGTCAAAGTTCATAGACTGATAATCATCAACAGCTTAATGGGCCAAATGATCCGCTAATACACTTCCCTTGATGGACCTTTGTGTTGTATATTGAATATCGTACTCAGTCAAGATCATCTGCCATATAGCTATCCGTCCAGACAAAGCGGGTTTCTCGAAGATGTACTTGATATTGTCCATCTTAGAAATCAATATAGTGGTATGAGTCAACATGTACTGTCTTAGCCGCCGAGCAGCCCATTCCAGAGCGCAACAAGTTTTCTCGAGCAGTGAATATCTGGTTTCACAGTCGGTATACTTTTTTCTCAGGTAGTAAATTGCATGCTCTTTTCGGCCAAACTCATCATGTTGGCCCAACACACATCCCATAGAATTCTCTAGCACAGTCAAGTACATGATCAAGGGTCTTCCTTCGACTGGAGGCATGAGGATAGGAGGTTCTTGCAGATATTCCTTGATTTTGTCGAAGACAGCTTGGCATTTATCATTCCATCTGACTACTTGATCTTTCTTCAAGAGTTTGAAGATTGGCTCATAAGTAGCAGTTAGGTGAGATATGAAGCGGGCGATGTAGTTGATATGACCCAAGAATCTGCTAACCTCCTTTTCAGAATGGTGAACTGGCATTTCTTGAATGGCTTTTACCTTTGCAGGATCAACTTCGATGCCTTTACAACTGACAACAAAACCTAGAAGTTTTCCAGATCATACTCTGAATGTAGACTTATTAGGGTTCAAGCTAAACTTGTACTTTTTTAGCCTCTCGAATAGCTTGTATAGGTGATTGAGATGCTCCTCTTCAATTTGTGATCTTGCAATCATATCATCCACATATACCTCTATTTCATGATGGATCATATCATGAAACAAAGCTACCATAGCCCTTTGATATGTTTCCCCTGCATTCTTCAACCCGAATGGCATGACCTTGTAACAAAAGGTGCCCCATTGCGTAACATAGGTGGTCTTCTCCATGTCTTCGAGGGCCATCTTAATTTGATTATAGCCGGAGAAACCATCCATGAAAGAGAAAACTTTATGTTGAGCGGTGTTATTGAGCAAGAAATCAATATGAGGTAGAGGAAAGTCATCATTGGGGCCTGCCCTATTCAAATCCCTATAATCTACGCACATACGAACTTTTCCGTCATTTCTTTGGCACCATAACCACGTTTGTAACCCATTGAGGATAAGATGTCACAGCTAGGAATCCTACGTCGAATTGTTTCATCACTTCAGCTTTTATCTTTTCAGACATGTCAGGCCGCATGCGACAAACTTTTTTTTTGACAGGAGGACAATCTTCCTTTGTTGGCAGACAATGAACTACAATGTTGGTATCTAACCCTAGCATATCTTCATACGACCAAGCAAACACTTCCACATAATCATGTAACATCTGAACCAAATTGCTTTTGACACTGCTTCCTAGGTTGGTGCCGATCTTGACCTCTTTGTTGTCTATCTCGATACCTAGATTGATGATTTCAACTGACTCTTCATGCGGCTGAATAGCTTTTTCCTCTTGCATTAGAAGTCTGGCTAGTTCTCACGGTATTTTGCAATCTTCCTCGCCTTCGTCTTCGGCTTGGTTAATTGGATGTTTAAAATCATAATTGGCAATAGTAGAGTCATTGGCAATGAGATCCGGAGTGGACGAGGACCTGCAAGAGTGTGTGTGTGTGCATGTAAGATACATGGCTATTTTGAAAAACACAATGAAGAAAAAGAAAGACAATGAGCACAAAAATTCGAATGCAAAAAGTCCAATGGTTTGTATTGAATGATCATATGATAAAATGAACATAAATAAAACCCTTAACAAATGGATCAAAGTACCCCGGGCAAGGCATATGGCTTAAAAGTCATTGTTTAATATTACAATAGAAAGCAATAAACAAGTAATTAATCCTCAATGAAGGAAATGGGAATGAAGACCTTTGCGTGCCACTTGTTGAGTCTATTGTAGTAGGGTATACCCATTCTTCAAATGCGCATTCTTCATCAGAATCCTCCACAGTGTTTACTTCGTGATTTCCAATACGGAGAGGTGGCTTTCCCACACGAGTGCGCCTAACTTTTTTCTGAGCCTTGATAGTGAAACCCAACCCACGTTTGTCTGCTTTAAACAGGATCTCGGGGAGTTGCCCTAGGTATCATAGTTTCCATCTTCGACTGTGGCACGAGCATCCTTAAACGAAACCATCTTTGGCACGACCTTATCAGCTTTGGGCATGTAAGGGGAAATTTTGGAAGTAGCAACAATAGGTGGCACAACTTCAAAAGCCTGGCACGGGGTTTCTATAAATTCTCCATCCATCTCCACATATATGAAAGGATTGAGATGGCTTAGCATGAATTCCTCCTCACCATAAATAGTGACGATCCTCCCCTTGACTGGGTACTTTTGCTTTTGGTGAAGCATGGATGTTACTTCCTCTGCTCCATGGATCCAAGGGAGACCCAGCAAACAGGAGTAAGCGGGACAGATGTCCATGATGTAGAAAGTAGAGTTGAAAATATGTGAGCCCACTTTGATTGGGAGATCCACCTCTCCACGAACCATCCTTTTGGACCCATTGAAAGCCCTCACAATAATGTCACTCGGCTTCAAAACCAGTCCTTCACAGTCTAAACAGGCCAAAGCGCCCTTTGGTAGCATGTTCAAAGAAGAGTCAGTGTCAACCAGAGCATGTGCTAGGGTAGTCCCCTTACATTCAACAGAAACATGTAAAGCCTTGTTATGGTTCCTTCCAAGTGGTGTCAGATCAGTATCCGAGAACCCCAAAGCGTTGTCGGCCGTCAAGCTCACCATACAATTTTCGAATTGGTCAGTCGTAGTCTCATGAGGGACATGAGCCTTCTTTAAGAATTTGATCAATGCTCGGGCATGAGCATCAGAGCAAAGTAGCAAAGATAAAATGGAGATCTTGGAAGGGGTTTTCCCCAACTGTTCCACTATCTTAAAATCATTCCTCTTTATAATTTTCAAGATTTCATCCATTTCTTAAGCAGAAGGTTCCTCAACAGCAAAGTCTTTTGCGGGTGTTTCTGTCTCAGTAGGCTTAACTACTTTCTCTTTACCCTTCGTGTCATCACTAAGCTTAGCAGCGGTGATGCGGACAGGTGCCGTTATAGCAGCTGGGGGTGAAATGTTGGGCGAAAATATTCTCCCAGTTCTGGTCACTTTATTAGAACCAGTAATATTACCAATGTCACCAGCCTTGCTTTCTTCAATCCAAGCATCTTGCTTTATTCCATGATAATAAACTTCGGCACCGTAGTTCCATGCAACTGCTTTGTTGGAAGAATACGGAATTGGCCCAGGGGCAATAATTATCAGAGGAGCAACAGTCAGTTCATTCGAAATCCTGATAGGACCCTTTGAAGAGATCCTAAGAGGTTTGTTTGAAATTGTTATGATGAAGAGGTCTTCAGTCTTATCATTCAAATTTTTGATGGACGAAGCTCTTTCAAATAGGATCTCATGATTATTCATCAGGCGTTAAACTCCTTATTTCAGCCATTTGCATCCATTAACTTGTTTGGCGCAGCAATCGCAGTCTTTCAAACATCCATGGAAAACCCCGACTCTCAGCAAATTCTTTTTGACAATAACTAACAGAGTAGTTAGATCTTCGATGGAGGGAACAAAAATAGTGTCTTCAATTGCATTGACACCTTTGCCATGGTTTTGCATTGGTGCCATTATCACATTGGGGACTGTAGGAAGATCAAATTCGATTGTCTTGTTGTTAATTAAATCTTGAATTTTGTTCTTCAACGCCCAACATTGATCGGACTCATGCCCAGGACTATTTGAGTGATATCCACACTTGGTATTCGGATTGTATTTAGGTGAGGAGGTGTTCGGATTGGCCGGAGGATCACGCAGTGTCACCAAGTTATCCTTTAACATGTGTTGTAAGGCTTGGGATAGCGACATGCTTATCTATTGTCTTCGTGGAGTCTCAAATCATTGATGATTGGAAGATTGTCTTCGAACAGGAGTTGGGTTGGAAATCAGAACAACATTAACGGACAAATGATTATCCTTCTTGGTACGGGCCCTTTCCCCATACACAACATTCGTTTCTTTCTTCCCAGTGAAGGGTTTCTTTATGGGATTGGAGGTGGAAGCAGATGCCATGGGGATTTTCCTGCTTTTGATACCACTTACGAGCCTTTCACCAGATAGGATCAGCTCGGTGAAACCGGACGAAGAAGACCCAACCAATAAGTTGAAAAATGGACCAGATAATGTACCCATAAACATATCAATATGTTCCCTATCAGTTAATGGTGGTTGGACCCTACTGGAAATATCCCTCCACTTTTGGGCGTACTCTTTGAATCCCTTGTTTTTACCCATCGTCATGTCTTGCAGTTGAACTCTAGTCGGCGCCAGGTCGGCATTGTATTGGTATTGGTGATAGAAAGCAATGGCCAAGTCTTCCCAGGCTTTAATACGGGAACCCTCCAATTGGAAAAACCACTCTAGTTGAGTCCCAACCAAACTTTCTTGAAAGAAATTAACCCAGAGTTTCTTGTTGGTGGTGTGCGGTTGTATTTTGCACAAGTAAGATTTCAGATGAAGCTTTGGGTAGGAAATACCGTCATATTTAACGAAGACCGATATCTTCAATTTATAGGGAATGACAATCCCCGATATTAAACCCAAATCATCAAAGTCCAACCCAGGGATGGTTTGAATCTCAACAGCCTTCAATCTATCCTCTAGCTGTTTGTACTTGTCGTCGGCAGGAGGATACTGCTCGTCAAAATAATCTTCGTCATCAGACACTTGATCATTGACACACCCAACTTGGGTACTCCTTGCTTCTCCAACTTGATTTTCGTCCTCCTCAGATGAATATTCAACTATTGGTATCTAGCGGATCGGCTCTCTGAATCTTTTACCCATGTTGACTAGGGCTTTCCTTTTTGGTTTCTTTTTGGATGCCAGCAACATCATCAACTCTTGTTTCCCCTTGGCCAGGGTCAGCAGAGTCTCTTGAAACTGGGAATTTTGTGCTTGTAGGTCCTTCACTGTTTTCTCGATATCCATCTTACTGAAATAAACAGCAGAAAGATAAGGAGATATGTTGTGGAAAACCTGTTATGTTATGATGCATGAAAAATGCGCATGCAAATGATTTCAAGGATTTATAAGATTTAAATTTGTCTAGACAAAGAATGAACAGACGTCAAATTACATTAATAAGTTCAAAATGGTTACAACGTGCCTCTTGGTCTTACAAAATAAATTCCTAAGACAAAAAGGTTGAACGCATCCTCTTTGGTGCTAGGTAGGCGTTCAAGCTCTGCTCTTCATGAAGTTGCTTTGTAAGCTCCAAAACCCTTTTCTTGCTAGCGTAGAACTGAGCTTCAAAGGTGTCTCATTCCTCCTTTAGCTGAATCCATCCCTTTTGCAAGTCTTCAAGATAGGTAGGCATATCGGGATAGAGGATAGTAAACGGGACTTCTCCTTCAGCAACAGGCTCCATGATAACAGGTAGGATGGAGGGGTAAGGCATTACAAGCTTCTGAGCAAGAGCTCGTACCCACCTAAGGTAAGGCTTAAGGGGAATAAAATTCTAGTGTCCCAGCGTCTTGCTATCCACTCTGTTTAGCATCCTCCAAGCTCGTACAAACCTCTGAAGGTAGCCTCGATCGTCGCTCTCGTAGTCGAACACCACTGCTTGGATGAGCATATCATGAGGACCATCTCTTCGTGCATACCCAAACTGTCGCAAAGCTAAGCAAGGGTTGTAAGTGATACCTCCCCTGATGCCAAGCAAAGGGACATTAGGGAAATCCCCACAACGGCCGATGATAGTATTGTTCTCCAAGGATCGAGGAAACTAGTGAATATCTGAATGTCTGAGTGACATCAACCTATTGGACCACCTTAAACCTTGCTCGTTTTTCAACACGGATCGAGGGAGATGCGAAACAAACCACCTAGCCAATAGAGGAGTGCAATACATGAGGGTTCCTCTTTTCCTCATGGTGCGAGAGTGGAGAGAGTGTATGCTATCTCCCAATAAAGTAGGTACTGGATTGCGAGACATGAAGATTTTAACAACATTTACATCTATAAGTTGGTTAGGATTTTGAAATAGTACCATCCCATAGATGAGAAGGGCCAAGATTTCTTCAAAGGCTTGTAAATCTAGAGTGTTCCAACAATCTTGAGCTTTCTCCAACAGGAACTTGGCTAGGAACCCTTTGACACAACTTCTTGTTTCCCAATTAGCTGTGACATCAGATTGTTGCAAGTGTAGCACTCGAGCAATCTCTTCAGGTCTTGGTTCTCTTTCAGTACCGTTGAAAGGTAGATGATTGAGAATAGGAATTTTCAAGAGTTGAGAGAATTATTCCATATTAGGTACAAGATAGTAATCGAGAAAGGTAAAGCAATGGTGTAAAGGATCGAAGAAATGGAAAAGCACCTTTATCATGTCTTCATCAACGCTTGAGGTAACCAAGTTTAGGAGGCGACCATGTCTTTCGGTGAATGAGTAACTCTCAAGAACCCTCGATGCTAACTCTTTGAGTTGAGAATGAATTCTTACGAGATTAACTTGGATAATATTCATGCGGGTGGAAGCCATGTCCTACAAAACAAAACAAAGATAAATTCCAATAATCCTTAAAACGGTTAGTGCGAAATACAATGGTATGATGTTATGCACAAGTAAGCATATACACACAAAGCAAACAAGTCCTTAGGTTATGGCTTTCATGGGGTTTATAGGTAAGTACCCTCTTGAATTTTTAGTTGGCTCAACCTGTCCTAGTAATAGTAACCAGGTTCTAGGGGATCTCAATATCACTGATCTTTATTCATCGGGCATTGTTTCAGCGCAAGCCTCTTTAATGGCGACCAAAATATATCGAAAGTACGATCTCAATGAACGTAGTATCGAGTATCAACCAACTTTGGACTACACCAAATTCGGCTACTTCACTACTTCTTAATGTCCAAGTTGGTCAAGTAAAGGTTCTAAAGTCAGCTAGTGCTTTATGACACCACAAAACGGCCTCATATTCTCTTTGACTACTCAAGGGCTACCGGTACCAACAAATGTGTCACACTAACATAACTATTGCTTAGACCATGTCGGTATACCCCGCACAGTTTCCATAACTTATTGCTACTTACCTAAAAGGTGTCTCAGATCCGGGTAGAGGATCTAAGCAACCCCAAACAAGGAACCATAATGTAAAGTAAACAAGTCAAACAAAGAAAAACAAGTAAAGGTGAACTATCCCTAAGGTAACCCCACTTTTAAGTTCTACCCAGCAGAGTCTCCAGTTCTGTAACACGGTGGGAGAACTGACTATGGGGTTTTGTGTTTTATCGCAATTGTTGCGGATAGCAAGAGTCGCCAGCGAATTTTCTTTTATCCAATAAAGGAAAGGGTGAAAAGAACAAGAAAGACCTTTGAGATTATTTTCTTGAGTTTGGGGGGTAGATTATGAAAAAGGAAGGTGTTAGCACCCTTTTCATCCATAGTTATCTATAGGATCTTAGTTGCTTTCTAGATCACTACTTTTGTTTGAAAGTGTGCTCTGTGGTGGGTTTTAAAAGTATTTTTGAAAAGCGATTTCGTTTAGGCAAACTTTGTAATGATTCTCGTCTCTATAAGAATGTATACAAGGTGTTGAACTTTTGAAAATATTTCATGGAAAGTGTTGGTGTACTTGAAAAGGTGTTTGTGTTTTGAAGATGAGCAAGCAACTAGGAACATTCTACCTTACTCAAAAGTCTTTGTTTGTTTCCTCCCTTCCTTTGATATTGTTATCTTACCATTGATTGGTAAGAAGCCTTATCTTTGGATGTAAAAGGGACGGGCGTGGGTCATCGTATAGTCATGATAGCAATGTTGTTAGATATCTTAGCATTTCTCTTGAGGGACTAAGATAATTTGTAAGGCAACATTTGAAGCGTCATCGAGGGACTATGATCTTGTATTTTTGATTGGTTTTGCTAAGATGTCTCACATGCATAACTTGACCATTTTTCATAAGGCAACAACTGGAGTTAACCCTATAGGTGCACATGTGCAAAGTGTGTTTGATTGCATGCATTTTTGTCTTTTGATCATGGTGGTCTACTTGTTGATTTTATCTTGCCATACGCTCTAATTACTAAATTTTTGTATAAAGTAACAAAAAATGCAGAAAGATAAAATCCTACACTATTACAACCATATTGAATTGCATGAAAGTATAAAGGAAAAAATAAAATAGAAAGCTAGAAAAAGGGTATTTCGATTTAGGCAGAAAAACCCTTCGATTCTGCATTTCTGTCACTCTTCGAATTGGTCTGAAAAGAGTGAAGGCATGACTTTCGATTGGGGCCTAGAGGCCAGCATGTTGAGCCTTTCGATTGAGGCCTGGAGGTTAGCATGTTGTTCCTTCTGGCTGCATCTTTCATTTGAACTGGAGGTTAGTATGGAATCCAGAGGCTTCGTTTCCAACTTCCTGTTTCCTGTTTCTTTCGTTCGAGTTTGAATAACAACATGGCCTAAGGCCATGCCAATATTACCTTAGGCCAGGTTAGTCTTTAAAGCATGTTTAAAATGTATAAATAGCAAAAACCAAGAAGGTTGTTAACCATGAAACATATTAAAAAGGGTGGAAACGAAAAGAAGAACAATACTATGTACATGTTTGAAACGAAAAGGAATTGTGTTTACATGTTATGGAAGAAATGAAGAGTTCAAGGTTTAGAACAACTTACGTTACTGTAGGCTGGAGTGAGTGCTGGACCTTCAAGTGGTTAAATTGAATGCTTCTGGATTTGAAGGGAGGGACCAGAGGTTAGGCCCTAGATGCTGGATTCAAAAGAGAAAAACAAGTGAAATGTCCTTCTTGCTGGATTCGAAGGATAACAAGATGTTAGGATTTTTTTCATATTTTGAAAGAGACAAGTATTTGGATTCTTGATTTGGGTTTTCAAAAGTCTTTAAGTGTTTGAGAATTTTATGATATTTGAGAATTTTGAAGATACGTTCCTCTCTTCGTCTTTCTTCTCTCCCTTTCTTTCTTTGCAAAGGATCTCTCTATTTATAGAGAAAGGTTTTGGGAAGTTTGGGAGTAAAAAAAAAAAAGGCTCAGCTGGAGAGTAAGTGTCTACTTGTGCCATGATAGCTTCCATTTGTCTTGTGTTTTTTACCTTGAAAAATGGTTTTTAAAAGAAAAAGCCAAGCGGAAAAATGAAGTTTGAATTGATTGGTGTTTTTTACCTTCAAAAAGGATTTGAATTTATTCGAGTGTTTTATGAATTTGCTAAGAAAAAGAGTTTGTCTTAATGAAAACATGCAAAATGGAAAAAGAAAATTCTAAGGGAGACTACCTAATTTCTATCCCTAATATTATCATACAATGATGGCCCTATGGTCGAGTTTGAAAGGGAAAAATCTACCTATGTGTTTACCGTGGTTTTTGGTAAACAACCGCTGATCCTCCAAAAAGGAAAGTCCTTTTGGTTACTCGCGGGATCGATCATATTGATCCCAGAACATATGGTAACTTTTATGCTGGTTTGATGTAAAAGTGGATATCTAGGAAGAACACACATTCGACCAGGGATATAGTGTTTGTGGTTTTGGAAAGTAAGAAAGTTAATAGACGTGCAGGTAAAGATGCAGGAAACGTAACTTTGCAAAATAAGATCAAAGCAATGTAAAAAGACTTTATTAATAAAAAGTGGTGTTTCCAATGTACTATCTCAGTTATTCTTTCACACACAGTGGGTACTTGAATAATATTGAGTAACTAGCATAATAGGTTGAACACACGGAAAAACTACACAGATTTCCTATTTTGATACTAAAATTGCGTAACTATCGAGTGGTAGCTTTGCTCTAGGATGAAGACAAGTGTCTTCTGAATGTCCCTCGACCTCTATCTTCCTTCCACATTGCTTTCCCTTAACTGCTGGCGAACTGCCTTCCCTCCAATCTTCAAATTCAAATATCCTTCGTCTTTGGAGTTGACATGAAGGTTTGTTCTTCTAGTCGAAGGTCACATGACCTTTCCCGTCGAAGGCTTGATGGTGATGCCTGGTCGAAGACCAATTTGTAACTCAGATATTTTCTCTAAGTTTTTTCCATCCGTCGAAGCATTTTCCAGCTTGGCTTTATTTGTTCTATTTTAGGCCCATAAGGCCAATATATAGTAGGTCTCGAATTCAAGAGCCAACAAATTTCCCCCCAAGAATGTCTATTTTGAATCAAAGAGAAATAGTCATTCTTTGATATTCCTATTCGACACATGTCTCCCTTGTTGTCCACAAAGGCTTAACGTGCGCTTTTCGACTTCCAACAGCTGCCACACTCAGAACCATCATTACTCTTTTCCCTAAGACGTCTTTTCAATCAGCCGTTGCCATGCTGCCATGCTGCCATGATGACCATTACTTCTAGAACCTGGGAAAGCATGTCAAACGTTTCCCATCACCTGCACGGTAACCGCTTTATGGCTTTCCACGTTCCCCACTACATCCATAGCATTAAATGGCTTTGACGAGACACACTCCTCTCTGGATACTATAAATAGCCTTGAGCCTTTTCTTTTGGAACTTTCACAACACTTAGCATTTTTCATCTCCTCTGCAGAAAAACACCTTACACTATCATCTTCGTTCTATACTAACTTGCAACAATGGCTTTCCTCTCCAACGCACCCAACAATCCCAAACCTAAGAATGTCGCTGACGTACAGCGTCAACCAGAGATCTTCCCCACAAGCTCTTCTCCTGCTTCGAATGAGGGGCCAAGGTTCGTCTCTGAACACATGACTAAAGAAAGGCGTGAGGTGTACGATTCCTAGCTCCTCATTCTTATCAGGTACTCCGAAGATATATATGCCATGTCTGGCCCTCTATCTGCATGAATCGAGAATCCTATGAATATGTGGCCATTTGGGAGTCGTTTCCACTGAGATTCAAGAGTTCGAAGAATCAATTAAGTTTGATTGCTTACCAACCGAATCTTGTCTCTCGATAATTCAGTATTGTCCAGTCACTCCTATCACCCATCTACTCCTGAGAGAAACTACTATTATTTTATAACGCAGATTACTCAGAGGATGCTGTTATCAAGCACATTGGTAGGTATGTTGGTCGGACCGTACTAACTCTATTCGACTTCAATCTCAATTTTATGTGTTCGCCCAATTTTGAGGGGTGGTGGAGGCAATATTATAATGAGGAATTCTTCGACGAGAAGGATTTCGCCCACCACCTTCGCGAGGTGTTCAAACTGGTCCTTGACAAGATTAAGAAAGGTAATATTTTCTTTCTCTTTGCCTCTTTGTCTTAGATTTAATCATTCGACGCCCAATTCATATTTGTTTCTTGTATAGCTGTCAAGAGGACCAGCACAAAGAAGGCTGCTGAAAGCACCAAAGGGGGAGACCCTTCTATTAACCCTTCGCCAAAGGTATTCACTTTCTGCTATACCTTTCTCCTTTACTATTTTCTGGTATAGATGCTGATGTCTTCGACTCTTATCTTTCCGGGTGTTCAGAAAACCACTCCCAAGAAACGGAAGGTTCAAGATATTGAAATCTCTAGTGATGAAGAAGAGGGGTCTCCTCCTGTTCCTCTGAAGAGACAAAAATTAAAGAAACTAGCTCCCGCACCTGAGCCTCGTCCCAAGACAAAAATTAAGAGTATAGCTACCAAATCGAGGCCTCCTCCTATAGTCATCAGAGAGCCCATTGAGCAAGAGGTAGCCGCTAGGATGAATAATCCTAGTGAGAGTGACAATTCCAGCCCAGGTGCCGAAGTACCTCTTCAGGTATTTACTTCGACAGACATCTGCTTACTTCCTGAACTAACCCCTTTTTCCATAATAATTATGAGAATAGAACTTCTTAATCTTCAAGATACTGCCGGTACTTCTAAACAGGCTCCCACTCCTGTCTAAGGATCTGCCACTCTGTTAAATAGTGAGGGAGATCCTACTTATAGGCCTTCTTCAACAAAAGGCTCTTTTGTGAGCTCAGCTGGTGAGGTGAACCAACATCCCCTCTTGATGAGGCACTTCAGAAGGTTGAGGCGCAAATTTTCAAAAGATATTTAATGTTAACCTTGGAGGGAGAACCTACTGCCCTTATTTCCTGAAGACCACTTTGAGGGCTGTTGATCTCCTCATTGCTTCTCCATATGTGGCTTGCGTTATTTTGGATTTAACTTCCATCATTGACCAAGTGTCAGCAGACTATAATCGTCGAAGGACTCTTACTCGCAAGATCGAAGAGGTCAACGGTCATGTAGTTGCTGCCTGGCACGCTTCTACTGAATCAGCCTCCAAAGTAAAAGAGCTGTCGAAGGTTCAAGAAGCTAGGAAAAAGGAGGTTGAGGAGATTGATAAATACACAGCTAAAATGAGGGCGCAGATCACAGAACTGGAGGCTAAAATTTCCGCCAACAATAAAAGGAAAGAAGAACTTCTCGCCGTTAACACTGAGTCGGAAAGCCAAGAGGAACTTACTTAAGGGTTAAAACACCCTGATCAGACCCAAACGCTCGATGCTAAACTTGAAACCCTCCAACAGTTGAAGGCTCTGTTCAAACGGCGTCTGGAATTACAAAGGATCAAATACCTTCAGATCAAGGCTAATCTCCCCTTTTAAATCCTGGTTCTATATTTATATAATCACCCATTGTAATGACATTAAGGCCATTTTGGCTATTTTTAATGAAATTTAAATTTCCATTTTGGCATTTTCCTTATTCGACTATGACTATACATTGGCTATTTTAACCTCTTGAAGTATAGGTCTATACTTTTTCAAGTATTTACCATTTACTCTTAGAAGTCTTTGATCTCCATTTAACTCCTCGATCTCATAGGCTCCACCAGAGAAAGTTTGGATAATTTTGAAAGGTCCTTCCCACTTAGGGGACCATTTTCCCATATTTCTATCTTTCCAATCCATTGGAAGAATTACCTTCCATACGAGATCCTCAGGCATAAATGTCTTAGGTTTTACTTTTCGATTTTAGGATTTCTCGTCCCGTTTCTTCTGTAATATTAAGAGGTCTAAAGCTTTCAACCTTTCTTCATTTAAATCAACTAATTCTTCCAACATCATATTCCTCGTTGACTGTAGACAAATTTCCATTGGCAATACTGCATCATGACCATAAGTTAGGAGAAATGGTGTTGTTCCTGTAGCCTCTTTCGGAGAGGTTCGACAAGCCCATAAAACTCGATCTAACATCTTGTACCAGTTTCTTGGTTTCTTTCCCATGTGTTTCATTATTAAACTGATTACTACCTTGTTTGCTGCTTCGACTTGGCCATTAGCTTGTACATAGTAAGGTGTAGACGTGTTCCAAATCTATATATAATGTACTTTTGAATAAATTCAATGACACTCTCTTGGTCTACATTGACTAAAGGAATTGCTTCAATCCATTTAGTAAAATAATCAATTCCCACCAATATGTATTTCTGGCTTTTAGATGACGCTGGTTGAATCTCTCCAATAAGATCTAAAGCCCATTCTCTAAAAGGCCAATGTTTCACAATCGAGTGAAGTTTGCTTGCCGGTACATGCTGGATGCCTGTGTGCACTTGACATTCTTGACATCCTTTTGCAAACTCAACACAAACTTTAGCATAGTGGGCCAATACAACCCTTGTTTAAACAACAACCTTTTCATCTTATGGCCTACTTGATGTGCTCCACATGCCCCGACGTGTGTGGTAGAAAGAGCTATGTATGCTCTTGTTTCACTTAGGCATTTCAGTAGTACACCTTCAGGTGTTTTCTTGAATAATTCATTTCCCATTAGTATATAGCTTAGTGCCCTATACTTTATCTTTCACTCTGTCGAAGCCATTGGATTCTGTAAACAATCTACTATAGGCTTTCTCCAATCTTGTTCTGTTAGATTTTCTATGAACGAAATCTCGAATTTTTCGTGATCAGTGTATCCCAACGTTTTTGTTTCCAAATCTATTGGAGACAACTTAGTGGATGCTACTCTTCCTTTAACTTCTATTGCTTGTTGTAGTTTTTCTTTTGAAACTTTATACCCAGAAGCGATCTGTGCTAGATCATTAGCCACTTGATTTTCCAATCTGTGTATATGTCGAATGTTAAACACTTCGAAGTTCTTCAACAAACGCCTGGCTATTACGAAATACATGATAAGATTTTCTCTTATGCATTTGTATTCTTTTGTAACTTGTTTTAGGACTAATTCTGAGTCTCCCATTATTTCAACTCGAGTTTCCCCGAATTCCAACAAGATTTCAAGGCCTATGATTAAAGCTTCGTATTCAGCCTCATTGTTTGAACAATCTCCTTCAATCTTGTACTTAAATGTTGTTGGAATTTTGTTTGGAGAAATAATTAGAACCCCCACTCTAGTTCTGTCTTCATGACTAGAATCGTCAAAGTATAACTTCCAAGGTTCAATCTCCAAATAATTTAATGACTCTTCTTTTATAGAGTGGTAGGCTATAAAGTCTGATACCACTTGAACTTTCACAGCCTTGAGAGGCCTAAAGGTTAATGAATACTCAGTTAATGCAAGTGCCTATTTTCCAATTCTACTGTGCAAAATTGGTTTCGACAACATATATTTGAAAACATCAAAGTGAGACGAAACGTAAACATCAACTGGTTTAATATATTGCTTGAGTTTTGTACATGAGAAGTAAAGACATAAACATAGTTTTTCAACCTCGTTATATCTACTTTCTGCATCATTTAAAACTCTACTGAGGTAGTAAATGGGTCATTCGACACCATTCTCATCCTCTTGAGCTAACATGCTCCCTAAGGTTCTATCAGATGCAGCTATGTACAATCTCATACTTCTATTTCTATAAGGAGGTACCAGAATAGGTGGCTTGGTGAGGTACTCTTTGATTTTTTCGAAGGCCTCTTGTTGTTCTTGCCCCCATTCAAATCCTCCTTTGTTGAGTCGAAGTAGTGGTGAGAAGGCTTGCGTTTTCCCACTGAGGTTGGATATAAATCTCCTTAGGAAATTTATCTTCCCAAGTAGAGACTGCAATTCCTTCTTGTTGGTTGGCGCTTTGGCTTCCAAAATAGCTTTGGTCTTGTTCTGGTTTATCTCGATCCCCTTTTTATGGACCACATAGCCTAAGAAGTCTCCTGCTTTGACGCCAAAAGCGCACTTCAAAGGATTCATTTTCAGACCATAGCGTCTCATCCTCTCAAAGGATTTTTGAAGATGGTCCATGTGAGCCTTCCCAGAAACAGATTTGACAACAATATCATCAATATAAATCTGCATAAAAGTCTCAATAAAATCATGGAAGATCGAATTCATTTCTCTTTGATATGTTGCCCCTGCATTTTTTAGGCCAAAAGGCATCACTACCCATTCGTAAGTTCGTAAGGCCCCAGGGCAATAGAATACTGTTTTCGACACATCCTCTTCAGCAATAAAAATTTGATTATATCCAGAGTATCCGTCAACCGTACTCATGTACTCGAAACCAGCAGCAAAATCGAAAAGTATTTCCGACATAGGCATTGGATATTCATCTTTGGGTGTTGCAGCATTCAGATCTCTGAAATCAATGCACACCTTTAAGGTACCATTTTTCTTTATAACAGGCACTATATTTGCAATCCATTCGACATACCTGGTCGTTCGGATGAACTTGCATCTCAGCAGTCTTTCGACTTTCGTTTTAATTTTCGATAGAATCTCTGTTGCAAACGCCTAGAAGTTTGCTTGAGAGGCTTCTTTCCAGGTTTTGTTTGCAATTGTAGTTCCAACAAACTTCTGTCGAGACCAGGAATTTCGTCCTAATCCCACGCAAAAAAATCTTTGAACTCTTTTAACAATTGGATAATTTCGAACCTGAGACCTGGATCCATCTTTGCGCTGATATACGTTGGCTTTTTTACAAGACCTTCGCCTAGGTTTACTTCTTCTAAGGGGTCTTGTGCTAGCATTCTAACACTATTCGCCAACGGATCTTTTTCGAAACCTAGAGGTTCATCATCATAGATGGCGTCTAACCTCTGATTTCATACTTCTTTTTCTTCCAAGTAAGGAGGTTCTAGGTCGAAATACTTCTCAGGGCCTTCTTGAGAAGATACCTGTTCATTGGCTTTAAGAGCCATATACTTGACTTCAGCCTCTAAGGCCGCTATCATTCTATTTTCGGCTACATATGCCAAAATCTTTTATAGAGCTTGTGACTCAGTCATCATCACCAAACTCACTTCCCCAGCCTGTTGGCCGTATATCATCAACTCCTCCATAGTCGATGTTTGATAAATCCTCTCTATCCCACTGAAAACCATAGTCAGAGTGTAGATAAAGAGAGCAGAAAGCATTGGGTGCTGGAGTCAGATCGAATTCAGGAGGGCTGCATTGCCCTATATGAGCCAAATTCTTGTCGAAGCTATTCTTTCCAATGTTGTTAACTTCGCCCAGGTAGTAACTTTGATCCACCTCGATGTTTTCCACGATACCATCAGGACGCCATATCGTAACCCTCTGATGCATCGAAGATGGCACTGCACCTATGACATGTATCCACTCTCGACCCAAGAGCAGATTATAATTTGGTTTTGCTGAAATCACCATAAACATGGTAGGTCGAAGAATTAAGCCCACCATGAGATCCAGTTATATAACTCCCATGGTGGTTCCAATACCCCCTTCATAATTTGAGAGGACCATGTTGTGGGGCTTAATATCAACATCCCCTTTTCCTAGTTTTTCCAGCATAGATTATGGAATTATGTTTATGGTCGCCCCACAATCAACCAGGATTTTGTTTATAGTCACTTCCCCTATCTTTGCTCTGATAAATAGGGGCTTGAAGTGATTTTTCATCGCCTCAGTTGGTGGCTCAAAGAAAGCGTTCTGCTCCTCCATGCAGCCATTATTCATTACATAGTAACACATTGGCCTATGTCTGGCCATTTCTTATTCGACCATCAAGTCGGTTTCCTCAACTTCGACCTGACGGTTGTATTCCCTAGGCAGCACCGATATGACGTTTACCATAATGTCTAAAGTATCGACAGAGTCAGATTCACCTTCGTCATTCGACCCACATTGTTCTGGCTACACCAGAGGTTTCCTCTCCAGAGGTTTCCTTTTCTTTCCTTTTCTTTGCATGTTGGTGCTAGATTCTGGGTGAGGCTCTGCTGGAGCCTCTTTCTAGGCCTTTCGCCATATTTGAAATCTTCACCATTGTGAACGAGACATGGGGTTCTTCCCCTTGTAGTTGATCGATATGTGAATCATTTTATTTGATGTAGTGGCATGGTATTCTTTTCTGTAATCCAAAGAAGATCCCCTTGGCACGTCGAACGTTCGCCACTTTTCTTTATTGGGCCTTTTTCTGCCCACTGTGTTGAGCCAAGTATCTACAGGTACATTAGTTGGAGGCTGAAAAGTTGGTGGCCTCCTTACCTGGTCCATGGATCCTTTTTGATGTCCCCTCCTGGGATCGAATCTGACTTCTGGATCCTTTTTTGGTTGAGCATTGGTGCCCCATTTTGCTTTTACAGCTCTCATACCTTGTATGTGCTCTGCAGCTTTCTTGTCGAAGATAAAACTGCATCTGGGACACAGCATCACTTTAGACTTTTTCTTCTGGCATCGATGTAAAAAGTCTGTCAGATCTTCGTTTTCTTTTGGAAATGCCGTTTTGTTCACTTCCTCCTGTCGAATGGCCTCTTCTTAAGCCTTGGCTACAGATACCTCGATCATGTTTACCTCCATGTTGCTCTTGGCAACGAGATTTAGTTTCTGCATCTTGGCCTCCAAGTTCTCTGTCGAACCTTTAACGGCAGCCAAGTAAGAACCTGTAGTGGTTCTCTTGTTGGAGCTTTCAGCAACTCCTTTGTTTCTGTTTGGGCCTTCAGTAACCCTTTTGCTTGAGCCTTCAACAACTCCTTTATTCAGGTTTAGGCCTTCAGTGGCCTTTTTGCTTGAGCCTTCAGCAACTCCTTTGTTCAGGTTTAGGCCTTCAGTGGCCTTCCTCACCCCTTCGATAGTTTTCCTACATATGTTTCCAGTAGAACTTCCAAATACAGGCTTGTTAACGAAGTCCTCAGAAACTTCAACCATATGGATGCCAACTGGTTCAGTATAATATGCATCCATTTGTAGCGGGTTCGCGTCAATTTTCATTGCTGGCTAATCAGTGAACTTGAGCCTTCCTTCTTTGAGTGCTTGTTGAACAAGATCCCTGAAAAGAAAACATTGTGAGGTTTTATGGCCCAGAAAATTGTGGTATTTACAAAAACCTCTTTTCTTTCTTTGTTCTAAAGGAGGCATCTTTTCCCTTGAGGGAACTATCATTTGACCATCTTTGACTAATAAATCAAATATTTCATCATATTTAGTGATGTCAAAACTATATGTTTTCTTAGGGAATTTTTCATTGTTCCTTTCAGACTCCACAGGATTCTTCCCATTAGAGGGCACTAGCAATTTACAAGAGTATGGCGGCCCTTGTTTTAATTATGCTAAATATATCTCGCCTTCTTCGACATCTATAGGATCACTAGATGTCTCTGGATTATCATCATCCATTTCGACATAGGCTACTCTTTCTCTTCGATGAGTTTTGGTCGCTTCAGCATTTTAAGCTTTAAGGCTTTTTACTTTTCGAACTCTATCGGCCAGCTGGGCCATGTCTCTCAAGTATTGGGTATCTAACTTTTTCCTAATGAAATAATCTAGCCCCGCTGCTGGCATTTCGACCAATTCATGTTCAGGAACTTGGGTAAAGCACCAGGCTTTAAGCAGTCCAAACCTATTTAGATACTCATCTTTTGGCTCAGTGAATCTCCTCTTCACACTAGCCAGTTCTTTTAGACTTATTTTGGTCTGTCCCATGTAAAATTGTTCATGAAACAACCTTTCCAGTTGATTCCAATTATGAATCAAATTGGTTGGGAGAGTAGTGAACCAAGTAAAAGAGTTTTTTGTTAGAGAACTTGGGAAATATTTAATCCTAAGGTTTTCGTTGTTTGCTATTTCCCCGGCTTCTATCTAATATCTCGCCACATGTTCGACAGTAGATTCTGTCGTATCCCCCTGAAAATTTGGTAAACTTGGGGACTTTTCCCCTAGGGGGTAAGTCTGTTTGCAGAATATATTCTGACAATGGGGATGTGAAGTTTGGTCTGTGAAAACCAATGTTCATCCCATTCTGAATCATAATCCTTTCGATCATGGAAGTCAGATTATTATCTGTTCCATAATTTTGGTGTCGAACTTGCTGAATCAATTCATTAGAATTTTGGTTCCTATTCACCATAATCACTCCTTGATCGACTTCTCTAGGGATTGGTGGGGGATTTCGAGGTATTTCAACCCTAGGTTGTTCTATTTCTACTCTAGGGATCTGTGGATTTTGATTAACGGTTAAATCCTCTTCCAAGATTACCCCTTGGTTTACTCTTATTAGTATTCTTTGGGGTTGTCGAATAGTTTGGGGTACCCCAAAGAATTCATCCATGTGCGTCATTTGCGCTGCCATTTGTTGATTCGACTGGGTAGTATTTTGAATTAGGGGGTTCAGCACTGTACTTAGAGTTTGTGCCAGCATTTTCACCATATCATGGTTGCTTTCATCCATCTGTTGCCTCAAAATTGTTGTGGAAGAATTTATGAGGCTTGGTATTGCATGTGATGGTCCTTCTAAAAGTTGGTTTTTGCCCAAATTTGCCATATAGGCTCCATACCCCTGTAATGGCGATGACATACTCACCAAAGGTTCTGAAAAAGTAGATGCAACATTCATAAGGCATGCCATTTCAGTGGTTGGCATGCCATATGGCTGTTCTCGACCCATCCAGGCTGTGGAAAATCCTAGGGGAACGTACGGTCGAGATCCTAGAATTTCCCTTGGTGGGGGTGTTCCTAATGGACCTATAGGACCTACATACGAAAGTAAGGGTCCTATTTGATTCGTGGTTAACGTTGGTACTGAACCAACAGAAGTTGAGATATTTTCTCCAACGGTAGTTATAACCGCTGTTCCAGTAGTATTTGGTGGAGGTATTTCTCCATCATTTGGCTCATTAGCCATTCTACTTTCGCTATTTCTCTTCCTAACAGTACACTCGTTGGTTATTTTACCACTTCTTAAAAACATGCAACGCTGTATACGTATAAAAGGAAAGCAATAACATGGACAAAATAGATGATACAAATTAGCAACGTCCCACCGGGTGTGTTAATTTGTTTACCGTGGTTTTTGGTAAACAACAGCTGATCCTCCAAAAAGGAAAGTCCTTTTGGTTACTCGCGGGATCGATCAGATTGATCCCAGAACATATGCTAACTTTTATGATGGTTTAATGTAAAAGTGGATATCCCTGGTCGAACGTGCGTTCTTCCTAGATATCCACTTTTACATCAAACCATCATAAAAGTTAGCATATGTTCTAGGATCAATCTGATCGATCCCGCGAGTAACCAAAAGGACTTTCCTTTTTGGAGGATCAACGGTTGTTTACCAAAAACCACGGTAAACATTATGTTAGCATGCATGGATTACTATCCTAATGTCTAGCTTGCATCAAAAACGACACAAGTGAATCCTAAGGGAACATGGTATACAAGAGAGAAAAAAACAAGCAATCAACAAGCTCTAACAAAGAGAGCACACACAATGCATGATTAGTGTACACTAACTCAAGTCAAAACCCCTAACCAAGATATCGAATCATCAAGGTAGGTAAAGGGAGAGGGGTTCTTAACCAAGATATCAATTATCTGGAAAGAAGAGAGCAAACGCGATGAGATCGAACAAATCACCATCTAATCGAGCGAAATCGAAGCATCAACATTTAAAAACATGAGCTAAAACAAATCATGGGGGTTTGATTGCAGAACCCTTCTCCACTTGACTGGCTCGATAAAAAGAGTAGAAAACTCCAAAGCATCAATGTACAACGTGAGCTAAGGATAACCTGGGACTGGAAATTGTGGGGGTCGATTGCAAACCCTCCTCCACATGCCTTCTTTTAGGTCTTTGGCACAAATGTAAATGTACAAAATTACTTACTTCGAGGTAGGTCTTTAAACAATAACAAACATGGCCTCCTTTGAGGACTTAAAAGCAGTAAACAAATTTCCCACCTAAAGCAGGGACTTCCAGGCATGCATCTCTATTCCTACTTCTCATTTCAACAAAAGCGGTAAATGATGTGAAAAAATAAACCATAATTAGTGTAATACCAAATGAACAATAGTTCATAGCAAGCAAATGCAAAATAACACCGGAAAACTTTGAGAAATCTAGCACCAATAAACAAAACGATCAGAAATCTCACGCTCGACATAAGCATTAAAGCATATCATATGTGACATGTGCGCCGGACACGTTATCACAACAAACAATACATCTGCATAAAATTCACATCCAGACAAAAACACAAGCAAAGTATATTTCTCATGGAATGAGAATCAAAATCGAGCAACGTCGGAAGTGAACTCGAACTAAATTCTTTTCAATTAAATAACCAAGACATTAGTTAAGTGATCGAAAGCTCTCATAAAGTAGCTTGCACAAGTCAACAAACACATTAGTGATAACAAGAAACCATAATTAGAGTTATGAATTCTCAATACAATTCAATCTGTCATTAAATCATGTAGAAATAGAAATTAAATGCATATTGAAACCATAAATGTAAACCCTGGGCAACATGTACATCACACAAGGAAGCACACAAAATGTCGCTACGAAATCGATACAATTTAATGCAAATGTCTAATAAAGACCAATACAAGTGCAATGAAGCATAAACCGTTAGTTAAAACGTGTTCCGGGTGCAAGGTACAAAACGGGGCAACATTATATACATTTTAAGAATTAACCCGAAAAATGCACCAGAATCAAGTAAACTCAACCACAATGGTCCATAATCGGACAATAAAGCGTAAACATGCATCATATAAATATTAAAACTCAATGTACATGTAATAAAGAAAACCGGACAACATTGTTCTACTTTAAAACATACACAAAAAGTTGTCTCAAAATTAACCGGAATCGATGCTAAAGTTCCACAATTATTCGATTAAAGCTAAAAAATCATGAACCACGAATCACAACTCAAACCAAGTGCATTTTTGAAGTCCATACAACACTATACCGTATACAAATTCACCCAGAAAATCACACCGGATGTGGTAAAAAACAACATTAACCATCCATAAACATCTGAATATGATCAACTAAACGTCAAACAAATTTTAAAAGCAATTTGCGACTTGTTTACATATTCCGAACAACCACATATACTTGTACCAATGTTAACCGAAATTGAATTTAAAAATTAGAAATGGATGCATAAAGGTTTTCATCGGTTCAAGCACCATCACTTAAGAATTATAAACAAGTTACGAAAAAAAAGATTCATATCGGATGCCTTAATTCCAAGCACGAATCAATAATTATGTGTTAATGTAATTTCAACCAATTTGAGGTTTTTCGACGTTAAAGAATTAAATCCGTCAACAAATTTATATCAAATCACATTAACTCATGAAATTGCACCTAATTTTCATCACAATTCAAGAATAAAAAATTAACAATATAATTCGACATCACAAGTCACAATCCAGAAACAACAACAATTATAATCTCAACTCATGAAATTAAATCAAACCCAACTCATGCTTATCAAATAAAGAATCAAAGTAAACTCATGAATTCACATAATGTTCAACCAATTTCACTTCTCAACATTATGGCACATTCAAGAATAATATTCAATGCACAAATTCAAAATTTAACTCTCAATTCAATTCACATCATGTGATTATGTCTCAAGCATTTCAGCAAACATCTAAACTTCAAGAAAAATTCAATTCAATTTAATCTTAATTCACATAATCAATTATGTAACAATCAATCAAGTGCAAGAGATTATGTAAATTTACCGAACAAAAGAGAATCAGAGAAGATGAAGATGATGAACGAAAGGAAGCGATCAATTAGAGGAAGAAGATGTCACGGAGGAAGTGGATCGAAGCAAGCACGGACAGAAAGAGAGGGAGTGTCGTGCGAACTGGAGGAGACAAAGGGGATGCGTCGCGCTACGACGATGCTAAGTGGAAAAGACGAAGGGAAAATCGGTGCACAAAGGTGAATTGATGGTGGCGCGAGGTACTAGCGGCGGTAGAGGGAGGTAGTTGAGTAATTGAGATGAAGAAGATCTTGATTGCTGAAGTTTTGTTGAGTTTGTATGAGTTTGTTCTTGAAATATTTTTATGAAGATGAGAGAAAAAGAGAGAGAGTTTTGTTTTTGATCTTGTGAAATGTGAGATAATGATTGTTCTTGTGTTAGAAACTTGAAATTTGAAATATATATTTTGGACCCAAAACATGAAATTTCAACTTATCTTTGTTAGAACATAGTTTGGTTCTAGATCCTTGTAAGAGTTTTGATGATAACAAACAAATGATATTTATAAAGAACAAATATGCTCTCTAATAATGTATTTCAATATGCAGGGAAACTCTGATGAACAAAGCATAAAAGATGAGGGAGTTACATTTTTGAAGCTCTGTTCAGACATAACATACTTAGAAGCAAATTTGTGTAACAAACTAAAATGAAGAAGTTATAATGTTACATCTTCTGAATGCACCAACACTGCGAGAAAAAAATCTGATATTCTTGAAGAACAAAAGAAATCTCAACACACTCATCTTCTCATTTGTTCTAAAGATTCAGCACTTGAGCCACACTCTGATATGCAAAAGAAGCTCCAATGTATCATCCAAGTTCTAATAGAAACTCTGAGGATCCAAAGTCTCAACGGTAAAATTCTTCTTCTGATGTGTTACAACTTATTTGTTACAAATCAAAATGTAAAGGTTGAACCAAGACACGATCCATATTCTTTGAAAGTGCATTAACTACACTTTATCAACTTTCCAAAAGCATCTTCTCATGTCTCTCATGCATCGCCTATTTAAAGAAGACTTGAAGAAGAAGTCAAAATAAGTAATGCGCACTAAAAGAGAAATATTTTCATCTAGTTTTATCTTGTGCTTTACACTTGTGTATACATCACTGTTGTGATATAGTTTTGTCTAGAAACATTATTGTACACACCTTAAATTGATTTATCTTGTAATTCCTTGAGAATACTGAGTTGTGGTTTAGACTCAAGAAGATATTTACAGTAGTCATTGTGTTTATGTAATCAAGTTTGATTAGTGGATTAAGACCTCATTTGAGAGAGGCGAAATCACCTTGGCGGGTGGACTTGGAGTATTTTGAGTTCAAACGAACCAAGATAACCAGCGTATCTATTGCTTTAATTTTGAAAACCCAATTAAAACCCCAATTCTTGTGTTTTTCTATTCTTCAATTGGTATCAAAGCGCCTGGTTCTGGGTGCAAACACTTTACCGTGTCATAAAAAAGATCCTAGTAATAAAAACACTATGGTGGAACCAATTCAGAACAACAATGATGATAAAGACAAAATCAGCAACAGACCCCCAATATTTGGCGGTGAAATTTTTTATTATTGGAAAGACATAATCGAAAGTTTCTTTATAGCTCTTGATGTTGATCTCTGGGATATGGTGATTGATGGCTACATTCATCCTAGTGATGAAAACAGTTCGAAGATTGATAGAAAGAAAATGTCAGATCAACAAAAGAAAGAATTTAGAAACCATCACAAAGCCAGAACAATCTTGTTAAGTGCTATCTCACATACTGAGTATGAGAAGATCACAAATAGAGATTCTGCTAAAAACATGTTTGACTCTCTGAGAATGACGCATGAAGGTAATACACAAGTAAAAGATACCAAAGCTGATGCACTCATCTGGAAATACAAAGCTTTCAAAATGGAAGAAGAAGAAACTATCGAGACAACGTTCTCAAGGTTTCAAACTTTGGTTGATGGATTGAAAGTTCTGGATAAAGGGTACTCCATAGCAGATCATGTAAAGAAAATCATAAGAAGTTTACCCAAGAAATAAAGACCCATGGTCACAGCCTTAAAACTAGCCAAAGATCTAAATGAAATATCTCTTGAAGAACTTATCAGCTCATTGGGAAGTCATGAGATATAATTTGAAGAAGATGATCCCCAGAAGAAAGGTAAGTCTCTCGCTCTTAAATATAATAAAAATATGAACCTAAAGCTTTTCAGGAAACAAAAGAAAACTCTGGTGGATCCTCGCCAGAAGAAGATGAAGTATCTCTTCTCTCCAGAAGAGTCAATCAACTATGGAAGCACAAACAAAGGAAGTTTAGAAATCCCAGAAGAACAGGAAATCACTTTGAAACATCTTCTGGATACAGAAAATCTAGCAACTAAGACATTGTATGCTACAAATGCAACGAACCAGGTCACTACAAAAGTGACTGCCCAAATCTACAGAAAGAAAATCCTAAAAAGAAGTTCTCCAAAGATAAGAAGAAAAGTCTTATGGCAAAGTGGGATGACTCAGAATCTTCTAAAGCTAAAATAGAATCAGAAGATGAACGGGCCAATATAGCCTTAATGGCCAACTTATCAGATGACTCTGGATCATCTGAATCAGAATCATACTCAGAGGCAGAAGAGGTATTCTCTAACTTTTCTAGATCTCAATTAGAAGAAATTTTGTCAGAAATTCTTTAAAGATATCAACAACTTTGAGTAAAAAAAAAGAACCTAAAAAATGATCTAGCATTTGATTATAAAGAAACTAAGAAACTAAACACAGAAAACTCTGAGCTAAGAGAAACCATTTCTAAACTTGAAAATGAAAATTATGCTATTAAAAATAAATTAAAAAAACTATTTCATAAGATTCTAATAGTTCTGATAAAATCATAAAAGAATATGATCATAGCTTTCAAAAATTTCTAGCTAAAAACATATATAGGAGCAAGATGGCTTCAATGATCTATGGAGTTAGCAGAAATGGAAAAAAAGTATAACATTCGTGAAACCAAAGGGAAAAGAAACTCAACCAAAGAAAGTTGATGATATAGTTATAAAACACACACCTCTCTATTCACACTTTACATATGGACATACACATGCTATAAAATATACTAGTAATGCTTTTTTCTGAAAAACAAAAATTGAAACAAAATTTTGGAAACTCTAACAAACAAGGACCCAAAAAGATATGGGTACCAAAGGATAAAATCATCTATGTTGCAGATGTATTTAACAACAAGGTTGAAACACCAGTTTTAATACCTGGACTCTTGATGCTCTCTACACATGACGGGAAGAAAGCATATGTTCCAAAGCCTGAGATTTAAATCTGGAGGATACACAGGTTTTAGAGGCAATCAGAAAGGATAAATTATTGGTTCTGGAACCATTGGTAATGATCATATAAAAAAGTTTGATTCTAAAGCATGTGTTTCAGATCTTCAGAATATAAATGTTCAAAATTTGAGCCAAATAAAAAAGAAGACATCACAAATATTACAACAACTTCTGAAGAATTCATCCAGAAAAGACAATCCAGAAGCAGCTAAAGACACCTGAAAACATGTTTCTGGAAAAGGTAGAGGTAAATAATAAAGTAGAACAAAAGCTCTACAGAGGAACTATCCAGAAGATCTGAATGTTCTTCAAAAATGTGACATTTATAAGATAGAAGCAAGCAATTCACAATATCAACATCGATCAAGTCTAAATGCAAGGTCACCTTCTAAGGCTGAACACGTGTTCAAAATCTGAAGGGACTGGGACGGTTTAGTGGATGCATTGAGGCACGAGTCAAATCGGTAACTTTTCCATATCTTCATTATCCCTCTTTTCAGGAATCATTAAATGCACGTAATCATTTTTTAAGTCCTTTCAGACACAACATACTTAGAAGCAAATTGTGCAGCACGCTAAAATAAATAAGTTCTAATGTTACAACTTCTGAATGCACCAGCGCTACGAGAAAAACTCTGATATTCTTGAAGAACAAAAGAAATCTCATCACACTCATCTTCTCATTTCTTCTAAATATTCAGCACTTGAGCCACACTCTGATATGCAAAAGAAGCTCCAACATATCATCCAAGTTCTAATAGAAACTCTGAGGATCCAAAGTATCAATGGTAATATTCATCTTCTGATTCATTACAACTCATTTGTTATAAATCAAAATGTAACGACTGAACCAAGACAACATCCATATTTTTGGAAAGCGCATTAACTACAGTTTATCAACTTTCCAAAAGCATCTTCTCATGTCTCTCATGCATCGCCTATTTAAAGAAGACATGAAGAAGAAATCAAAATAACTACTGTGCGCTAAAAGAGAAATATTTTCATCCAGTTTTATCTTGTGCTTTACACTTGTGTATACATCACTATTGTGATATAGTTTTGTCTAGAAACATTATTGTACACACTTTAAATTGATTTATCTTGTAATTCCTTGAGAAAACTGAGTTGTGGTTTAGACTCAAGAAGACATTGATAGTAGTCATTGTGTAATCAAGTTTGATTAGTGGATTAAGACCTCATTTGAGAGAGGTGAAATCACCTTGGCGGGTGGACTGAAGTAGTTTGAGTTCAAACGAACTAGGATAACCAACGTGTCTGTTGCTTTAATTTTAAAAACCCCAATTCAAACCCCCTTCTTTTGTTTTTCCATTCTTCAATCTCAAGCACAGTCAATACGAAACCGTAAGCTCATATCAATTAGTGCGGAATCTTGACGCTGGACCAACAACAAAAACATCGGTAATGAAATTTATGATGCAGAGCCAAAAGAACGGACGCGATACGATAAAAATTGAGTGAGTTCGATACCTCTGAGTGGCGAGAAATAGTGAGAAAAGTCACAGTGCAGGATTCTATAGCTTAATTTGTGTATGACGCGTGGAAAAACCACAAGGTCATGCCTCTCAGTGCAGAATTCTGACCAGGGATCTGAACCAAAGTTGAAGAAGACGAAATGGGTGACGTCGTTAAGACAGAATCACA
The DNA here is from genome assembly GCA_948472305.1 of Vicia faba. NCBI lineage: Eukaryota > Viridiplantae > Streptophyta > Magnoliopsida > Fabales > Fabaceae > Vicia > Vicia faba. The sequence goes on along the minus strand of OX451739.1, from coordinate 1,483,907,839 downwards.
CTGATAAGATGAAAATCAAAGAAGTTATAATTTTTCGAATGAAGAGAAAAAGTTGAAGTTGACAATTTTTTTTATTTAATGCTTCAAGAATGAGCGCGATACAATAAAAATTGAGAGATTTGTGATTTTTATAGTATCAAAAAATAGTTCGTCAGAAAACCACTTCAGCATGCAATTTTCTCTGTTAATCCGCATTTTCAAAGATCTTCCGCAAAGAATTAGCTCTCATCCCGAACATATGAATGAAAGATAAAATCAAGACAAAATTTATGCCCAAATAATGAATCAATAAGGTTTAATTGGGAAAAAGTTATAAGTTTTTAACTATATGAAAAATAACAGTTCAACACACTATTTTCAATGTTTTTTCACTGTACATCCTCTGGGTATCTGCACATTCAAAGATTTTCCTAAATAAGTAGGCTTCCGAGCTAAACACGAAAAGTGAAGAACATAAAAATACAGTTCAAATGCTTCAAGAGGAACTCAAAGATGATTTTCCAGTCAGAAATTACCAATTTTTAAGCATCAGAAATCCAGAGAAATGGTAAATCCACTGTATAACGCAATTCAAGCATTTGGCGCTTTAGAAAAATATTCCTCACAAAATTAGACATCGGCATGAACAAATGAAATGAAGAAGACATCAAGGCGGTTCCAATGACTGAAGAATCATTCCCAAACCATTTTCTAACCTCAAGTTATGAATTTTTGAGCTTGAAATGCACATTACTGAATTTCTGTCTACACTGCCTTAAATCGACTGAGACACTTGACTTTTTGCACAATTCAGACTGTGCTGTATTGTGCCATAAAATTTTACCTCTCATTTTCTTAAAGATAACTCCTTATGTTCCTAGCGTTGTCAATTTCTCAAGAATACTCAAGGTTTTGAGCATACAAGCACCTCTCCTCAACAGGGGCCTACAACTAGGGTTTCACTTTTCTCAAGGAAATTTGAACTTATAATGCCTCAAGTGGATTTCATGGTTCCTAAAATGTCTCAAGGAATGATCATGCCAAATTTCAAGCCTTGTATCACAAGTTTGCTCAGTCGATTGCTCAGATGACTAAAAATTAACCATATTGGACAAAAAGTCAACTGTGGTCAACCTACAATCAAACTTCAAGATTTTTGGTTAACATCAAGTTTTGAATCACATTCATCATTTGATCAAGGGTTGATCATGATTCATCAAGAAAACTCTAGATTCATCAAAAGTCAAAAGTTACCAAATTAGGGTTTTCTTAAAGAGAACTCCAATTCTCTACAACTTTGTCTCTCTAAGCTCAAGTCAAAAAAATGCTTCATTTGAGAGATATGGGCCAAAACATTATAGGTCATTTCAAAAGTCAACAAAAGACACTTTTTATCAAGGCAACTTACATCAAGATAAGGTCTTCAAATGAAAAAAATGATCAACATAGAGATTGTAGAGGACATCTTGATATTTCCAAAAAGTCAAAGATCATCTTCATATGATAAAAATTCAAAGAGTTATGATTGGTGCAAGTTGGGGAGTTTTGAGAAAATGCATGAAACCCAAATTGATCAAACTTGAATTTTTGGGCTAGTAGGTTTATGTTTCAAGGTCCAAACGTGTATTAGGCCTCATAGTGAACCTCTGAACCTATTCATACACCCCTTTGATCTTTATTCCATTTATTTTTGATTTTATTTATTTAAATTCAAAATAAATTAAATAAAATCAAGACTTTCATACAAAGGTCCAAGCCCACTTCTTTTAACCTAATTTTCCTCTGTATATTCTCATTATTCAAACATCAAGAGGGACACAAAACCTTGCAAGAGAAATCCTATTCCAAAACTCCAAAAATTATTCAAAACTAGGGAAAATTGGAACCCTTGTCCACAACCTTCCTCAAGGCCAAACAATCATCCAAATTTATTCCAGAAGCATTGTAGGGTAAGATTGAATCGATGTTGATGATCCAAAGGGCTTGAACATACAAACATGCCTCGCCGGTTTCCACCTTTGCATGAAATTCATATTTTTTTGGTTATATTTTGATGCACACTAATATTGCTAACATGCTTCTGAGGTGAAACTATGCAGGATAGACCCATCACATGAGTCCTATAAAGATCAGACAAGGGTTTGTCATGTTTACACTATTTTAGGTTGTCTTCTTCGTATATCTTTATACAAGGGGAGTTAGCCAAAATAAAGGGCATCATTGAATTCGCAAGGTCCAAATTATGGGGGTAGGATACCATTGAACCACTGACATTTTCTATTTTGCAGGAATGAAAAACGAGCTCGCCGAAGAAGACAACCGGAGCTAGGGCTTCGGCGCCTCTCCGGCCCTGTGATTTTGTTTATTATAAATTTAACTATTTTCATTGATATAATGAATGACAAAGCCACCCCAGTGGCGAACGCGCTTATGTTAAGGCATTGGTATAAGAGGGCATGGGTTCAATCCCTGCCTTTTATTTTTTTTCATGTTTTTTTACAATTTTAACAGTTTTATTATGTTTTATGCAGCACACATTCTACTAACACCAGCTAGTGCCTGGTGCAGTGGCAAGTTGTATAGGGCAGAAGGCAAAGGGCATGGGTTCAACACCCACCCCTGGCATTTTTCATATTTTCTTTATTTCTAACCTTGATTGTCATTTCTTCCCTAATCCTATTCTTTTAACCCTAATTCTTTTTTAACCTAATTTATTTTTAACTAACCTAAAAATAAATCTCTTTTTTCGTTCTTTCTAAGAAACCCTAATTAATTAGATTTTAGGTTTTTAACTAACCTTTTTTTATTAATTAAAATTAATTAGATTTTTAGGTTTTGTTAATTAATTATCATAAATCATTTTTTTCATAAAAAAATCACCAAAACATTTTCTTTTCTATATTCATCTTATTTTTATTTTCCTAGATAAAGTGTATAGGGCGTGTTCAACTGTAATAGTGTAGCTTTATTTTTTCGCATTTTTCTATTATGTAACTGGTCCTAGTATGTAATAGTTGTATTTTTTATTTTCCATACTCCACTATCATGTAACTTCCCCAAAACTCTATCATAGCCTAGGTTTACATTTCCGCCTTTACCTTCTGCTACTATATTTTATGCAAGTGTTAATAATTAGGGTTTGTATGGAAAGATAAAAATGAACGATAGAATACTCTAATCTCAAGATAAATAACTGAGTTGAACACATTTGCACACTTGCACCTCTGGGGTAACCTCTCTTAGTTGCCTTCGGAATAACGGTTGTCCCTTGAAAGTACGGATGCTTTAGAAAAGACCCTCGAATAAAAGATCATAAGTCCCTCGATGATCCTTCGACATTTCCTTTCGAAAAATGATCTAGTCCCTTACGAAATTGCTAAATCATCCTTACAAGTTTCCTTCGATGACCGTACAATGACCCTTCACTTGTTCCTTCACATCCAAAAGATAGGGCTACCTACCAACTAATGGTATGGATAACACTATCTCTAACGGAGAAGGAAAATAATAAGAATGACCTTGAGTGGGTAGGATACTTTTAATCGCTTGCTCACAAAATTTCATAAACAAAACATTTCTCACATCAAACTTTAAAAAAAAATATATTTTCAAATACTTTGTACGCGTTCTTGAGGACTGGTACAAAAACAATTACAAAATTCACCTTACATTGGCATTTTCAAAATATTTTCAAAAGTACACACAAAGCAATTTTCAAAAGTGACATATATGTATGCATATGATGACGAAGTACAATCCAATTAGGGTTAAAATGAAGAGGGAGAATTTTAGGGTGCAACATTTGCCCCTATTCAATCTTCTTTAACCAGAGGGTGAGATTGGCGGTCGCCTTTCGAACAATCAAGGTAAAAGAGGATAGAATACTTAATAGAACCGTAAAACTTGTACTCTGAATATAGACAGGTATTACTTATCTTTTCGATTTTCTATATTAATGAAAAGTGGTTGTCAGAGATAGATGTATGTTAGGTCAGGATCAGACACACACCAAGAAAGAGATCAAGCATACATGCCCGGCCAGAATTGGAAACATATAACGAGAGACCTAATTAAAACAACCTATAACCATCATTATTTAAAAATTACGTTGGGTGACGGTGAATGTTCAAAAAACAAAATAGGCGCTGGGTGAAGGCAAACCTTACCAACAGGAGAGAACGCCAGGTGAAGGAAAAACTAATGAAAGGAGATAACGCCAGGTGAAGGCAAACTTTAACAACCGAGAAGGACTGCCGAGTGAGATTAAACCTAACAAATGAAAGAACGCTGGGTGAAGGAGGACTTAACAAACAGAAAGAATACCAGGTGAAGGAAAACTTAACAATAAAAAGAAACATCGGGTGAGTGTGAACCTTAACAACAAAAAGAGCATCGGGTGAAGGCGAACCTAACAAGAAAAAAGATCGTCGGGTGAAGGAGAAACTTAACAAACAAAAAGTACACCGGGTGAAGGCGGACTTAACAAACAGAAAGAACACCGGGTGAGGGAAAACCTAACAATTTAAAGATCACCGAGTGAAGGTGATGTTTAACAAACGAAAAGTTCGACAAGTGAAGGCAGGCTTAACAAACAGAAAGATCGCCGGGTGAAGGCAAACTTTGGCAACAAAGAGAACACTGGGTGAAGGTGAAACTTAACAAATGAAAAGTACGCCGGGTGAAGACGGGCTTAACAGACAAAAAGAACATCTGGTGAAGGCAAACCTAACAAACAGAAAGTACGTCGGGTGAAGGCGGACTTAACAAACAGAAAGAACGCCGGGTGAAGGCGAACCTAACAATGGAAAGATTGTCGGGTGAAGGTGAAGCTTAACAAATGTAAAGTACGCCGGGTGAAGGGGGGCTTAACAACAAAAAGAAACGTCGGATCACAACGAAACTTAACAAACAGAATATACATCGGGTGAAGGAGGGCTTAACAAATACAAAGATCGTCGGGTGAAGGCGAAGCCTAAAATGCCAAGTGAAGGCGAATTTACTAGTGATGAGATATACATGTCTGGTATAAGTTAGACACATATAAGAAAGAGATCAACCAAAGCAGACTCTATAAAGGACACCTGAACAAAGGTAATCCTATAATGACAAGGAGACTAGCCGAGGATAGACTCTTGAAGAAAGAACGTTGACAAGAAGAGGACTTATTGGGGAAAAGGTATACCAAAGACCTAACTCGTGGTAAACCAAAACATATTCCACTAGAGGAAATAGGGTAGTATCACCCTAGGGATATGTTACGGGAACAATTAAATTAGAGCACATAACAATCTGGTTACTTTGGGTCAACAACATGATTGGCTTATACCTCAATGCATGTTTGAATTTTCTTTTTATAGCGTAATACTCCATCCAATGGAAATGCTACGCGTTTTGGTAGATGCAAAGATATGGTGCATGTTTTAGAGATGAATGTTTAGTGTTTCATTGGGGATAACACAACAATAATTGACTGCTGAGAAGACATGGAACTTCCAAACAATTATCATTTCTCATTTGATCTTTTAGAGAGAACAATCAATCTAAACTTCATCGGGAGATTGAAAATCTGAAGCTTCAACTTCCAAGGATCAAAATCACTAGGGAAGTAAAATCCTGGGAGGAATACTACAAAAATAAATTGCAGTCCAGAGAAAATCTTAAACTTTGGTTAAATTCTCAACTTCCTTGGAAACAAATCCCTTTTCTCCTGTCAAGATAAGGAGAACTTTGTTGGGGATGAAAACTCTCTCACGTAGAATATTCTTGATGAAGACAACTTCAACTGAGGATGATGTGAATTCTTGAATAAAAAAATCCATATCAGATCACACAGGGGATTTTACCGCTGGGGGGGGGGGGGGGGGGGGTAAATCTTCACTTGGGGAAAAAGAAAGAATCTTTGAACTAGGAATTTTTGAGGTTCTGAACTCCAATAGGGAATATCTCAACAATCTTCTATCACTAGGGATACAAGCCAACAATTCTCATAGGTAAACAAAAATCTCTTCAAGAAAACCTGATAGGAGCATAACGCACTGGGAGGAAGATACAAACTTCATGAGGAAGACGAGCGCCAACCTCATTGGAGAGATCAACAGCGGTACCAGACCTCACTGGGGAGATAAACGTCAACTTCACGGGGATATATCAAGAATCTCTGATCGATAAATGTCAACATCATGGGAATTAGTACTCTATCTAAGCAGAGGTATGCCTTCACTAGTGATGAGATATTATGTTTGCAGAAAAACTCAACCTTTAAACCCCTTATATTGGTCACAAACAAACCTTCCTTTATTCAGTTGCTGGTATGCTTCTTGTCTAAAAAGACCAACAATACCTGCAAAAGGGGAAATATACAACACCATGCTTCGGGTATGAAATGGACACCTTAGCCATCATCCCGGATACAAAAAAATTCAAGCAATTTCCTATATTTATATCATATAATATAAGCTTTAATGTTTTTAAAAGCAAAATTTATCAAAAATGATGGACGTCTTTTTTGAAAACAAAACAGTAAAAGTAAATAGAAGAGCACAATTTGGATAAAAATATTTTATTGATTGATAGGCCTGTAAATAGGCATTTACATCAAGAAACAATTCCTAAAAAGAGGTAATTGCATACAAAGCATAAAAAGGAGAATACATAGATGGCAATGTGGAGGAAAATTTATCGGGTTCAGACTCTACTATGACTCTTATAACCTCAAAGCTCCGTAACATCTTGCTTTCTGAAAAAGTTGATTGGACTGATTCCTTTATTCATCCAAGCTAACCAACAATAGTAAAAATTGGTGATACAGATGCAACACAGACCGTAGTCATTCGCTTTAAATCCCTAAATTTTATCTGGATCTCTCTTTCGGGTTTTCGATCCATATTGATACTCATTCTTTCCTAAGCCGCCTTTTCATATTTTAAACTTAGCGGGTGTGCACAATTCTTTTCATTCTTTTCCATTTCTTCTTTTTTGTCCCTAATATTTTCCCGGACCTTATATTCATTTTTTTTGGTTCGCCAAGACGCCCGTTTTTGTTTGAGTCGGTGACTCAGTGGGTCTTTTTCATGTGAAGTATTTTTTAACCACGTCAATGTTGGCGGGGTGAGGGAAATCCTCTCCATCCATAGTTGTAAGCATTATGGATCCTCCTGATAAGACTTTCTTCACAACATACGATCCTTCATAATTTGAATTCCATTTACCCCGAGCATTTGTATTGTTGGGAGGCAAGATCCTCTTCAGCACGAGGTCACCAGCTTGGAAATTTCGAGGAAGCACCTTCTAGTCGAAAGCTTTCTTCATCCTCTTTTGGTATAACTTCCCATGACAAATAGCTGTCAATCTCTTCTCGCCAATGAGATTCAACTGATTAAGTCTATTCTGAACCCATTCAGCCTCATCAAGTTGTACATCTGTCATTAGCCTTAAAGAAGGAATCTCTACTTCCTCGGGAAAGACTACTTCCATGCTGTATACAAGAGAGAACGGGGTTGCCCTAGTTGAAGTGCACACCAAGGTGGGATAACTGTGAAACACGGATGGTAAGATCTCATGCCAATCCTTGTAGGTGACAACCATTTTCTGCATAATATTCTTAATACTCTTGTTCGTTACCTTAATATCACCATTTATCTTTGGAAGATATGGATAAGAATCGTGATGCTTTATCATGAAGCTTTTGCATAGCTCTTTCATCATCTTATTGTTGAGATTTGACCCATTATCAGCAATGAACTTCTCGGGAACCCCATAGCAATAAATAATATTCTGCTTGAGAAATGAGTGACCACTTGTTTGGTGACATTGGCATAAAATCCCGCTTCAACCCACTTGGTGAAGTAATAAATAGCCACAAAATTAAAGTGATGTCCATTGGAAGCATTCATTTCGATCTTTCCCATCATATGAATGCCCCACATTACGAAGGGCTAGGGAGAAGTCAAAACATTCAGCGGATTAGCGGCACATGCATTATATCGATATAAATCTGACATATGTAACAAATTTTGGAGTGATTGTAACAATCATTTTCCATTATAGACCAATAATAACCTGCTCTCAAGATTTTCTTAGCCATGGTATGCCCACTGGAATGTGTACCTAAGGAACCTTCATGGATTTCTTATATGATCTTGTTTGACTCGTGCCTATCCACGTATCTGAGCAAAACATATTCATAGTTCATCTTGTACATAAGACCATTGTTGAGGAAAACCTTGGCTGCATATTTCAACAAAGTCTTCTTATCAGTGACAGAAGCATCCTTTGTATATTCTTGTGTTTCAAGATACCTTTTGATATCATAAAACCAAGTTTTTTCATCAACCTCTTCTTCTATCTCATAGCAGAACGCTGGCTGATCCAACCTTAGGATGTGAATAGTGGGGGCTTGATTAGCCCATCTGACTTTAAGCATGGATGACAAAGTAGCAAAAGCATCTGCCAAGTTATTCTCCTCCCTTGGGATGTGCTGGAAAGTGATTTCATCGATGTATGGGATTAGCTTCATAAAATGCTCTCGATATAAAATCAAATTAGGATGACGAGTCTCCAATCTCCATTGATATGACTGATTACTAGAACAAAATCCCCATAAACTTCTAAGATCTTGATTCGCAAATCCATAGCAGTTTCAATCCTAAAAATGAAAGAAAATTATGGCAGTGAAAGGAGTATGGAAACCTTCAGGAGAAGTAATAACAACATCAATACCATAACCCAATGCATTAGAGGCACCATCAAAAACCATCATCCATCACAATCTTGGTTCAAATCCTTCGTTTGGGCCAGGGATTTTACAATCCCAAATTTAAATAATATCCTCATCTGGAAACTCAAACCTCATCGGCTGATACCCATCTTCCACAGACTGGTGAGCAAGATAACCTACCAGTACACTACCTTTAATGGCTTTTTGGGTAGTATACTGGATATCACATTCATTTAGAATCATCTACCAACGAGTTACTCTTTCTGTGAGAGTTGACTTTTCGAATATGTACTTGATTGGATCCATTTTGGGTATCAAGAGAGTAGTATGAGTCATCATATACTATCTGAGACGCTTTGCTGCCCACGCGAGTGCACAACAAGTATTTTCTAGAAATGAATATCTTGACTCACAATCAATGAAATTCTTGCTCAAGTAATAAATATATGTTCTTTTCTACCTGTCTCGTCATGTTGAGCAAGTACACAGTCCATGGAGTTTTCCAACACAGACAAATATATTATCAAGGGCATGCCTTCCATATGAGGCGAGAGAAATGGAGGTTCTTGAAAATACTCTTTTATTTTATAAAATGCCGCTTTGCAATTGTTATTCCACCTGGCCGTTTGATCTTTTCTCAATAACTTGAATATTGGTTCAAAAGTGGCTGTAAGATGAGAAATGAACCTAACAATGTAATTCAACCTCCCGAGAAAACCACGAACCTCTTTTTCCGTTCTTGGCTCAGGAATTTCTTGTATTGCTTTTATTTTAGAAGGATCAACTTCAATTCCTTTTTCTCTTACAATAAAGCCCAATAACTTCCCTGATCTCACCCCAAATGCGCACTTGTTAGGGTTCAGCCTCAACCTGAATTTACTTATTCTTTCAAAAAATTTAGCAAGTGGATAAGATGTTCTTCTTTTGTTTGGGATTTGGAAATCATATCGTCAACATAGAATTCAATCTCTTTATGTATCATGTCACGAAAGAGAGTGACCATAGCATGTTGATACGTTGCCTCTGCATTTTTCAAACCGAAGGCCATCACTTTTTAACAAAATGTTCCCCACGGTGAAATGAAAGTTGTCTTCTCCATGTCTTCTGGTGCCATCTTAATCTAATTATAGCCAGAAAAAACTGTCCATGAAGGAAAACACTTTAGCTTGAGCAGTATTATCAACCAAAATATTAATGTGAGGGAGTTCAAAATCATCTTTAGGGCTTGCTCTGTTCAAATCTCTATAATCCACACACATTCTCACCTTGCCATATTTCTTCGGCACTAGCACAATATTCACAATCCATGTCAGATAAGAGATAACTTTCAAGAAACCCAAATCAAAATGTTTTTGAACATACTCTTTAATCTTCTTAGACATCTCAGGATGGGTTCTTTGAATCTTTTGTTTAATCGGAGGACAATCTTCTCTGAGAGGAAGTTTTGCACAACAATATATGTGTCCATCCCATGCATATCTTCATAAGACAAAGCAAAGATGTCAACATACTCTTGAAGCATTTCAATCAATATTTGCTTGAAATAGTATTCCAATGCAGCCTCAATCTTGACTTTTCTCTTGACCTTCTCAGTGCCTAAGTTGATCACTTCAATAGTCTCTTGGTGCGGCTAAATGAACTTTTCCTCTTGCCTCAACAATCTGGCTAGCTCTTCAGGAAGTTCACAATCTTCTTCAACTTCTTCGTCAGCTTGATAGATTGGATTTTCAAAGTCATAATGATCCATAGCATAATTATTATCGACAAAGTCCGAGATTGATGAAGGACTAAAAAGACATTTCCAGTTTTAAAAAATGAAAATAAGAAAGAAAGACAAAGAGCAAAATATCTGAATGCAAAAAGACGTCCTTTATTGATGATAATTTTGAAAATCAAAACATTGTGGCCCTACAACATGATCATTACACCTTGGGCAGAGCGTAGGAAATATTGCATCATCAAAACAAAAGAAAATTACTCTTCCTAGCGGGTAACTGTGACGACGTCTTCGGTGAACTAATTGATAGGCTCTTGCCTCTGAATAGTAGGATGAATCTATTTGTCCATTTCACAATCACTATCGCCTTCCTCGCTCACAACATGAGCTTCCTCATGGATACACCTCCACTGATAAACTTGATTGGAGGAGGAGGGATACCTTAAATCTTTTGAGGAATTGGTGCGCTTCGTCCAACTACGAAGCCCAAACCTTTCTTATCTTTATACATTGGGAGATCCAACACTCTTCCCCAGCCTTCAGGATGTACAAATTCTATAATTGCCTAAGCTTGTCGGTAAGATGCCATAGAGTCCCCCAGCTTGCTGACCTCTTGACGAAGATTTTTGATAACTTGTACAATTTCAAATGCTTGGAACAGAGTCTCATGTACCTCACCTTAAATTTCAACATACCGGAAGGTACTCAGATGGATGAAAGTATAGTCCTCTTCACCATAAATGGTGACCACTTTCCCATTGACTATGAACATCAACTTCTGATGCAAAATAGAAGTTACAACACTGACCCCATGGATACACGGGTGCCCTAGCAAGCAACAGTAAGAAGGATTGATGTCCATGATAAATAATGTTGCATCGAATATCTGGGTACCTATCTTGATAGGCAGATCAACTTCACCGAAAACAATTCTCTTTGACCCTTCAAACGCATTAACCACCAAGTCACTGGGTCTTAGCACAACCCCTTCATAGTCCAACTTCATGAGAGCAAACTTTGGAAATAATTAAGGGATGATCCTTTGTCAACTAGCACACGAGATAAGGTAGTCTTTTCAATCTACTTTGAGATATGCAGTGCCTTATTATGCTTCCTCCCCTCGGGAGGCAAGTCAAAATCTTTGAAACCTAGCCCTTTACTTGGAGAGATGCTGGCCACAATTCCTTCAAATTGATTCAACGAAATTTCTTGAGGAATAAAATAAGTCCCTAATAGCTTCATCAATGCATTTCTGTGAGATTCAGAATCCCAGAGCAAATCAAAAATTAAAATATTCAAAGGCATCTGGCTCAAATGATCGATGATCTTGTAATTGCCCTTCTTTATATACTTCATCAATTTGGTCACATCTTTGGCTATCTCAACATCCAAAGTTGGAACAGGAGGATTCTGCACCGGTTTTTCACCATTAACCATTATCTGCTTTCCTTTAACCTTGGATAAGGCACCAACACTAATTTCTAGTTGTTCAGGTGGTGAGAAAATCCAACCACTACGGGAAATCCTGCTTTCAGTGACAATGTCATTAACTTCAGGATTCTCTTCTTCAGATTTACCTTCCTCGGGCCTCCGAGTAACAAGCTTATACCCCTGATAGTAAAGTTCACCACCCTAATTCTAGGGAATGGCCTTATCACTAACATATGGTACTGGACCAGGTACAGTGATGGTTAGTGATGAATTTTTGGCTAGAACAAGGATTGTCATAGGGACATGAACTGTCTTTTCCTTAACAGGGATAACTATAACATCAACCTCATCCTCTTAAACCTCTGGTTTCACAACCACACGGTCAAACTGAGAGTTCCTTTGGTAATCAAACTTTAAACTGCGTTTTTCAGACATTGGAAACCCTCTGGCTAAATAACACAAACTTCAAAGTCAACCCCACAGCCTAGGAATACACCTTTCTTCGACAACTACTCTTTCACAAACGACAAAGGTGTTGTCAGTTGATTTACATCCATAACCAGGTTTAGATCCTCATCTTCAAGGATGGAAGTAACAGTGGTGCCCCCATGAGGTGGAAAGAGCTTTTGGAGAATATTGGGCGTTGGCGCTGGCCCAAACATAATAGCTTGAGAATCCAATAATTTATGCACTTTATGTTTGAAAGCCATACAATTCTCAAGAGTATGCCCCTGCCCACCATAATAGAAATTGCATCGGGCATTTGCATCAATGTTATATGGTAATTTCTTTGGATCAACCTTCCAAGGGCGTAATTCAACCAACTTCAGTTCAAGTATCTGAGGCAGCAATTCATCACAAGACATGGGAAGCGCATCAAACTTCTGCGGTGGTTATCTTTTCAACTGCTGGTTATCTCGTATAGGCGCATAAGCTTACTTTTGAGGCGCGACAACCAGAATAGTCACAGTAACAATCTGATGATATGACTCGTGACGAGCCCTTTCTTTACCCTTTCGCGCATACAGTGCACTAGCTTCAATTTATTTCTTCTTCTGGAAACCCCAAAAAGAATTTTTGGCATAACCGGTATTAGTTCCAGAGACATTTTGAATCTTTCCCAGCTTGATTCCAATTTTGATCCTCTCCCCATATGTCACCATTTCAGCAAATGTATCAAAAATACTACAACTTGTATAATAATGCCCCTGCAGGGTGCTGGTAAACATATCTACCATTTCACGTTCCATCATATGCGGTTGGACTCTATCCGCCATTTCACGCCACCTCTGTGCGTATTCCTTAAAGGACTCATTCTGCTTCTATGACAGATTTTGCAGCTGAGTTCTTATAGGCACCATATTAGTGTTGTATCGGTAATGCTGGATGAAAGCTTCAGCTAGCTATCTCCAAGTACGAACACGAGTACCCTCAAGTTGATTGTACCATTCCAACGGCCCACCAGTCAACCTATCCTGAAATAAGTGCATGAGAAGTTTGTCATTGTCGGAGTACGTGAACATCCTCCTGTAGTAGGATTTAACATGATTCTTTGGGCAGGAGGTGCCTTTGTACTTCACAAAGTCTAGCACTTTAATCTTTTGAGCAATCTTAACTCCAAGAACAAAGCCCAAATAAGACATATCAAGGCCCATGGCGCCCTAATTCTCAAAGGATCGTATATGCTCCTCGAGAATACACATCTTTTTGTCTGCTCCAATAGGTTCTTCAGCATTAGAAAACTAATCATTATAGTTATCATCCTCAAGTTGTCAAGCAGGTATATGGACATGCCTTGGCTGAACAAAAGGTTCATTGTTCTAATGAGTAGGAGTGGGTGGAGTCATATTCCCCACAACTTGATTCACATGAATACCTTGATTATTACCAGTAGGATTACCCAGGTTAACACCGATACCATTGTGAAGATTAACACCAACATTTGCATTCATATTCTGAGTGCCCGAGTTACCATTCAAATTGTGACTTCCATTCAAGTTCTGACCTCCTAGATTGCCATTCAGATTCTGACCACCCGGGTTACCATCAAGGTTAATAATAAGAACACCCATAATATTTCCATCACCTCCTGGAGAAGTGGATAGAGTTTCAACCCTTTCATTTGTAGTCGTAGTAGGTCTGGAAATTAAGGCTCTCAATTCTTCTTATTGACGGGCAATATTCTGGATAATCTCCATTAGTTGCTCGACCTGAGTATCCATCTTGACACCCATAGCAGTTACATCTTGCTGAATCTGTTCCATATGTCTTCTAGAATTACTTCGAGCGTTATATCAGTGAGAGTTTAAAGTAGAAATCTCTTGAAAGAATCAGATCAGAAATAAGAAAACCTGTTGGAACCACCTGTCGTGATATGCAATGTTTATGAATGCTTGATTATGCATGCAATGTTTTATCATTTCCAGGGTATTCCAAGAGTATTTTTAGCCACCTGGAATAATAAGAAACATGATAAAGAGATAGGCGATATCAAAGTAGGAGATTTAGGAAACAATTGCTTTTTTTTCAAGAAGAAAACTTCGAATTATAGAAGGAGTTCATACAAAACAGTACTACATATTACATCGTGAAAAATAAAGACCCCGACCAACAAGTCTAAAGGTGATCATACAATGAGAGAAAAAAAATAATCAAAGAGGAGAATCCCCCATCTCCACATAATACAACAGTCCTGCTCGCTCGAAGTATTCAACACTCAAGACTTTGGTTTCTTTGAAAATTTCTTTGGCCTTCTCCTGATCTCTCCCTCTTAAAAAGCTCTAAATAACAACATCATTCTTGTAGAGATGCTCCTGGAGGTACTGGCATTGCTCAATTAGCTTTTCACACTCATCACTCTCAATAAGTGGAATTGGTAGTAGAGCACTTTCTAACTCTTCCAATTGGGCTTGGAGCCTTGTATTTTCTTTCGTGACTCGAGTGATATGGGTTTGATCTTTGTCTCTGCGCAACTTAGCGTTCTTCAACTACTTTTCCAATTCTTTGATTTTCTCTTTGTACTTGGCTTCAGATGCTTAAAATTTCACCCATTCTGGCCGCTTCTTCTCGGCATCTTCAACAACTTTCTTATAGTTTTTAGAAGAAACAAATGCATCTCTTTTTACCCCTAGTCTCCTTTTGGATCTTCCACCTATGGGCGCTTCTTCATTAGCCTGCTTGAGCTTATGGACTAGATCCAACTTCTCTGATCTAGCCTCGTAGACTTTCATATTCAACTTAAGATTCCTTTCTCGAAGTAGTATGTTCACTTGAACTTTGGTGTTATCCTTTATAGGCTTCGTGTCAGATAAAATCAATGAAGGTATCTCATACAAAGGCCTCACTCTCAGAAAAGGTAGAAAAAGTTTCTCTACTCTTTCTTTGACACACCTGTCATAAGGAGGTATGAAGATAGAATTATTTGCACCAAAGGTGAGCTTATCCCTCTTGTGAATATTTTCCCAAGCTAAATGTACCTTTCTCAACATCTCAGGATCTACTACCTTCTCGAAATAAATAGACTGCTCCACATCTTTATCTATAGGTTGGTCGCTCAGAGCATATCTAAATTGGAAGAGTGCAAGTAAAGGATTATAGTTGATGCAACCCTTTCTTCCAATGAGAGGGACATTGGAAAATGAACCACAACCTGTGATGACCTTTGAACTATCGACCATGAGGTTATGCCACCTTAAGTCATGAGATGTAAGCCCCATAATTCTTGGTCCCCATTTACTAGTGTCCCGAGTTTCCACAAATGGTCCACTAATGGGTAAATGAGACAAGAACCACTTGTACAACAATGGTAAACAACAATTGATACTTCCTCTGGTACCATATTTGGAATGGATAGAGTAGTACGTATCACCGAGCATAGTTGGTATTGGATTCTTACCCATGAAAAGGTAAATAGCAGTAACATCAACAAAATTCGGAATGCTTAGAAACTACACCATCCCGTATACCAAGAAAACTACAAACACATTAAAAGCCCACCAATTTACTTTATCCGCGAACTCTTCAGGTTTTCTTATCAGAAACTTAGTGTGAAAACCAACAGTATCCCCATTTGGCTTCCAAAACACTTTGATATCATTCCAACTAAAATAAAGAGATGTCATAATAGCTTCAACATCAATAGTAACACGAAATTGCACAAATGGAACCCGATCTAAAATATTGATTTTGAGAAAAACAGAATATTCTTCCAGGGTGGGAATCAATTGAAAATATTTGAATGTGAAGTAGTGCAACAAAGGGTCATAAAATTGTAACAAAGTTTGCAGAGCCCATGGGTCAATGATATCTAGAAGAAATAGGACATTGTCGTAAATTTTAGAGAATTCCTTCAAACTATTTTGGTCCAACTTCACACCTAACTTCTTCAACTATGTAAGATCCCCAGTAGGCAAACCATAATTGAAAGTATGCCTGGTAGGCTCTCTGGCGATATCCGTGTTGCTTGCCATTGCTGATGAAGATACACTCTTGAGTATCTTTGGAATATGACATGCAAATGCAGGTTAACTTTTTTTGTACATCATTTTTTGGAGTACACTGCTGAGTTACTGAAATAAATGACTATTATAAGGTGAGAAGTCCAGAACAAAAATTGAGAGAACATATAGCCACTGATAGTATCAAGTCACCATGAGAAACACATAGTCACCATCAGTATCAAGTCACCAATGGTACTCGTTAAATAATTCCCACCATACTAAAAAGTCTAGTCTAGGTCAGGGTAAGGCTAATGAATAACTCAGAGTCGTTAGTTCGCCTGCTAAGTGTTATAACCAGTTTCAAAATAAGAGTCACCACCATTAATTTTTATCCTGGGGAAGGGAATATAACGAAGAACCCTAATTTGGTCAGAGATTCTAAGTTGTTGACTCGTTTTTAGATGAATGGAAGGTGTTAGCCCCACTTCATCTACCTTGTTAAAAGGATACTTGGATTTAGGTTTAAGGTTTGGGAATAGGTTTTTAAATTTTTAATTAGGGGAACTCACCACAATTTTAGATCATATGCCTACGTATCCTCTTATGAAGAATCAGAGTCTCAATTCATGGTTCGCGGTTGTTGGTTGGTGTTTTTTATGGATTACTAAAATACATCGTATTAATACTTGAACCAAGTCTGGGTTTGTAAGTCACTAAGTTGTTAGAAAAAGTTCACAGTTAATGAGAAATATCTCCATAATCCTTTTTGAAAATAATATGAGGTTTGAATTAGGTTAGTGAAAATTGTCAGTAGTTTGAATGGTTAGATGTTTCTTTTAAATATATTAAAAATATAAGAAAAATAGTTTTTAATGCATGAGAAAAAGTTAATTTTAATGCAATTAAAATATTGAATGAGTTAGTAAAAGAATTTGAATTAATAAAGAATGAATAAATTTAGAATTTATTATAAATATAAAAAAATAAAAAATAGAAGAATAATATAAATATAATTAAAAAAATAAATGAATTGATTTTAATTATTAAACGCATGGGGGTGTATTTTTAGTTAGTTAGTAAAAGGTTGGGGGTATGAATAGTAAGGCCCTAAACTCAGATATTGAATTTGGGCCCAAAACACAGGGGGTGTCATTTTGAACATGGTAGCAAAATTGGGGGGTTGTTCAACAAGAGCCCAAGTTCAGATATTGAACTGGTCCCAATAGCAAAGGGGGGGTACGTTTCTTTTTTGAGGAAGATATTTGAGGGTGCTAAAAGAAAAGGGCCAAGCTCAAAATAAGTTATCAGGTATGTTAGACAGAGTATGGATGCGTGCATGTATTTATAATGAGTGTGCGATTATGAAACGTTTGATGATGATCAAAGGGCTTGGGAGCGAGGGTTCACGATAGGGGTAGTGCATGGGAACAATAGGTATTATAAAGAGAAATTTGTTGGCTGAAGGCCCATTTTCCTTTTCTTTCCCTCTTTCTACACCCAAACCAACAAACACGTTATATTCTGCCGGTAGCTGCTCCAAGGCGCCACCATCTTCAAACAAACCACCATATGGGTTCATATGAACCCTAAGAACCCTAAGGGTTCGCGAAGAACCCTAACATGTCTTACCCAGAAACCTTGAATGATGATGAAACCTAACCTAGATTAGAATGAACCCTAAGAACCCTAACCCCAAAACCTAAGAACGCTAACCCTAACCCTAGAACAAAGCCTAGAAAACTCTTATTCCAATCAAAATCCTGAAAACACCAATCAATCAACAACCTCAACTTTAAACCAAGCTAAGTGTTAGGCTTACCGTCCGATGCAGTGAATCTTATCGTATCAATTCCTCTTCTAACTTTCTGGTTCGCTTCTCTAATCTCTTTCTTCTCATCTCTGTTTTGCAGGCATGAAGAATGATGGCAGCATGATGGTGGCGATGGCTTGAAGCATCACAGATTTAAGGCTTTAGAATTTGAAAACCAGATCTCAATAAGATGGCTGATTCTCAGATTAATCCTTCTCTATTATGATTATTTTCCTTCAATTTCTTTCCCCCTTTAATTATTTTTAGGGTTTTTATTTATAGGTTAGATTTTAGAACAAATTAGGAAATTATATTTATTTGTCTTTACAGTCTGTTGATTAGGGACTTGAAGATTTGATTCGGTTAGAAAATTAGAAATCTGGTTGTAAAATAATTTTAATTCAGTTGTAAGCGATCATGATTTGGACGTCTTTGTATTTGTAGATTCAATTAAGATTTTGTGCAATATTTGATTTGATTTTGTTTTATGAAAGATTTGATTATGTTAGCTTGTTGGAGATCGGATACATATTTGTTTGATCTATACAACAGTCATTTCTTTTGGATAGCTTAGTGTAACACAAAAACAGGGCACCACTGGCTTGCAAAGGGAATTTAGGGTTTCAACCCTAAACTTTAACTAATGTCAACGTTTCAAAAAAAGAATAATTATTGACAAAAAAATTATTAATTAGTAAGTAACGATAATAATAAAAAATAAATATACTAATTAAATAAGAGAAAAACAATTATAGTAAAATCGAGAGTTGACTCGGTCAACCAAATTTAGTGGACCATACAAAATGGTAGGAGCCTGCCAATTCAAAGTGCATACCCCCTCTTTTGTATAATAATCTCTCTCTCTATCTCTCTTATGGATTAAACATGGGCTTTTAGAAAACACAATGGGCTAGTCAATTTTAAAAATACACCCCTCTTTCTTATTTAAATGGGCTTGAAAGAATTGTAAAGGGCCATTATTTTTCAAATAGACATCCCTGTTTAAATGGGCCTGAAAAAATATTAACGTGCCATTGAAATTCTATACCCATGCCCCTCTTTGTAACCAATACACCCTTTTCTATTTATAAACAATCCTTTAATGGGATTGATAAAAAATACACCCCCTTTCTAATTGTTAGAAAAACTTAATGGGCCGTCAGATTTTGATGGTCAATTTTGAAATAATACACCCCCCTTTATAAAATTAAACCCCATAATACGTATGAATTTGATAGTAATATAAGCTTTATATTATAAAAAAATGATAACATTAATAATAAAAAGAAAGAAATTGGTTAAAAGTAAATAGGGAAAATTTGGGGTATGAAATTAAGTACCATCATCGTAACATTTGCACATAAACGATGGCACCACATTTAAACCTCGTTCGAGCGCAAATCACACGAATATGCTATTTTAGACCTCACGTCTCATAGACATCACATGTATACTCTAGTCCTATGTGTTCCTAAGCATTTACTCATAGCGTGTGTATTGGGCCTTTAACTTCATTAACACCGTGATCGAAAAATAAGCAAGTGTATTATTCTCACCGGTTTAGTAATAATGGGATTTCCCCAAAGTATCGATCTCGAGGACTGCGTAGGAAATACAGAGTTTTATTATTAACTTAATTAAACAAAAACAATAGTTTAGGGTTTGATTGGAATAAATCCTTGCGAAGGATTAAATGACTGAAAGTAAAATGTGACATTTAAGTCTTTGATTTAAAAGATGCTAGGGGTGAGTGTATGATTTTCCATGAAATAACTATCACTCTTTGATCTCTTCAACAATTTCATCAACCTCAATTACCGATTATTAAGATTATCTTTCCCTAAGTCCTTAGTGAAAAACCATTAACCTTCTACCCTAATTTCAATGTCCATTCAAATTAGTTTTGAGGTTAAGCATTCAATTATCAAGAACTACACTGGTTATCATAGGATTGCCCTAGTCCTTGGTGAAATCATCTATAATATCATTATTTATAAGACCTTAACACAATCGTTCGACTCTAATGTGTTAATAACAGTGAAACCCTATGGTCCCATAGGGTAAAACTATAAATTCTTCTAAACAATCAATATGATGTATAAAACCAATTATGTTGAATAGAACAAAGAGATCACTATTTTTAACATTGCAAATCAGGGACACCCCCTAGAATTGGGGGGGTTTAGCTGCACATAAAAGTCAAATATAAAATAACACATATATTAGATATAGACTTTAACAGAAGTTTGGATGGTTCGATCTTCAACTGCGATCGCACATGAAGAGTTCTCTATTTCCAAAGCTCCTCTGGATCACCGGTCTTCTACCGTGAAATTGTTAAATCATTCAAAAAAGTCCCTTTCTTCTACTCACAAACAGGTTTTTATAGTGTTCGGTCATCCCTCAATGATGCAAAATGTCCAAAGTACCCTTAATGATGGAAGAAAACAGCAAAATCTCAAAATTGAAATTTCAAGCGCCTAGGCTGACACGGGTCGTGTCACCGAACACGGTCACCTATGTCAGCATCTCTAATATGCTATTTTAATGCTTTTTTGGTTCCACCTTAATTGACATGGGTTGTGTCAGTGGACACTGGCACCCGTGTCAGTACCTGTGATCTTCCTCAAAAAGTTGATGATTAAGCTGACTTGACATGGGCGGTGTTGTGTGACACGGGCACCCGTGTCACCTTCTGTCTTTCTTCCATCTTGCTATTTTTTCAAGTCTTCCCCTTGACCCGGCCCGTGTCAGGTGACACAGTCATCTGTGTTTGGGCTTTTGAAGCACTTCTTCCGAAACTCTGATTTTCTGCCCTGATTTGTCATTTTTATTTGTTTGAACCTAAAAACACTAAAATAGAAAATCAAAGCATAAAATATGGTAAATAAAATAAAACACCAATCATTTAAAAGAAACGAGAACTAAAATAAATTCACAATCCTTGTATAAAAACCACTGATCAAACTTCCCCAAACTTAAACCGTTGCTTGACCTCAAGTGACCATTACAAGAACTCATGAAACTCACAATAGCCCGGTACTCATATGCGAGACATCCGTTCAAATTAATCAAAAAGAAGTATGTATGATGTTCAAATGGCACAGAGAGTTAGTTTTAGAATATATAAATTTAGATATTCCTCTTCAAATACCTCTCTAACTATGCTTTGTACTTAAGTCTCTTTCCGATTTTCCTCCTTTATCATTCTAATAGTCAAATTAGGGAAATGATAATTATTGATGATCATCAAACGCACAAGACTGATCAAGAAAGTTTTTGCTAAGCACCAAATAAGAGCTTTTTCTCCTTTATAATTTCAGATGAAATTTTCAAAACATTTAAGTTTATATATTGTCCTTTATGGACAACGTTGGGGGATCAACCCCCTTTGGGCTGAATAACCTAGTGAGGGCTACCCAACTTAGAGAGCCAGTTTCCTTTTACCGCCTTTTCATCATTTGGTTCAAAACTTATTTCTTTCTCCTTCAATCATACATGCATGTGAATTTATGTTCTTCCAGATTATGAGGATAAACTACTTTAGGAGTACTTCTCAGGATTCAAGCACTATGGTACAAATCTACACGTTAAACTCGTATCCATGTCAGGTTATTCCGAACTTCCTACCCTCGAACAAACATCCATTTGTCTCTATATACTATTCCCGAACTCTATGAGAATCAAGTTCTTGATCAAAACAAAAAATTTTGGCCAAATTTGGAGAACTTCAACTCGAGGATTTACACAGCAATTCGCAGAGCACTAACAAATAATTCGAAAAGAAGAAAAGAAATAAACCCCCCTAACTTGTACTAAACATTAACCCCAATGTTTCAGAACAAGCTCGAGAAGGTGACTCACAGAGGGTAATGCAACACATGTTGCATCCTCCTAACACTCACCAGTAAGGCTCCCTTTTATTACCTGTAAAAAAAATAAGTTATTAAAAGTGTTGGTTGCCTCCCACGAAGCGCTTCGTTTAACATCGCATGGCTCGACGGTTTCTCCCCTTATGGGGGTACTTCCTCTTCCACACCTTCTCGCTTGTTTCTTCCGCAATCCATAACTCATTTAGATCAACATTCTCAACCCATTTGTGCTTCAATCCACTTCCAACTTCCATCTTTTTAGCTTGGTGTTCCTTCTTCTTCATCTTCTTTCCTTGTTGACTGCATTTAGGAATTTTTATTGATGCCACCTGAGAGATTTTTCCTGAGCCTTCTTCTGATTGTGACTTTGAACTATTGTCTTATCCTTCTACTTTGGTCATTCTAACCGAAGATTTATCCTTTCCATCTGCACCTTGCTTCCTGATTTCCATCACCTTCAAAGTTATCTCCTCATCAAATGATTTCAGTGTCAGATTACTTGTCTCAATATCAAAATTGTATCAACTAGTCAGCATAAATGGTTGACCAAGAATGATAAGAGTCTCTTCATCTTCAGGTATGTCCATGATCTGAAAATCAACTGGGAAAAGAAAATTGTCAATTTCTACCTTCTTCAACTATACCATATGACAACTTGATGGTTTGATCAGCAAATTTCAATTTTGTCCCACTCCTGTTTATCTTCTCAATACCGAGCTTCTTGAAAATCGATAGTGGCATCAAACTCACACTAGACCCAGAATCAACCAGAACCCTCTTGAAAGCTCTGTCTTATATTGTGCATGGTATTAAAACTGACTCCAGATCCCTCAGCTTTATAGTATTTTTCTCGCGGGCGCATTTTTACACAATTTCTCATCAATAGGTACCTATCCATCTTCTGTTGATTTCTTTTTTGAAAGTACCTCCTTCATGAATTTTTGGTACAATCACATTTTCTCGAGTGCTTCAAAGAATGGTATGTGAATTTCTAGCTTTTTGAAAATTTTGAAAAACTTCTCAAAATCTTTTTCTTTTGTGTCCTTCTTTTCCATTCGAGATGGATACGGTAACTTGATCACTGGTATAGTCTTCTCTTCAACTGGCTTCACAAGTGATACCACTTCTTCCTGATTGTTCCAGTTCTCTCTCACTTCCAGCTCTACTTCTATGATATTATCGTCAAACTTTGCCTCATCTTCTTTTTCTCTATCAACTTTCTCACTCCTGGTTTTGACAACATTCACATTCTCATGACTTTTCTGACTTTCTTGTGCTTGCAGTGCTACCTGTTGTGCAATCTATCCTATTTGAACTTCCAAATTTTTTATTGCAGTTGTGGTATTCTTGTAATTATTCCTTGTCTCTTCTTGAAATTGAGAGGTTTAGGCAACCATCTTTTCAATAGCCACCTCCCACTCTTAGTTTTGAGGAGCTTGTTTCTGCTGATATTTCCAGGAGAAGTTAGGATGATTCTTCCACCCAGTATTGTAGGTGTTTGAATAAGGATTATTCTGCTTCAAGAACTTAATGTCTTCAATTTGTTGTGGAGAAGCTTAACGGTGCATCGTATTGTACGGTCCATTTCAGATTTCACATAAAGCATTTTGTGCTTGTTGAACTTGGGAAACTTGATGAGTACCTAAATTCAGCGCTCTAAGCTTCTTGTCTACCTCTATAAAGATTGTTTCTTCAATTTTAAATTGTTTGTTGGGCTCCAACTTTAAATCAATGACTCCTTCAGACTTGCTGGAAACCCTGTCACACAACTCCAAATGCTCATTTGTGCAATTGCTTCTATTATCTTCTTTACACCATTGGCTGTTGAGAAGTTTGATGAGCAACCAACTGATGTGTCTATCAGCTGCTTTGTCTTGATTTTCAAAACATTTAAATTTTTTTGCATTTGATTAGTATGGTCTAGATTATGAGTAGGACAGGCTACTAGGAGTCTTTTGAACCTTTTATAGGAATCCCCCAACGATTCTCCCTCTTTTTGCTTAAAATTTGGTATACCATACCATTTTCTTATGAACACTTTGGCAGGAAAATATTCCTTCAAAAATGCAGTCTCCATTTCTTCCCAAGTTGTTATACTATCACCCGGAAGAGAAAAGAACCATTCTAAAGCATCATCAACCAACGTGAAAGGGAACATTCTCAATTTCTTTTGTTCCTTAGTATGACCATATATCTTCAAGGTGGTGCTCATGGTCAGAAATCTTTGCAAATACTTATTAGCATCTTCATTCAACCTTCCTGAAAATGACCTTCTCTCAAGTTGAGTGATAGTACTGGGATGCAGTTGAAAATTTAGTACATTCACTGGATGGTTTACAATAGTGAGTCTACCAGCCGGTGCATTCCTTCCACCATAGTCACCAAGTAGTCTCTCTGGTGGATTTTCTCCCATGCTTTCAGTTTTTGAATATAACTTTGTCTCTTGGTGTTATGAATGGTGTTATGAATCTGTGTCTTGGTCCTCTGAGTGAATTTGAGGAAATAAGTGAAAAATAAAATTTTAACTGTAGAGCAATAAAATTTCAATTAAATAACAATGAAACTCTATATTTTGGTAGTCCCCGACAATGGCGCCAAAAACTTGATCGGAAAAATAGCAAGTGTACTATTCTCACCGATGTAGTAACAGTGGAATTTCCCCAAAGTATCAATCTCGAGGACCACGTAGGAAATACTAAGTTTTATTATTAATTTAATTAAACAAAAACAATAGTTTAGGGTTTGATTGAAATAAATTCTTGTGAAAGATTAAATGATTGAAAGTAAAATGTGACTTTTTGTGTTTGATTTAAAAGATGCTAGGGGTGAGTGTATGATTTTCCATGAAATAACCTTCACTCTTTGATCTCTTCAACAAGTTCATCAACCTCAATTACTGATTCTTAAGATTATCTTTCCCTATGTACTTAGTGAAACACCTTTAACCTTCTACCCTAATTTCAATGTCCATTTAAATTAGTTTTGAGGTTAAGCATTCAATTATCAAGAACTATACTGGTTATCATAGGATTTCCCTAGTCCTAGGTGAAATCATCTATAATATCATTATTTAGAAGACCTTAACACGACCGTCCAACTCTAATGTGTTAATAACAGTGAGACCCTATGGTCCCATAGGGTAAAACTATAAATTCTCCTAAACAATCAAATTGATGTATAAAAAATGTTATGTTGAATAAAACAAAGAGATCAGTATTCTTAACATTGCAAATCAGGGACATCCCCCTAGAATTGGCGGGTTTAGCCGCACATAGAATTTAAAAGTAAAATTACACAGTTATTAGATGTAGACATTACAATAAGTTTGGATGGTTCTATCTTCAATTGCTATTGCGCATTAAGAGTTCTCTATTCCCAAAGCTCCTCTAGATCTCCAGTCTTCTATCGTGAAATTCTTCAATCATTAAAAAAAGTCCTTTTCTTCTTCTCACAAATAGGTTTTTATAGCGTTAGGTCATCCCTCAGTGATGCAAAATGTCCAAATTACCCTTAATGTTCTAAGAATACAACAAATAATTAGAATTTCAAGCGCCTGGGCTGACACGGGCCGCGTCACCGGACACGGGCACCCGTGTCAGCAACTGTGATCTTCTCTTTTCACACTTTTTGGTTCTAGGTGAATTGACATGGGCCGTGTCAGTGGACATGGGCACCCATGTCAGCACCTGTGATCTTCCTCCAAAAGTTCATGATTCAGCTGACTTGACACGGGCTGTGTCGTGTGACACGGGCTCCCGTGTTGCCTTCTGTCTTGCTTCCATCTTGCTATTTTTTTTATGTCTTTGATACATCTGCAACTACACGAAAATATCGAAGTAATATAAAAGATTTTCGAACCCACATAGACCAATGTCAATCTATTGTAACCTATTGTCGATTTGTAAAGCTAAGGCTAATGAATGATTGCATTTGGATTTTATCGGGAATTAACTAAAGTCTAATAATTAATAATGGGACACCGGTATGTATTTTGTCAACTTAAGGGATTCAGTAAGTCATTGGCATTTGTTTTTAGTATTAAAACACCGTTTCATTGAAAACTATTTGTTTAAATACCCTCGTCTCAAACTTCCGTTCTATTGAATCAGATCATATTAGTTAAGCTCGAAATGAGCGCTTATGCTGTTTCATTTAAAACTAAAAAGTATTTTTTTGAAAACAAATAAAGTCCAATTAACTTTAAAGCGCTTCCAAAATTTTTAAAATTAATGTTTTAATAACCACTATCTTGTTAAAACCTCAAACTTCTGCTCTGTTGATTTTAACCTTAGACTGTCTGTTACTTTCGTACAAAAACAATTAAATATTTAAATTGGAAATTAAAACCAGAAAAGTGTTTATGTAAAAATAATATTCCAGTTAATTACCGAATCCTTTCAGTTACATTTTACATAACGGTATCAGGGAATTTAGCCAGACATACTTAAAGAAACAAACATGCAATTATTATTATTTACCATGAACATATGCATATTTTGATTTGTAATAATAAAACAATATTATAAGAACAAGAAACTAAAATAATTGCAAATAAATAAACCTGGAATAAAACTTGAATAAAATAAATCTTGAAACTTGAATAGAGCTTTGAAATAATACCGACAAGATTGATCCAAGCGTTACAAATTATAGGCCTAATACTAATGGTGTGGTAGTTCCCCAATGTGAGAAACTACCACTTTACAATGTGATTTTTCCTGCCTAAAACATCTAACAGCGCTTCTGCGCATAAAACTTGGATGATCAAAACTAATTTCTAAGATCTATATATAGAGGAATAAAATGGAATTTATATTTCAGCTTTATGAGATAAGTAGTGGAGATAATGGAGAAAGTAGAGAAAAAAGTGGGAAAATGGGAAGTTGAAAAGATCATGAAGTGATAATGGGAAGTTGAGAAAATCGTGGGAGTTCCGTTGCAGGTGTGAAGAGGACTTCGTGTTTAACACTGCAATTAGCTTGTGTCGATCGCCATACAACGTGTGCTGAGGGGAACACATATTTAACTTGTGCCGAGCGTCATGGTTAGTGTGTCGAGGGGCACACTTATTTAGCTTGTGGCGGGCGACATGGGGCTATGACGACGGTCACAGTCCTCTGATGCAGTTTCTTTCGCTTTCTACTACAAAGTCACTTATTTTCTGTCATTTCTTCCTGTTTCTTTCTCCTTTTCATATTTAGGTTCATTTCTAGCATATACCTGAAGTACAATAAAATACCAACATAATATGATATAAATAAATAAAAACGATAATAAAATGCATGCAAGTTGAACCATAAAATTCCATATAATTTCGCGTTATCAGTCTTCCCCCTAACATGGCCCGTGTCAGGTGACACGGCCACGTGTCAGAGCTCCTGAAGAACTTCTTTCGGAACTCAGATTTTCTGCACTTTTCTGCCCCGATTTGTCCTATTTTATTCTTTTGAACCTGAAAACACTAAAAATACAAAACCAAAGCATAAAATATGGTAAAATAAAATAAAATACCAGTCAATAAAAAGAAACAAGAACTAAAATAAATTCAAAATCCCTATATAAAAACCATTGATCACACCCATCCCACAATGAAACAAAAAATATCCAGCACATCACAGCAATATCCAGTATCTGGAAAGCAATAAAATGCAATGCAATGCATACATATGCTCAAAAAAACATGTACAAAGGAACAAGCTAAACAACATAAAAGAACACCCACATAAAAGAAAACAAGAGCTAGGACTGACTCACGAGATGGACCAGCAAATTATCAATTTGTCCCCAGTGAAGTCTGCAGCTGAAATAACCAGCTGAAAATCATCGAGATAAAAATCAATGAAGTTTCCATCAAACATTTTTTATCCCACAGGAAGGGAAAGGTAAACATTGAGTAAACCTGAGAAGGGAGAAACCACAGTCTTACGGCCGAGATATACGAGTAAGGAAGTCAATTACGCGAGGGGAAGGTATTAGCACCCCACACGTCCATGGTACTCCATGGGATCCACTCTTGTTATTCTAATTTAAGGGCGTGTTCTAAGTCTGAATCTAAACTTAAGAGCTAAGGAAATAAAAAATGAAAAAGAGGGAATGCATGTAAAATAAAACACGGGTAAAAGAAGGAATATTTACAAAGTTTTTCTCGCGTAAGCCCCACACTTGTTGCCTACGTATCCCTTTAAGGAATCAGAGCAGCGTAGTTTGGCTCAATAGTTTCTGTTTGTCTTGTGTTTTTTGCCTTGAAAAGGGGTTTTTAAAATAAAAATCCAAGCGGAAAAATGATGTTTGAATTGTTTGGTGTTTTTTACCTTGAAAAAGGATTTGAAGTTATTAGAGTGTTTTATGCATTTGCCTAGAAAAAGATTTTTAGTCTTAATGCAAATTTGAAAAAAGGGAAAAGAAAAATCTAAGGGAGGCTAGCTAATTTCTATTCCTTATGTTATCATACAATGATGGCCCTATGGTCTAGTTTGAACGGGAAATATCTACCTATGTTAGCATGCATGGATTACTATCCTAATGTCTAGCTTGCATCGGAAATGACACAAGTGAATCCTATGGGAACATGGTATACAAGAGAAAAAAATAAATAATGAATCAACAAGCTCTAACGAAGAGAGCATACACAATGCATGAGTAGTGTACACTAACTCAAGTCAAAACACCTAACCAAGATATTGAATCATAAAGGTAGGTAAAAGGACAGGGGTTCTTAACAAAGATGTCAATCATTTGGCAAGAAGAGAGCAAATAAGATGAGATCAGACAAATCAACATCTAATCGAGAAAACTCAAAGCATCAACGTTTAAAAACATGAGCTAAAAAAATCGTGGGGTTTGATTTCAAAACCCTTCTCCACTTGACTGACTCGATAACAAGAGTAGCACACTACAAAGCATCGACGTACAATGTATGCTAAGGATAACCTGGGACTTGAAATGGCGGGGGTCAATCGCAAACCCTCCTCCACATTCCTTCTTTGAGGACTTATAAATGGGGAAATGGGAATGGGACGCTTCTTTGAGGTCTTTGGCACAAATGTAAATGTACATAATTTCCTACTTCAAGGTAGATCTTTAAACAATCACAAACATGTCCTCCTTTGAGGACTTAAAAGCAGTAAACAAATTGCCCACCTAAAGTAGGGACTCCCAGACATGCATCTCAATTACTAATTCTCATGGCAAGTAAAGCGGTAAATGATGCGGAAAAATAAACTAAAACCAGTGTAATACCAAACGAACAATAGTTCGTACCAAGCAAGCTAACGCAGAATAACTCCAGAAAACTTCGAGCAAGCTAGCACCATTAGGTAAAACGGTCAGAAATCGCGCACTCGGCATAACCATCAAAGCATATCATATGTTACATGTGTGTCGGACACGTCCTTACAACAAACAATACACTTGCATAAAATTCACATCCAAACAAAAACACAAGAAAAGTATATTTCTCATTGAATGAGAATCAAAATCAAGTAATTTCAGAAGTGGACTTGAACCAAATGTTTTTCAATCAAATAACCAAGACATTAGTTAAGTGATCGAAAGCTCTCATAAAGTACCTTGCACAAGTCAACAAACACATTAGTGATAACAAGAAACCACAATCTGAGTTATGCATTCTTAACACAATTCAATCTATGATTAATTCATGTAGAAATAGTAATTAAATGCATATTGAAACCAAAAATGTAAACCGCGGGCAGCATGTACATCACACAAGGAAGCACGCAATATCGGTCAGAAATTAATACAATTCAATGCAAATGTATAATAAAGATTAATACAAGTTCAATGAAGCATAAACCATCAATTAAAACATGTTTCGGGTGTAAGTTACAAAACGGGGCAGCACTATGTACATTTTAAGAATTAACTCGAAAAAAGCACTGAAATCAAGTAAACTCAACCACAATGGTCCATAATCGGATAATAAAGCGCAAACGTGCGTCATATGAATATTAATACTCAATATATAACTCATAAAGAAAACCGAACATCATTGTTCTACTTTAAAACATGCACAAAAAGTTGTTTAAAAGTTAACCGAAATTGATGCTGAAGTTTCACAATTATTCGATTAAAGCTAAAAACTAATGAACCACGAATCACAATTCAAACCAAGTGCGTTTTTGAAGTCCGGACAACACCACACCGTATCACAAATTCAACTGTAAAAATTACATCGGAATTGGTAAAAACAACATTAACCATCCATAAATATCTGAATATGATCAAATAAAGCTCAAATAAATTTTAAAAGCGATTTGCACCTTGTTTACATATTCCAGACAGCCACATATACTTGTATCTATGTTAACCGAAATTGAATTTAACAATCAGAAATGGATGCATAAAGGTGTTCATCAGTTCAAGAACCAATACTTAAGAATTGTAAACAAGTTACAAACAAAAGATTCGTACTGGATGCCTTAATTCCAAGCACGAATCAATAATCATGTGTTAATGTAATTTCAACCAATTTGAGGTTTTCGATGTCAAAGAATTAAATTCGTCAATAAATTGATATCAAAATACATTAACTCATGGAATTGCACCTAATTCTTATCACAATTCAAGAATAAAAAATTACTGATATAATTCGACATCACAAGTCACAATCCGGAAACAACAACAATTATAATCTCAACTCATAAAATTAAATCAAACTGATATCATGCTTATCAAATCAAGAATCATAGTAAACTCATGAATTCACATAATGTTCAACCAATTCCACTTCTCAAGATTATTCCACATTCAAGAATCAAATTCAATGCACAAATTCAAAATTCAACTCTCAATTCAACTCACATCATGTGATTATGTCTCAAGTATTTCATCAAACATCTAAACTTCAGGAAAAAATCAATTAAATTTAATCTTAATTCACATAATATATTATGTAACAATCAATCAAGTTCAAGAGATTATGTGAAATCACTGAACAAAAGTGAATCGGAGAAGATGAAGATCATAACCAAATGGAAGCGATCAAACAGAGGAAGAAGATATCATGGAGAAAGTGGATCAGAGCAAGCACGAACGAAAATGGAGGGAGTGTTGCATGAACCGGAGGAAACGGAGGGGATGCGTTGCACTATGGTGGGCCTAAGCGGCATAGACAAAGGGAAAACCGACACCTGAAGGCGAACAAGTAGTGGCGCGAGGTGCTAGCGGCGATAAAATGAGGTAGTTAAGGAATTGAGATGAAGATGATCTTGAATGCTCAAGTTTTTTTAAGTTTGTATGAGTTTGTTCTTGAAAGGATTTGGTGAAGGTGAGAGAAAAAGAGAGAGAGAGTTTTATTTTTGATCTTGTGATATCTAAGATAAGGATTGTTCTTGTGTTAGAAACTTGAAATTTGAAATATATATTTTGGAGCCAAAAATTTAAATTTCAACTTATCTCAAGGGCAGTCAATACGAAATCGTAAGCTCACAATAATCGTGTGAAATCTTGACGTTGGACCGACAACAAAAATATCAGCAACAAAAATTGTGACTTGGCACCAAAAGAACGGACGCGATACGATAAAAATTGAGTGAGTTTGATACCTCTGAGCAATGAGAAACATTGAAAAAAAAATCATATTGTAGAATTTTTACAGCTTCTTTTGTGTATGCCACACGAACGAACCACAAGGTCATGCCTCTCGGTGCAAAATTCAGACCTGGGATCTGAAGAAAAGTTGAAGATGGCAAAATGGGTGACGTCGTGCTGAAAGAATCACACTGTTACGATAAAAATTGAAGAAGTTATAATTTTTTGAATGACGATAATTAGTGGACTTTTTTATCCATTCTTCGGAGAACCATTTGAGTTCGAGGTCTGAAGCAAAGTTGAAGTTGACAAATTTTTTGACCTAATGCTTTGAGAATCAGCATGATACAATAAAAATCGAGAGATTTACAATTTTTATAATATCGGAAAACAGTTTGTCAGAAAAGCACTTCAGCATGCAATTTTCTCTAGTAATCCACATTTCAGACATCTTCCACAAAGAATTGCCTCTCAACCCGAACATACGAATCGAAGATAAAATCAAGATGAAATGTATGCCTAAAGAATGGATAAAAAAGTTGAACTGGGAAAAGTTATGAATTTTTGAACATCTGAAAAATAACGGTTCAGCACACTATTTTCACAGTTTTTTTACTGTACATCCTTAGAGTATCTTCACATTCAGAGATATTCCTCAATGAATTAGCTTCCAAGCCAAACAGGAAAAGTGAAGAACATAACAAGACAATTAAAATGCTTAAAGAGGAACTCAAAGATTATTTTCCATTTAGAAGTTACGAATGTTTAAGCATCCGAAAACCAGAGAAATGGTAAATCCGATGTATAACACAATTCAAGTATTTGGCGCTTTAGAAAATTTTGCTCACAAAATTGGTATTCAACATGAACAGATGAAATGAAGAAGACATCAAGACGATTCCAATGAATCACGAATCATTCCAAAACCATTTTATGACCCGAAGTTATGAATTTATGAGCTTGAAACACACAATACTGAATTTCTGTCTGCACTGCCTAAAATCGACCGAAACACTTGACTTTCTGCACAATTCAGAGCATGCTGGAGCACATAAGAGTTTGATATAATGATGACTTGCTTGGTTTTTGATTGGATAATTTGGAGACCATGCAAAGTGCATTTAAAATCAGAAATACCCTGGTTCTGCTTTACAATGCTGCTTAACGGAACAATCAATTTTCACAACTCTTTCTTGCAGAGAAATACTTCAATTCTATGAGTAAAAACCCAATGACGTATTTGAATGCATATAATGACAAACCACAAGAAAATTATAGTTAAAATGAAGAGGGAAAATTTTAGGGTGCAATAACACCCCAAAATTTGCCTTTTGAGTCTCAATCATAGTCAGCCCAAATCTAACATTCATTCATCTCCACTGACATCATCTGCATCAATATCATTCATAACATGTGTTCTCAAAGAATGGGATTACATTCTTCATCAAGATTAGGGTTTTCAAGGAGAGAGGCTCATCTCTCAAGAGTTTGTGTCATCATGATCATCATTCTCATAGCTTCATCATTTATTTGGTCTCATCATTATGGATTTGGAAAATAAGGATTTTAAGCCTTATCAGTGAAAAAGTCAGGAATTAGAGTTTTTTATGGTTTGAAGTTCAAGGTTGACTGCTTCAAAATATCATCAACAACACCATCTCATAGTCATCACATCATCTCAATTTGCATCGTGCTTACAAAATCTCATTGGTTGTAGAGGGGTTGATTTCATCTGAAGAAAGTCAACTGTCACAAAAAGTCAAACTTTGTCATTTTCGGTCAACATTGGAGTTAAAGGTCAAAGCATCATCAATATATTAAAAATCGTCAAGATTGATCATCAAGAATCAAGAAGATCAATAAATTCAACAAAAGTCAAAGTTAGAAGATATTTAAGTACTTAGAGAAAATTCAAGTGTTTTTGTGCTTAGAAAACCCTAACTTCACAACCAAGTTTTCTCAAGATACAAGCTGATTCAAGGAAAAATCCCAACATGAAAGTTTTAGGGAATGGATAATGCTACAACTTTGTCATTGTGGGATGATCCTCAAAAGGTGCTTGGATTAAGAGATATAGGTGCTTTGATCAGTTTTTTATCTCAACTTCTTGGCTAATTTTCACCAATTTTTCTTTTGATTTAGCAAAAGTAGTCAACATAAAAGTTGAAGATCATGATATAAGCTTTCCAAAATGTCCAGGAGCATAAAAAGATCATGTTTGAGCTGAGAGTTTCGAAAAGAAAAAGTTATCCATTTTGCTTGGATTAGAGATCATTTCTATGATAACCTAAGACCAAATTTTCATGCCATGCCTAGATATCTTGCTTTTTAGGTCTTTAAACCATAAATCCTTCGATAATTAGTTAATTTCACAAACTTTTGGGCAATTATCCAATTGATTAAGGCTTTACTCAAGTATAATTTCCATTTAAGGGAAATAGATCATACTTCTATTCCCATAAAGCATGCTTTATGAAATTTTCAATCTCCTTGAGCTTCTCACTTGTTCCCTCTGCATACACTCAACCTAAAAGATCAGAGAAGCATTCTTAAAGTATCCAATAACTCTATGAATCATGGTACTATGCATAGGAACTTTGATTTTTAATAAAATCACAAGTTACATCCAACCAAGCCATAACTTGTTATCTCAAAGACCTGGTTACTTCAACCTCCCCAAACTTTTTCCTATAAATAGAGAGGTCATTAGCAAGCCAATAGACCAACTCACGAGCCCTCTAAACCTCTCATACACCCATAAAACATAATTGACCATAAAACCTCCATTCTTGAGTTTCAAAGTCCATTTCTTCGAAACTCATCCACCTTGCAACTTTTTTGCAAACCAGCCACCTATACACTTCATATACACCATATACAAGTAATCCAAACACTCATGGCACTTCAGTAACTCCATTATCATCATCCATCATTTTCAAATTTCAACCTTGCAACTTGACTTGGGCATACCGATCCAAAAACTCTAAAGGAAAAGTAAAGATTGCAGTATGCTCCTTAAGGTCCCAACAAGCTAAAAATGATCATCATCTTGCTTCTAGAAGTACTTGATGAAGCGTTGGGATTTCTCCACCTTGGTATAATTTCAAACTTTGAAATATATATTTAAGCATCATTCGCATAAACTTTCTGAATAGAAAATGTAGATATCATATCTAAAAAGCTAACCATGTCTTTAAATTTCATTTTAATTAACTGTGTGATGATAATTTTGGAATTGATGTTTCTGAACCTTTAGTGTTTCGATTAGGTACTGACAAAAATTTTCTTTAATCTTTGATCTATAAATTTCAAAAATTATATGGTTGAATTACTTCTTAAAATTCAAGCAATTTTGGTGTTTGAACTTTTTGAAATGGATGAGAAACGAAGGTTTTACAAAATTCAAAAATGTTGTTGATTGGTCTGGCGTGAGGAAGAAAATGGAATTTCATTTTCAAATTTTCAGAAACCCATTTAAAATATATTTAATATTTTATGTATAAACCAATAGATGTATTACCACCACAGTGGTTTAAAATATATTTAATGTTTTGTGCATATTTTTCATTTTTACTTCATTTTCTTTTACTTGTTTTCAGCATTTTCAACTAACTCTTTTTGCACTCAATTTTAATCTATTAAAGCTAATTTTTTTGATCCTATTAGTTTATCATGTCTATTTTATGAATAAAAAAATATCAAAAAATTATTTTTTATTTCATTATATTTCAATTAAATCAAAGTCATTACCTTTTTAGGATTTTAAAAGGACTTTTTGGTGATCCTTTAACCAAGTTTTCAACATTGCTCACAAAGCTTGATTTTACCATGATAGGTCTTGATTCTCATAAGATATCTAAACACTTGAGTAAGCTTTTCATGATAGCTTGAGCCCTTTTAAAACTTTTCTCATCCAAAATTCATATTAAATCATGAAACATGTTCAAAATCAAAAGTTATGCTCCATGACTTTCAATGATGATTGTAATGCATACACTTGTTTCAAACATACAATTCATCCATGTTTTCACAAGATTGTCTTATTTTTTAACATATTTCCTTCATAAACTCTTTTAAAAGCATAAACCATAAAACATCAAAAACATGATTTCAACGTTCACTCTTTTGTCACATCTTTTACTAAGTAAAGCCTATCGATTCTCATCCACTTATATAACAGTTGCTTGTGTAAATAACATGCTCTCTTAAGCTTTCTTGGTTCATTTTAAATATTTGATGAAATTTGAACCAAGATAAACATTAGGATTTCAATCAAAACATGACTATCTTAGGGTAGAATTTCCCCCACAATCTGAATCATAGGATCAATCTTGGCATGACAACATTGGGATATAAGTATCCCCATTATACTTTTCTTTTCTTTTTGCATTACACTATTAATACTAAAACATTTTATTAATAAAATTCCAAAAACATTTAACAATATTCAAAACCCTTTCAAAACTAAAGGTATGAAGGTGATGGTTGTCTCTTTGGATGAGAGTCCACTTAACACTTTCTTCCTAACAAAAACACAAACCAAGTCCATATCATTTTTTTCCTTAAGTCTTTTTCACTTTAAAACCTTTTCAAAAAGGATATGTTAACTCCTTTCTACACAAAATAATGATGCGTAGTCTCCAACGGTCGACTGACAATGTTAATTGTTAGAATACGAATTTAACATCTTCCATAAAAAACACAACAAAAAAACATTTTTAAGAAGAACTACAGTGTTCTTATTCCCTTGTGGATACATAGGCATGGAGTTTCAATCCTCAGGAGAATACACTAATAAGAACCTTTTCTTTTTCCCAATAAATGTATGCATACATTTCCCTTTAGCAAGATAAACTTTAGATAAACACACCCATTGATTAGAACAACAAGAGTGGATCCCATGGAGTACCACGGACGTGAGGGGTGCTAATACCTTCCCCTTGTTGATATTGTTATGTAATAAAGGTGTGGTTGAAGGGCATAGGGGTTTTAAGGAAGTATGTGGCGTTTGAGAGAGTATTGCATGATTGAAAGGAGGTTGAGTTGCAGGTGAGTTGAGATCGATTTAGGTGTTTTTGTAGAGTTATGAAGATTTTAGTAGGATTTACAGTGTGGTATGTTATATGGTGATTGTTGTAAATGATGATGTTGTTTGAGAATGAAGATGGTGATGATCCCTCGTGATGAAGACATGCCGAGGTGTATCTTCTGCTTATGATAAAGGCTAGGAGCAGGGCATGATTAAGGGTGAGAACAATGGTGGTGAAGGTCAATGGTTTTTTTCTACTATTTTTCTACTATTCTTCTGCTAATTTTTTTCCCTTGCTTCCTAATTACTTGTTGTATTTATAGGTGGATTTGAGGGATTTTTAGGGGGAAAATAAACCAAGAATTTGAGCAATATGAATATATTTGACATGTTGATCTGTGCTTTCTTTGGTGTAGTTTTTTTCTTAGAATTTGTATACAAAGTTGCAACAGATTTGAATTGGTTTTATGCAGGCTTTTGTCCTGGTTTGGAACATATTTTGGCATATTCTGTTTGGCTTTGTGGACAGATTATGCAGAGGTGTGGACAACAACATAGCAGTTTGATAGCAGGGATGTTTGGACAGGTTTAAGGCTGGTTAGCAGCAGGCTTTGGCAGGATTGCAGCAGATTGATTCAATTTTGGGACAGCAGCCTTTACTTGGGCTGTTATGTTTTGGGTGACAACTTTCTGACTTTAATCTTTTCTTCTTTTTTTTGTCTGTGATGCAGAACAATTGTTCTTATTTTCTCATATACTTTCTAAAGGGTTTGTGTTATGTGGAAGATGATGATAGTATTGTAGGGTTTGTGTATATGCTGTTGTTTTTGTCTGTGTGAATGATTCTTTTTATTTTCTTATGTTGAGCTCTGAAGGTTTTGTATGGAACATGATGAATGAATTATGGTTTTTGAATCCATTTGATAGATTTACGGTTGCTTCCTTGTGGTTGCTGCAGTTTTTTTTTGTTGCTGTGATTTTTTTGTTGCTGCTAACAGTCCTTTGGTTGCTGCTTTTAGCTTGCTAGTTTTGTGCAAGTTTTGGACAAGTTTTGGACTGTTATATTTGGACTGGTTTTGGGCAAAAAGTGTGCAGTGCAGGAGGTCTCATTTTTGGGAGTGTTTTGGTTGACTTTGTTTTTCTGTAAAGTAGATTGTTGGCAGTATTTTTGTTAACTTTTTTACTGCAGTAAACTTGTTTCTGAATCTCTTTTCTTTTTGTGAACCAAAATTTACTTTTGTGATTTGCAATTGGAACATGGCCCATGATTTAAAATTTAGAAATCTGATTTGTATGGGGCCTTGAAATGGGCTTAGCACATGATTGAAAACACCCTCTAAATTTCTGATTCCAAACACAAACCCTCATGATGAGATTAGAAGAAAACTTTTCATTAACAATTTATTCATGTTTGGAATTTTTATTCGAATATTGATGGTTTGCTAACCATTTCTCCTTTTCTTGTTTCATGAGCAATGATGATTGGATGTCAAAGGCAAGGTCGAAAGATGAAGAGGTCGTGGCTTAAACATGAAGTTTAGAGGTCTTTAAAGTTGGAAAATAGAAATATAGGTCGTGAAGCAAAAGACATCAAGATTGAAGCTTTGAAAAATGGAATTTTAGCAACTTAGGACTTAGGAATTTTTAGGTTTAGAAATGCTTCATTTGTAATGTTATTTTTGTACAATTATTTGTAATGGAATGAAGGATTGTAACTTGAAAATTGAACTTGAACAATGGTATTTGGAACTTGAATAATGAGTATTTGAGTAATTTGAGTGAGGTGTTTGAACAATGATGAGGTTTAATCGATGAATGGTTGATGATGAATTACTTTGAACTCAATTTGAATTCAATGATATTTCTTGAATGCAGTTTCAAATCAACTCAATAAAACTCCTTATATCACTTGTATCATGGATCTAACTTCTAGCAATTCAAACTCTCATCTCTTTATTATTGGGTATTGAAAGAAACAAGCAAAAACCTTGATCACAACTTCATCTCTCGGACCATGGTTTATTCTTTGTAGTTCACACTAACAACCCCTTGAAATATTGATCAATGATCTCAAAATGTATCTTCAAGATGTTTAAGATTTGTCATTGAAACCCTAATAATTATTTCATTGAGAAACACTAAAAAAGTCCCACACCAAGGATAAGAAACCATAATCATGAAGTACACTGACACCAGAAAGCCCTTTATGCTGAGATAAACCCCAAAACCCTAATTCACTCCAAACTTAAAAGATTGCAACCCCGTTCTTCTGAGAAATACAAAGAAGTACACTTTGATCCAAGACCTTGGTGAATGTGGGTGGAGAAAGAAGTGCATAATAATGAATCAAAACCCTAGCTCACAATCAATTACTCAAACAAGAAAATCTAGAAGGACGATTCTTATTGATGTAGAATCCTCAAAACTAATGTGGAGCCCTAGTATTGCACAAATACTGCTTCTTGAACCAAAGTGCTTTATTCAATGAAATGCATGATATACAAATGAACTTGTGGAGATGATGTAGATGAAATGAAAAGTCTAAGCCTGACCAAAGTAAAAGGTAGGACAAATTTGGGGTATGACAAAAGAAATAGAGGAATTAATGAAGATCATAAAGTAAAGTGATTTCAAGATAGTTGATCAGCTTAATCAGGCACCATCCAAGATATCCATCTTATCATTGCTACTTTGTTCTGAAACTCATCAGAACGAATTGTTTAAATTCTTGGGAACCACTTATGTTCCCGAGGAAACAAGTTTATGTGAATCAACTAGAAAGAGTTGTTGATGGCATAACTGTTGGAAACAAGTTTGGATTTACAGATCGGGATCTACCTCCAAAAGGAAAGAATCATAACAAGGCACTACATATTTCCATAGAATATGTTGATATAACTTTGGCTCGTGTATCGGTAGACACAGAATATTCCTTAAATGTCTTACCCAAAGATGTTTTGAATAAACTTAATGATGAAGCTGTGAAGTTATCACCAAGTAATGTGATTTTTTGTGCTTTTGACGGAGCAAAGAGGTATGCGTTTGGAGATATTATGCTACCTGTCAAGATTGGTCCTCGGGTTTTTGATATAACCTTTTTCATTATGAACATTCACCCTTCTTACAATTGTTTACTGGGGCACCCCTAGATCCATAATGCAATGGCAGTAACTTTGACCCTCCATCAGAAATTAAAATTTGCTGCAGGAGGTCAAATCATAATTATTTATGGTGAGGAGGATATCTTGGTCAGTCATATGGCGGTATTCTGTTATGTTGAAGTATAGGGAGAGATTCAGGGAACTCCATGTTAAGCTTTTGAGGTTGTTCCTGTTGAGGAAATCCTTCCTGTAAAGGTTAAAAGGCCGAAGAGTTCCATGGCATCATTGTAAGAAGCTAGAGCTGTGATAGAATATGGACACCCTGAAGGATGGGGCTAAGTATTGGACCTACCGGTAAAATTTGATAAGTTGGGATTAGGTTATCACCCAGGATCACAGGAACGAGGAAAGTTATATCCCAGAGGCAGAGGAAGTTTTGGTTCAAGAGGTCGTGGTTCTCTATCTTTTATCAAGATTGCCAGCGCTGGCACCATCAATGAAGGACAAATACAAGCAGTGGATGACAAGGTCGACAGTGACAACGACATCAATAATTAGATTCATCCTTGTATTCCCGGACAAGAAATCCATAATTGTACTGTTGAATATATCATTCATGTCACTTTTTATCATAATTAATTTCCTTTGTTTTTATAAAAATTCATGTGCTCTGCCCAAGGCATAGTGAAACCTTGTAAGGCCCCTCTATCTTTTCATGTTTTATCATTAAATAAAGGAAAATTTTATTCAAATTTGAGTTCC
Source organism: Vicia faba (assembly GCA_948472305.1). Classification (NCBI taxonomy): domain Eukaryota; kingdom Viridiplantae; phylum Streptophyta; class Magnoliopsida; order Fabales; family Fabaceae; genus Vicia; species Vicia faba. The sequence continues at coordinate 1,483,867,434 of OX451739.1, read as the reverse complement.
TTGTCTTTCACTTATACTTTTTAATAAAACTGGAAATGTTTTTCTATCTTTTTTCTTTCAAAACCAAAAAAAATTGCTCGCATTCTAAATGCATAAATCCCCTTTGTACAGATTCATCCTAGTTCCCTCTGATGTTGATACTTCTATGACTATCTATGACTTTAATAATCTGATTTACCAAGATGAAGAAGACTTTGAAGAAGATTATGAACTCCCCAAAGAGTTGGCTAGGCTACTGAGGCAGGAAGAAAGGGCCATTCAGCCACACGAGGAATCTTTGGAAGTTATCAAATTGGGTACTGAAGATGTATAAAAGGAAGTCAGAGTAGGGGATACTCTGGAAGAACCGGTAAAACAGGGTTTGATTGGTCTGCTACAAGAGTATGTAGATGTCTTTGCTTGGTCGTATGAAGAAATTCCAAGGCTTGATACAGATATCGTCATGCACGACTTACCTCTCAAGCAAGACTATCCACCGAAGAACACATCCAGACATTTCCATGAAAATTAAAGAAGAGGTTCATGTTGTACCCCAATTTTCCCCCCTAAGATTCCTCTATCATCTCATACCATCACAATGCAACAAGATCATGCACTAGGGTTTGGTTCTTCTCCTTATCTCTAGCTTTGCACATGGGGAATCACCAAGCAACTCGACTTGTATTTTGTGATCATCTATGTTTTATATTGATTAACTTTTAACTAATAAGTACAATGAATATTTGCTCTAATTGTTAGTATCATAGGTGAAAGCACAATACATTCCATCAAGTTGATCCAAAAGTTCATGAGTTTATTTCCATGTCTTCTTCAACAAACTCTATTATGATTCATCATGTCTCAAGTTGCCAAAAATAGTTCAAAGGTACAAGGGTTCATTGAAGAAGTTTGACCTAGTTGCACAAGTCTTTGATTTCATTGATCACAAGTGCATATCTCCCTTATTTTCAAGATTTGGAAGTGGTTTTTGTTGCTATGTTTTCTCCTTATCATCCTTAACAACTTCTATTTACATGACAAAAGTATTTGTACAAAGAAGTTTGTCCAAATTGCAAAAGTTTCCCAAGGAATTTTGTTGCTCTGGAAGCTAAGATTTTGAACTTCAAAGGGGTATAGCTTGCTAATCTTTTGGTATTTTTGTGTGATTCCAAAGACATCCTTCTCTTACAAGGGATACCAATAAATCACTTCAGAATTTTCAAGGAAATTTGGTGAGGAAGATACCTAATGATGAAGAAAGATTACAAGTTCTCTATAAAAACTATCAAATTCCCATATGTGACATCAAAAGATCATAACTTGGTCAATTTTTATCACCATGAGCCCATTCTTTTTCGAAATTGATCTTAAAGATGTGAACTTCAACCCTTATTTTAAGTGTAAAGTGTGAAAATGAATGGACGATACCCTAAGGATGCAAAATATTATAGGTCATTTTATGAATTTTTTCCAATTTCAAAAAGTCATATCTTTCTCATTTTTTGCGGATTTTAAATTGTTCAAGTCTCAAAACGTCATTCAAGAGATATGCTTCATGTCATCTTTTTTGGTCAAGAGAAAATTTCAAATGGAAGGCCATGTTTGGATGCAAGACGTTATAAGTCATTTTTGAAGAAAAAACTTAGAATTTTTCTAAGTACAAAAGTCAACCTCTTTTTCTCAACTTTGACTCATCACAATTTTCAGCTCAAGCATCCATTTGATTCCATTCTTTATACATTGTAAAGATTGTGACCTCATTCATTTTCTCAAGCTTAGAGAGCCAGAATCACCCTGTCATACTTCCTCTTGAACTCAATTTTCTGCAACTTCGAATTTGCTCTTACAGCCTTTCTCAATCATTTTTCTTTGTCAATTCACCTTCCTTGAAACTCATTGAAGCTAACAGAAGAAGAATTAAGCTCTAAGGCTTCCTAAATCGTGCTAGCCAAGTCCGGTTTCAGAGCTTTGCAACTTAACTTCAATAGGTAGATTTCTTCACCAATTCTCTCAAACTTTTATACTGTTATGAAGCTCTCGTCGTCCTAGTTCTAGTTGCAACACTTGTTTTCTACTGGAAGTACATTTTGACTATGAAATTTCAAATCCCTTTTCAGAACTTCTTTTCAAAATCGACTGAGCTACAATTTATATAATTTTTTTGCGAAGGTACCATTGGAATCATCTTGAAGAGATGAAGCGAATGGTACCGCTCTCGTGTCCTAATTTTACAGTTTCTAGAACCTGCAGATTCATTGGCTGGAGGTTGAAGATGACCAGCGTGTCATCTATCAACCAATGAAGGTGTGCCACAAATTTTTCCAAAATCTGATTTAATTGTGGATTCCATGCATTATTTAGTAAAGACCATGATATGCACAACTCGTTTGATTCATTGGATTAGCTTACTAACACATTTTGACTCTCATCCATTGGTTCATATTTTTTTGACTTTATTTTATTTTCTGATTTTTATATTTAAATTGTTTTAAACTTCAAAAAATCATAGAAAATTCATTTTAACTTCAAAAAATCAGAAAAAAAATATGAAAAATACTTTTGATTTTTCTCTTTCTGATTATTATTTTTTCACAATTTTATTTTGTGTTCTGATTTTTTTATAATAATTTTTCACTTTATTTGAATTGTTTTAAATGTTTAAAAATACTTTTCTTAATTTTTAAGTTCTGAAAAAAATATGGAAGGATCCAATGACCTTTTGACAAATATTGGTGACCTCTTTTATTTTTATTTCGGAATTTACTAATTTTCACAATTTTTGGTTTGTTTTGCCTATTTTTTTTAATTTTAAAAATATTTTATGACTTTAAAAAATTACAATTTTTTTTGTATAAATCTTTGAGCTCATTTCTGATTTATCTATGGTCTTAGTTGATTTTTCTGGGATGTTTTGAATATAATTGTTATTTTCCCCTTTTATTTTCATTTAAAAATATTTTTAAAAATATTTTTCTTTATTTTAAAATACTATTTTATTTTGTATTATATTCTGGCTGATCTTAGACTATGAAATTTTGATCATAAGCTTTATTAATATCATTGTATCCATGGTGTTGAGTTTGATTCCAAAAAAATTGAATGAATGATTTTAATAATAATTTTATTAAATTTTTGGTTCAAATATGGTTTAAATCTTACCCCTTCCCTCTTTATCTTATCCCCTTCTTATTGTACTAAATGTTATTGGAGAATGATTTCCATAACATTTTTCAAAACATATGGTACATAGATTGCTATTGACCGGCCTCAAAATAGGTGCGACTTCTATATAAGTCCACTTACAATTGCTTAACACACCGCTAAATTTTTTCCCGATTTGAGAAAATGATCATTCGTGGCCCAAACCCATGTTTGTAAGCCCAAGTATGTTAATTTGAACCCTTTGATCTAATAACCTTGAGATTCATTGTTAGGAGGCTTTGGTTCTACCAATCCACTAATGAATTTGCATCAACTCTGGTCAAATTGGATCACTTAAACATCATTGATCATTTATTGTTGCCTTGATATTTTGAAATGAATGATATACTTGACAAAAGAAAATGAAACTTGTTGTTGAGAGGCTTTGATTCTATCAATCTTCTAATTAGTTTTCAAAGGCAAGTTTCAAGATGGTCATTCAACTAACCTCTAATTTCTAACTCATTAACAATTAACTTTATTTTATGCCTTTATTTTATGCTTTTAATTTAAGTACATTTATTTTGGCATTTACGTTTAATGCTTTATTCATCTTTGATCATTTGAGCATTTACTTTATGTCATTTTTATTTTGCTCATTTGAGATTTCATTTTCTTTTTGAAGATACCTAATAATCAATTTGAACCATAAAAAAACATTAATGTTACTTGGACTATGTAGTTACTATCCTTGGCATTATGGAGATTGTGGACTTCTTGGACTTAGGATTAGAAGTTGTGACCTAATTTGAGACCTTGTGACCTCAACTATTATTTTGTCTGGAGTTCTTGGGGTTTACCCCAAGACATTGGGTTGTTTGTTTGTTTGCTTTGGTGCATATTATTGTAATTACATGCTTTGTCTGTGATCCGGAATTGATTTGTATATAACCGTTACTCTGCCCAATTTTTGTGAAGACTTAATGCAATTGAAGCTTGGTTCTCTTAAAAGGTTTATTGTCTTTGCTTGTTTGGTTTCAAATCCAAAGGATGGGAATTCTACATTGACTCATTATGTCAAGTGTTGGCTTATTGTTAGTAAGATGGTTCTTTTCCCTAGCTTTTACCTTATGCTTAAGGATAGTCCCTTCATCTTCTCCCATCTTCTTTAATTTCAGAAAATCTTCTCCCTCCTTTTTGAACCACTTTCATAATAAACATGGACTTATGTCCATGTATTTTCAAAATATTTTCTAAATCTCAATTTAATCAACTTAATAATAACTTGATATTTTTGTGAGAAGACTAAAAGTCAATCAATCTCATTCAAACCATTTTGGCCACTTTGGTTTTTTACCTTAAAACTCTTCTCAAAAGATTAGACTCTTGTCAATCCTTATAGTGATGGGAGCTACCATACTTCTATGATATGTAGTGAAGTGACATATTTTCCACTTGGGTGTTGAGTGAGGCTTTGTTGATTTTAAAATCCAAGCCATATCCTCTACTTTGAGATGACGCAAATTCTACTTTCTCATGATTGTGGGTAGTAAGTATTTTTTCCACTCAGATAATGACGATGATGTCTCATCTCTTAAAATTTAACCAACACACTTGTGTTTTAAAGTTTTTAAAAGGTGAACTACGTGTACCCTGATCCCCTATTGCACGGAAGGTGGTACGTAGGCACTAAAGGTTCACAACCGCGACTGGTGCAAAAATTATAAAAAATACTTCTTTTGTCATCTCCACCATCTATTATTTTATACAACATTTAGAACCAAAATAAACAGATTTAAAAAGAGGTTCCTACGGAGTACTGTAGATGTTTAGGGTGCTAATACCTTCCCTTTGCACAACCAACCCCCGAACTTATATTCTATCCCCCTCTTTTTGGTTTATTTTCTCTTTTCCCATTCCTTTGGAAATAATAAAGTGCGGTGGCGATTTTGATTTTGATTTGTGCGATTCAAGTCAATCCAATGGCTTAGTCTCAACATTTCTACCGCTACATAAAAAATGGAAACTTCACTGAGGAAAGATTGACCTCTTGCTGGTCCATCCCTAAGTGGGTTAAGCTTATCTTTGTTTTTCTGAATATTTTCTATTATGTGTTGTATCTTATATGTTGTATATATGTTTGTATGGATTTTATTGGTTTTTAGGGTGCTTGGTGATTTCTCATAAGTCCTATACCCGGACTTGGGCAAACTTAAGATAGGACGGGCGGTATAGTCATTATAACTTTGAGGGAGTAATCCCAAAAAAGGAGGCATGAGAACCCCCACTCAGTGGAGGCCCCTTTGACTGTAGTGTCATTTACCGTGTAATCAGGAAGACGTGATGCTTTTTACCTGAGAGCCTGCTGAAACTGAGGATCGTAGAACCTTTAACCCATCTTGGCCTTTTAGGTGTAGTGCAGAAGCTATGACAGAGTAATCCAGAAATAGTTGTCACACGATACTACGCTCGAACTAGTTTTTCTTGAGAGTATTGCTAATTACCGAGTCAATCGGAAAGTTGGTAATATCTGAAAGAAGAATGTAGACTCTTGGAACGTCTTAGAACCTTGTTCGGAAGGTGATAAACTTTAGACCATACCTTGTGGGTAGTACCTTCGACCTCATGCTCATGACGTTGAACCTATTAACCCTATGTTTGTGATCTTGTGTGTGATTGTTGCATCATGTATTCATGCACCCATGAGCATCCTTTAAAACATGTTGCTTCAAGGGACCTAAAGTTGACTCTTTTTGAATATCTCAGGTACTTTTTGACCATGGATGTTGGAAAAAGAAATCCTAAGAAGTACAATTTCAAATATCCCAAGATAGATGAGTTGATGAGTTGGATACCCGAGATCGAGAGTTCTACAGATTTTCATAGGAAGTATGGGTCCATCATTTCTCTTATGAAGCTCGGGATGAAGGAGGGCATTTTATCGACTTTGGTCTAGTTCTATGATCCGCTGTATTGATGCTTTACATTCCCTGACTATCAGTTGATGCCTATGTTAAAGGAGTATTCTTATCTGCTGGGTCTACCTATTATCGATCGTGTTCCTTTTACTAGTTTGAAGGGGGAGCCAAAGTCCCATGAGATTGCTGCTTTGATCCATTTGGGGAAGTCTGAGGTTGAAGCCCACGTGACTACCAAAGGAGGTATTAGAGGATTACCAGCTCATTTCTTAGTGGAGAAATCTCGCTATTTTGCTAGGATGAAGTGTATGGTTGCTTTTGAGGCCATCTTTGCTCTACTTGCTTATGGGTTATTGTTATTTCTCAATGTCGAAAAGTTTATGGATATCAATTCCATTAGGATATTTATGATTGGGAATCCAGTCCTAACATTATTGGGTGATTCCTATCACTCTATTCATCTTCGGGATTCTTACCATGGAGGAATGATCATTTGCTGCACGCCTTTGTTGTATTAGTGGTTTATTTCTCAATTACCTCGATCTGATGCTTTATGGGATGTCAGGAAGTAACCTCGTTGGGCTCCAAAGATTATGGCCCTTACTCATTCAGATACTATTTGGTATCATCAGGCTTACCATGATGTAGATATTATTGATAGTTGTGGTAGTTTTCCTAATGTACCTCTTCTTGGTACAAAGGGAGGAATTAACTACAACCCTGTTCTTGCACGGAGACAACTTGGATATCCGATGAGGGATAAGCCAAATAGTATTCATTTGAGTGTTTTTTCTTTCTTAAATAAGTAGAGGTTCATAAGGAAGCTAAAGATGAAATTGCGAAGGCTTGGCGTCATATTCACAAGAAGGGTAGGAAGGACTTGGGACCTAGAGGGGTTGTTTCTGTGGAGCCTTATCTTCAGTGGGTACAAGCAAGAGCCATCCAATTGAAGATGTTGTATTCTTGTGAAGCACCCATGCATGATATGTTTGTGAAGACCACTCCTCCCCTATTGGATGATGTGTAAGAGCTTTAACTTGCCTTAGTCAGGATGCAGCAGGAAAAGGAAGCTTGGAAGAATAAGTTCCAGACTCTAGAAGTGTCCAAACGAGAATAACTAAGGGAGAAAGACGATTTGATCAAGATTCTTGAGAGTCGTGCTATAGAGACGTTGGAGAGGCAAGAGGATTTATTTTCCTCTAAGCCTCAGTCAGACTTTAGTTGCTCACTCCCCGACTCTGATGATTGGAAAGAGGTCGCCAACATGTATGCTGAAGAGAACCAGAGGTTGAAGGCTCGGATTGCAAGACGCATAGGGAAGTGTCAGCATGTTGAGTGATCTCCTTCAGATTTTGTTTCTTAGGGTTTTTAGAATTTATCTTCTACTTGTACTTGGGATTATTGAAATTTGTACTAAAAAGTGTAATCCATTTTGAGGTTATTAAAATGATATTTTCAGTATTTCAAAGGTGTTATTACTTTGATATTTTCCAAATTATCTATAAATCTTTGAGTTCCTTGAAATATTAATAATAAAATAAATCATATGCATTGCATATCATGCATCATATTGTACATACTTCTTGCATTTTTTGAGCATAACCAGGTGTCTTACTGGGCTTCTTTACTTTGTTCAACAAGTTGTCTCATCAATACAAACTCGAGCTAATTTCAGAAGAAAGATGGACAATCTAGAACAAGAGAATCACGAGCTGTGCGAAGAAGTTTATGCTCTGAAGGCCAGTATGGAAAATCTCACTGCTCTAATGGAATCTTTGGTGGCTGCTCAGAATCAACCACCACTTGCTTAGCCTCAACAGACAATAGTTACTACCGAAGTTCCAACTGTTCCTATTTTTGCTACTCCAACTACTGTTGTTCAAAATTGTTTGCCTCAGGTTATCCTTTGGGAATTCCAGAGAACTTTATGCCAAAAGTTTATAATCAGGATCCTTAAGTTGCTCCACATTCTTTGGCTGCTACTACTTCTGCACCTCCTGTGGTACATATTACTCCTGCTGCCAGAAATAAGATTCACTATGTTGCACCTCCCTCGATGAATGTGTTGCCATTTGCTAATGATGAAGTGTATCGCCATATTCCTCCACCTAGTGAAAGATTAGGTGTCTATGATCGAATGAACAATTTTCGGGATCAGTTTGATAGGATGCGGAAAGAGTTGAAGGCCGTCAGAGGAAAAGAACTGTTTGAGAAGAACGTGAATGATATGTGTTTGGTTCCAAATGTGAAAGTACCTGTAAAGTTCAAAGTACCAGAGTTAGAAAAGTACAAGGGCAACACTTTACCTCGTGCTTACTTAGTGATGTATGTGAGGAGAATGTCTACTCATACATATGATCAACACCTGTTAATTCATTTCTTTCAAGACAGTTTGACTGGTGCAACATTGAAATGGTACATGAGCCTGGACAGTGCCAAAATTCATAATGACTTGGGTGAAGCGTTTATTAGACAATACAAATACAATGTGGACATGGCGCCTGACCATGATCAACTCAGGGCCATGGTCCAGAAGGACAATGAGTCATTTAAAGAATATGCACAGAGATGGCGTGAAGTTGTCGCCCAGGTGATTCCTCCAATGGAAGAAAAATAGATGACAAAGATTTTTCTGAAGACACTAGGTGCATTCTATTATGAAAGGATGGTGGCGAGTGCGTCAAGTTATTTTACCGAAATGGTGGGAATGGGCGTCCGTTTGGAAGAAGTTGTAAGAGAAGGTCGTCTGACAAGAAGTGAAAATTCTGGCAGTATGAAGAAACCATCATATGGGTTTGCTAAAAAGAAAGAAGGAGAGACAAATGCTTTTATTCAAGAAATAAGGGTTAATCCTCCTAGAAGAAATCATCAGCGCCATCAACAGGTTGCATCGGTAACTCCAGTTGTTAATACAGCTCCAACTACAGTCGCTTATCAAAGACCAGCCCCTCAAGGAAATCAAGGGCATAATCAAAGGAGAGATCCTTTTGACCCTATCCACATGAGCTATGATGAGTTACTCCCAGCATTGGTCCAAAAAAAGGTAGTCCAGATAAGGCCACCCCCGACTATACCATCACCTTTTCCTTGGTACCATAAGGCAGATCAGACGTGCGCTTTTCATCAGGGTGCACCAGAGAAAAATGTGGAAAATTGTTATTCTCTAAAGTACGAGGTACAGAAAATGGTGAGGTCCGGCCTTTTGTCCTTCAAAGATATCAGTCCTAATGTTAAAGATAATCCCCTGCCAAAGAATGGAGGAACGAATGTTGTTAACATGGTTGCTGGTTGTCCAGGGGACTTCCGGATTTATGACATCAACTTGGTCAGAAGATAATTAGTAAATATGCACCCATACCTTTGCGAGTTTAGTTACTATACTCATAACCATGCTGGTTGTGGTATCTGTAGTACTGATATACAAGGTTGCGATAAGATAAAGGCTGATTTGCAAGAGATGATGGATGAGGGCCTCATCTATATAATCAGACCTAGGGAAGAATATGAGGAGGAAGTGAACATGGTCTTTGGATGTCCTGGAGAGTTCTGGATCTTTGATATGGACCATATAAATGATGATCTCGTGCAATTTCATGCTACCTTTTGCCACATGGCTGGTCAGGTAGAGCACCATTATGGATCTTGACAGGTTTGCTGCAGGGATTCCCAAGGATGTTCCATTGTAAGAAGAGGTATTCGGTTGTTATTGGATAATGAAACTATCAATGTTTCAAGCTTAAGAGATGATTACCATGAGGTTAACAAGATTGAGGTTTGCATGGCTAAGGATGAATCAAATGATAAATATGCTTCGGTAGATGAATTCTTTTCCTCAGATGAGGATATATTCTCCAGCGATGATTCTTTGATACCCAAATTTTCTAAAGAATGTGTGAACGTAATTGTGCCTTGTTTTAATGATTCTTCCCCCGATGAGATTGAATATTGTAGCAAGTCAGTTGTTGCCCCAATGGTTATTTGCTTTCCAGGGCATGTTCCTTACAAATCAGACAAAGTTGTACCGTACAAGTACAATGCTACTATTTTAGAGGATGGTGTGGAAGTTCCCATCGAGCCGTTGTCTAGCATCGAGAATATTTTTGTCTAGCATCTCCGCAGTGGTCGTGTATTTGCACCGGTTGTTTGGGGAAATGATAATGTTGATAAGAAAGTTGTGGAAAGTATTGAGAATAAGAAAGCTGTAGGGGAGTCCAGTGGTGCTACCCTGGAGAATGATGTGGATGATATTTTCAAGATTATCAAAATGAGCAATTACAGAATTGTAGATCAGCTATTAGAGACTCCTTTATAGATATCTATTCTAGCATTGTTGATGAATTCTGCTGCCCATAGAGAATCTTAAACGAAGGTGTTGGGTCAAGCCTTCGTGGAGAGTGATATTCCATTAGATCAATTCAGCAGTGTGGTAGGTAATATTACATCTCATAATAACCTAAGCTTTTGCGACGATGAATTGCCGGACGAAGGGAGGAATCACAATCTGGCTCTCCACATATCCATGAACTGTAAACATGATTCATTGTCAAATGTGCAGATTGATAATGGGTCCTCCTTAAATGTTATACCGAAGAGCACGCTGATAAAGTTGAAATATCATAGGGCTCTCATGCACCCAAGTGGTATTATTGTAAAAGCTTTTGATGGATCAAGGAAGTCAGTTATATGGGAAGTGGATTTGCCTATCCACATAGGCCCACACCTTTTTCAGATGACTTTCTAAGTCATGGATATTGTGCCCGCACACAGCTGTTTACTGCGACAACCATGGATACATGAGGCAGGGGCTGGCACTTCAACTCTACACCAAAATCTGAAGTTCGTACGTGAAGGAAAAGTGATTATTATAAATAGAGAGCAAGCATTGATGATTTGTAATCTATCATCTTTCAGTGTTGTAGAAGTAGATCAAGTTGTTATTGGAACGCAGTTCCAAGCTTTGTCCGTAGATAACTTAAGAGAGAGTAAGAATTCTATGGCTTCATTTAAATATGCTCAGCATGTTGTGCACAATGGCCCTAGTAAAGTATGAGGGCAGATTGTTCATCCGCTGGTGAACAAGAACAAGGATGGTTTAGGATACTCAGTGAAGAATGGAAAAGGTGAGACCTTGAAGTCAAAGTCTATTGTGAGCAGCTATCAGAATATTTTCCACAGTGAAGGATACCTCCATCCAACTGTTTTTGGAATCAATGCTATTATGGAGGATGAAAAAGAGCAGGAAATGCCGAATTATGTGACGCCTGGAGTCAGAGTCCAGAACAGGGTCACTATTGATATTCCCTCTCGCATCCATGTCTCAAAGTAATTTGTTTTTGTTTATCTTTGCAAAAAGCTTTCACTCTTCCCAAGGTGAAAGTTAATATTGTACTGGCTTACCTGTTTTCTTTGCTCATTAAAATCATAAATAAAAGTTGTCTTTGATTCCCAAAATGTGTTTTTATTTTCTTCTTTGTCTTGGAAAATGGTAATCAGAAAAAATCTTTTGAAATAAATAAACATGCATAATCACTTGATATATGTGTTAGTTTCTAAAAGCAATAATAAATCATATGTGCAGATTAATTAATAAACCCGTTGAATACAATGACCCTACACCCTCTCCCAACTTTGAATATCGTGTCTATGGGGCCTAAGAAGAAGAATATGATGACATTCCAGAAGAGGTTTCATGGTTGCTCGAGCGAGAGGAAAGTGATATTCAGCCGTATAAAGAGCCATTGGAGACCATCAATTTGGGTTCATAGGAAGAGCCAAAGGAGGTCAAGATTGGAGCATTACTACACCTCGACGTGAAGAGCAGGTTGACCTAATTGTTGAAAGAGTATGTGTACATTTTTGCTTGGTCTTACCAAGACATGCCTGGTATAGATACTGATATTGTGGAGCATCATTTGCTTTTGAAGCCAGAGTGCCCGCCAGTCAAGCAGAAATTGCAAATAACTCACCCTGATATGGCAGTGAAAATTAAAGAAGAAGTGTTAAAACAAATAAATTCCATTGTCACATATGGATATATTGGTTTATAGTACAACAAAATTCAAAGTATTCTCGTTCATGGACATGGAAAAAACAATGTTTATCACACCTTGGGGAACATTCTGTTACAGAGTGATGCCCTTCGGGTTGAAGAACGCTGGTGTAACATACCAGAGGGCTATGACAACCTTATGCCACGATCTGATGCACAAGGATATTGAGGTATACGTTGATGATACGATTTCTAAATCCCAGACTGAAGAAGGGCATATAGAAGATTTGTTAAAATTGTTTCAGTGTTTGAGGAAGTATCATCTCCGCTTGAATCCAAACAAATGAACCTTCGGTGTCCGATTAAGGAAGTTGTTAGGTTTCCTTGTCAGCCAAAAATGAATTGAAGTTGACCCTAATAAAGTCAAATAAATTCAAGAAATGCCTGCACCAAGGACTGAAAAGCAAGTTAGAGGCTTCCTTGGGCGGTTGAATTACATTTCCAGATTCATTTCCCACATGACTGTAACGTGTCAACCGATCTTTAAGTTTTTAAAGAAAGATCAGGGTTATGTGTGGACAGGTGATTGCCAAAGGGAATTTGAAAGTATTAAAGAGTGTCTGCTTGAACCTCCTATCCGGCTCCCTCCCGTCTAAGGAAGACCATTGATCATGTATCTGACAGTGTTAGATAATTCTATGGGCTGTATTTTGAGACAACAAGATAAAACAAGGAAGAAGGAATATGCCATTTATTATCTCAGCAAGAATTTTACTGACTGTAAGTCGCGGTATTCTATGCTGGAAAAGAAATGTTGTGCTCTGGCCTAGGCGGCAAAGCGGTTGCGGCAATATATGTTGAATCATACTACTTGGTTGATTTCCAAAACGGATCCAATTAAGTATATTTTTGAAAAGCCTGCTCTTACTGGAAGAATTGCCCATTGGTAGATGTTGTTGTCTGAATATGATATTGAATATCGTACTCAGAAGGATATGAAAAGAAGAGTGTTGGCGAATTATCTTGCTCACCAACTGGTAGATGATTATTAGTATGTTAAATATGATTTCCCTGATGAGTATGTTATGTTCCTAAAAGCGAAAGATTGTGATGAACCTTTTCTTGGGGAAGGTCCTAATCTTAAATCCCGATGAGGTATGGTATTCAATGGAGTTGTGAACGCTTATGGAAAAGGAATTGGCGTTGTGATTATCACTCCACATGGATCACACATTCCTTTTACTACAAGGCTAACATTTGATTGTACCAATAATATGGCAGAGTATGAGGCTTGTATCATAGGTCTCAAGGAAGCCATTGATCTCATAATCAAAGTTCTAGATGTACATGGTGATTCAGCTTTGGTAGTTAACCAGATTAAAGGAGAATGGTATACTCGTCACCCTAGCTTGATCCCTTACAAAGATTATGCTAGAAGATTATTACCCTTATTTAACAAAGTTGAGTTCCATCATATTGCCAGAGATGAAAATCAGTTGGCGGATGCTTTGGCAACTTTGGCATCTATGTATCATGTGAATACTTGGAATGATGTGCCTCGTATCACAGTGCGACGTTTGGATAGAACGGATCATGTATTTGTGGCATAGGAAACAACAGATGAAAATCCTATGTATTATGACATCAAGCATTTTCTCCAGACTCAGGAATACCCGGCTGGTGCATCGAATAAAGATAAAAAGACATTCATAAGATTGGCAAGTATCTTTTTCCTCAATGAAGATGTGTTGTATAAAAGAAATTATGACATGGTCTTGCTCAGATGCGTGGATAAATACGAAGCACACATGTTAATGCATGAAGTCCATGAAGGTTCCTTTGGTACTCATGCCAATGGACATTCGATGGCAAAGAAAATGCTTAAGGCAAGTTATTATTGGCTGACAATGAATCTGACTGTTACAAATTTGGAAAGAAGTTCCATAAATGTCAGATTTATGCTGACAAAATGCATGTGCCTCCGACACTTCTTAATGTTATTTCTTCCCCATGGCCCTTCTCAATGTGGGGTATTGATATGATTGGAATGATTGAACCTAAGGAGTAAAATGGACATCGTTTCATCTTGGTGGCAATTAAATACTTCCCCAAATGGGTGGAAGCAGCTTCATATGCTAATTTCACTAAGCAGGTGGTGGTGCGCTTCATCAAAAACAATCTCATATGTTGGTATAGTGTGCCAAGCAGGATTATTACCAACAACGGCTCAAATCTGAATAATAAGATGATGACAGAACTTTGCAAAGAATTCAAGATTGTCCATCACAATTCATCTCCCTACAGGCCAAAGATTAATGGGGTTGTTGAAGCTGCTAATAAGAACATCAAGAAGATCATCCAGAAAATGGTTGTCACTTATAATGATTGGCATGAGATGCTCCCTTTTGCTTTGCATGGGTTACAAAAATCTATCCGCACTTCAACAGGGGTAACCCATTTCTCTCTTGTGTATGGCATGGAAATAGTGCTCCCCATTGAAGTTGAGATTCCCTCTTTATGCGTGATAATGGAAACCAAGTTGTCAGAGGCTGAATGGGTCCAGAACAGGTTTGACCAGTTGAATTTGATTGAAGAGAAAAGAATGACGGACTTGTGTCATGGCCAGTTATACCAGAAGAATATTAAGAAAAATTTTGATAAGAAGGTCAAACCTCGTGAACTCAAAGAAGGCGACCTCGTGCCCAAAAAGATCGTGTCTTTCAACGTTGATTCTAGGGGCAAGTGGACTCCCAATTTTGAAGTCCCATATGTTTTCAAGAATGCCTTCTCTGGCAGTGCTTTGATTCTTGAAACAATGGATGGCGAGGAGTTCCCACGTACTGTGAATGCTGATGCAGTCAAGAAATGCTTCGCCTAGAAAAATAAAAAGAACAGCTCGCTAAGACGAAAACATGAAAGGGCAGCTTAGGAAAAAAAGGAGCATCTCGGTAGGCCGAAAACCCGAAAGGGCGGTCTAGGAAAAAAATAGAGACATAAACAGAATAAATTTTCCCGATAGGTTGAAAACCCGCAAGGGAAACCTAGGAAAAAGTTATGGATTTCTTGGCAAGTAATTGCACCAGACAAGACTCGATCAGTTGAAGCAACAATCTTCTTGAATCCTCACCACTCTTCAACCAAACTCGCTGCTCAGGAATTCAAAGTTGTTAGGGAGAATAGTGGTCATTGTATTTCAATGTATCTTTTCCAATATATATTACCATTTTACAAACTTTGTAATCATCTATGGAGTCTCGCCATTCGCAGACTACCATTCTATTAATAAAGTTTGAGCTTTTGTTCAATTCTTTGAAATTCTTACTTTATTTAGCTTACAAAGACTTCATTTATTATTGATAGTAATTTTCAAAGCAAACAAATTAAATAAAAAAATTATTTTTTTAAAAGAGTTTACAAATTATTATTGCTTTAGATTTTGTGACTCAAGAAGAACTAAATAGTGACTCCAGGAACGGACGAACTCAGAAATTTTGGAAGTCTGATTTCCCTAGGAAGTTTCTCCCAAGGCCCTTTAGTTGGATTGAGTATGTTCTTCATGTTGTTCTCAGATAGTTTAAGACGATACCAATTGATGTATGGTGTAGTGTTGGGATTGTGATCCCGTTTTCCCCAGTGAGGTGACCAGACAAGGGAAATGTCTTTTCTAAGTAATGTCGAAACAATTATCAACTCTTTTTGGGTTTTCTCCCGCCAAGTGCTGGATTTGATTTAAGTCCCCATAAGTTTGATTTCTTGTTGTAATATTTGACTTCTTAAATCCCTGGATGTATCTTGGTATTGGAGAAGTTGGTGCAATCCTCGCTCTCAGTATTGGAGAATGTATCTTGGTTTCCCCTCGGCAATGTGTTATTTCCCTCCCCAATGAAGTCAGTACAATACCCACAATTGATGTCTCAACAATATGGTATTTTCCCCCATTAATATCAGTATCTCAATCCTTAGTAGAAATACAGACCATGAAACATTTGTTTTCCTCATTGAAGTCTGTGTGATATTCCCTAGTGAAGCCTGCAGGAGGATGTTATACCCCTGTATCTGTGCTGATTTATTTCTATGATTTGGTTATTTTTGGATTATGTTCCTTCTCAGTGGAGTTAAGCCATGAAGTATGGATTTGTTTCCTCAGTCGGTGTTTACTTTATCATGAAATTTTCATCTTGGATGTGTTTTAGCCGAGTATTGACTGTACCCAAGTTGGTTTTGTCTGGTTATCCCTAGTGTTATATGACTGTTTTGTCAGCATATACATGATATCATTCATACATTCAAACATGCATCATGCATAGTTGAATTTAGCAAACCATTATTCATTTGCATTCATTAATATTCTGTTGACATATTACTTTGTTTTATAGAGTTGTGTTATCCTCTCTCCAATAGAGTGTCAACCTTAAACATAAAGTATATCCTTTCATTTTCCCCACTGAGTTATCCCTCGTGGAAGAATTTTGCTTTGGCCTTCCTGTTCAATTCATTGACTGGATGGAAAGTGGTTCCCTCTTGAGTTTATTTCTCATGAGATGTTATTTTGGTCAACTGCTTTATTCTGGTTTATTTCTGGTTCGAATGGGTTATCCCTAGCAGTAATATTATTTTGATTTCAGAAAGCTTTGAGCCCTGGTTTGAGAATAAGCATTTATTTTGCACGTGAAGATTTTTATCTATTCAACAGGAATATATTGGCATTTCCCAAGGAAGTCCTATTTTTCCCCAGGAAATCATTATTGCAATTCCTCCTCATAACAACAAGTAGCAGGTCTCTTTATTTGAACAACGTGTACTTTCCTAATAAGTCTGACAGTTCCCAGAGAAGATTCAGATTTGTTACTCCAATGAATGGTAGCCTTGTCATTATGGAAGGTAGTTTATTGTTGAGGTTTGTTACTCCAATGAATGGTAGCCTTGTATTTATGGAAGGTAGTTTGTTGTTGATATTTGTTACTCCAACGAATGGTAGCCTTGTCATTATGGAAGGTAGATTGTTGTTAAGATTTTTTACTCCAATGAATGATAGCCTTTTTATTATGGAAGGTAGTTTGTTGTTGAGATTCGTTAATCCAATGAATGGTAGCCTTGTCATTATGGAAGGTAGTCCGTTGCTGAGATTTCGTTACTCCAATGAATGGTATCCTTGTCATTATGGAAGGTAGTTTGTTGTTGAGATTAGTTACTCCAATTAATTGTAGCCTTGTCATTATAGAAGGAAGTTCTTTGCTAACTTTTCGTTACTCCAATGAATGGTAGCCTTGTCATTATGGAAAGTAGTCCGTTGCTGAGATTTTGTTACTTCAATGAATGGTAGCCTTGTCATTATGGAAGGTAGTTCGTTGTTGAGATTGGTTACTCCAATGAATGGTAGTCTTGTCATTATGGAAGATAGTTCGTTGCTAAGATTTTGTTACTCCAATGAATGGTAGACTTGTCATTATGGAAAGTAGTTCATTATTGAGATTTGTTACTGTAACGCCCATAATTTAATTAATTATTTAATTAAATTATTTTTGGAATAATTGTGAAGAAGTATTATTAAATTGAATTTATTTTATTAAATGGAGAAATAATAATATATTTGAGGTATTATATTATTATGTGAAATAATGTTAGAAGCTAATATTATTTAAGGTGGGCTTAATTGAGTTAGTGGAAGTAATAAGGGGGTGTAAGTTTGAGCCCAATAAGGAATAATATAATAATATTAGGTTATTTTAATATTTGTTGTTAGAATAGAAAGAAGAAACAGTAGAAGGAAAAATAAGGATTGTGGAAACATGAAGCTGCTGGTTTTGAAGGAAACGACAAGAACAAAGATTCAACCCAGAAATTGTAGAGCGACCTTCGATCTAAGGTAAGGGTGGGGTTCTGGCTTTATAATTGGGATCATGATGTTTGATATGTGGGATTAGAGGACTGCAGTTTTTGTTATTGAATTGAATGATGTATGATGAATTTTGATGAATTCTCGATGGATAAATGATGTTATGATGTTGTGTAAATGATGTAGTATTAAAGGTTAATGATTAGGTGATGAATTATCATGGTTAAGATGAGGTTTGTAGGAATGTGATTATATTCCAGTAGTGAAAATACATTAGAAACGTAGAAAATTATGCAGAAAATCACAGGATGCGTCGACCTCAAATTGGATGAGTCGATGCAAGGAGGGTGTTTGACTCAGGATAAGTCGATGCATGTTAAGTGTAAGGCTCAAGATGAGTCGATGCAAAGAGAGGATGCGTCGATACATGATGAGTGCAAGACTCAGGATGAGTCGACCGGTACGATGCATGTGTCGATACATGCTGGGATTTTGAGGCAGGATGAGTCGATCCATAAGGAGGATGCGTCGACTCATAGTATGAATACGAAGCAGGATGAGTCGATGCATAGTGTTTTGTGTTGATGCATACTGAATAAGTTTGGCAGAATCAGTTTTGAATTGCTGTAATTTGAGTCTTAGGATATTGTTTGAGATGTCGTTCGAAGCGTTGATTAGCTAACGCGATGAACTTTATTCTAGATGATTTAAATGATTATTAAGAGGTGTAATTACAGTAACTAATTTAGGATTTATAATTAATTCCCGTAGATGACTGTTGTGCTGTTTTAGGACAGATGGATGAATTCTGAGATGTTAGAGGCTGCTTTTAGAATTATGACAGTAGGATTAATGACAGAAACGAAGTAGAACTGCAGAATAACAGTAGGGATTACTGTAGTATTGATATACAGCTGAGTTATTAGTAAGATGTGATTAATCAAATGATGTTGATAAATAAGTAATGTTTAACAAATTACTTTGAGATGTTGTTGTTTGAGATGGCTGAAATGTTGTCATTTTGATGATTGAGATGTTGTTGTTTTGAGATGTTGATAACTGAGTGCGTTATTACATTCATGTTGAGTCGCATACATTGCATTTTTTTTGAGATGGCCTGGTTTGGCAAATTTTGAGATGAAGGCTATGCCTTATTTGATGCCTCTATTAATTGGCAGATTAGATTTTTGAGATGGGAGTTCTGCTCCAATGGTACCACATGCATTTGCATAGTTTTGAGTCGCATCATATGAATGAATAATGAGATGTATTTGATGTTGATGAATGAATATATATGCTGTAATTATTGTTGATTATGAGATGAGAAGTGGTGATATGAATGATCTAATTTAATATGTTGATTATCATGCGCTTTATTATACTGTTAGATATCTCACCCCTTCTGTTTGAATGTTGCCCTTATGTTGGTAACGTGAAGGTAATCGAGAGTGAAGGCCGTATACCTTCAATAGATCGAGTCGGTGTCATTGCTCTGATATGTAACACTCGGGGGGATGAACGCTTGCTGATTTTTTATTGCTGATTTTTAGTTGTTGAACCTAAAATTGTTTATTCATTAAACACGAGATGTTTCAAAGTTGCTATATTATTTAAAGATGTTATTGAAGAATTCCGCTGCGTAGTCGTCGAATATTTAATGAAAGATGTTAAGTCGTTAGTTCATCCAACATTTTGAAAAAGTGTTATATATCCATGATGTATGCAATGAATTTGTTAGAAGAATTTGTGACGTCCCGATTCATTTGTATGATTGAAACTTTATAACTCTGATTTATCTTGCATATTTGCTTGGGGTAGAATTGGGGTGTTACAAAGTTGGTATCAGAGCAAAAGGTTGGTCCGACCTTGTCGTCGAGTCTTAGTTGTCTAACAATCGAGTTTTGTTATTTTGAATTCTAACCGTTGTTTGTGTTGTAGAGAAAAGTTGTGATGGCTGGAAGGAATGATGCTGCTCTTACTGCTGCTCTGCAAGCAATGGCTCATGCGATGGAAAATCAGCCGAATACTGATGGGAATGCTGGATCTCGTAGCTTGGCGACTTTCCAGAGAGAGAATCCACCTACGTTCAAGGAAAAATATGATCTTGACGGAGCATTGGAATGGTTGAAAGAGATTGAGAGGATCTTTCGTGTGATGGACTGCACTCCAGCGCATAAGGTTCGTTATGGGACTCATATGCTAGCAGTGGAGGCTGATGATTGGTGGCTAGAGACTTTCCAGAAGTTAGAAGCTACATGTGAGAATGTCACTTGGGCTGTGTTCCGTAGGGAGTTTTTGAGAAAGTATTTTCCTGAAGATGTCCGTGGAAAGAAGGAGATTGAGTTCCTTGAGCTGAAGCAAGGGAATCTGTCTGTTGTGGAGTATGCTGCCAAGTTTGCTGAGTTGGCCAAGTTTTACCAGCATTACGCTGAGGAAAATGATAAGTTTTCAAAGTGTATTAAGTTTGAGAATGGGTTGCATCCAGAAATTAAGAAGGCTGTTGGGTATCAGAAGATCTGTGTGTTTGCTAATTTGGTTGATAGCTGTAGAATTTTTTAGGAAGACAATGCTGCTCATTACAAGATTATCAGTGAGAAGAGGGGTAAGCACCCGCAGAGTCGTGGTAAACCTTATGATGCCCCAGCTGGTAAGGGTAAGCAAAGAGTTGCTCATGGTCAGAGGACTAGTGGGGGAGATGCTCCTGCTGGTGGGATTTGTTTTAAGTGTGGGAAACCTGGACACAAGAGTAATGTGTGCACTGCTGAAGTGAAGAGATGTCACCGTTGTGGTAAGAATAGACATATTATATCTGAGTGCGAGCACAAGAATGTGGTTTGTTTTAATTGTAAGGAAGAAGGGCACATTGGTAGCCAGTGTCCGAAACCGAAGAAGGCTCAGTCTAGTGGTAAAGTGTTTGCTTTGGTGGAAGATCAGACAGCTTCCATGGACAGACTTATTAGAGGTACATGTTTCATTAATAGTACTCCTTTAATTACTATTATTGATACTGGTGTTACGCATTGTTTTATTGCTGCTGATTATGTTGAAGGATTGGGTCTTGTGTTGTCTTCTTTGAATGGACAAATGGTCGTCGATACTCTAGCCAAGGGATCGGTGACTACTTCTTTTGTGTGTGCTAAGTGTCCCTTGTCGATCTTCGACAGAGACTTTGTTGTTGATTTGATTTGTTTACCGTTAAGAGGTTTGGATGTGATTCTTGGTATGAACTGGTTAGAGCATAACTGTGTTCATATTAATTATTATGACAAGTCTATGAAGTTTTCTACTCTTGAAGAAGAGGAAGATGGTTTGTTGTCTGCTAGACAGTTAAGAAAGTTGATGCAAGAGGAAGCACAAATGTTCTCATTGATGGCGTCGCTATCTATAGAGACTCAAGCTTTAATTGAAGAATTGCCGGTGGTATGTGAATTTCCTGAAGTTTTCCCCTATGAGATTCCTGATGTACCGCTAGAGAGGGAAGTTGAATTTGCAATTGACCTTGTACCTGGTACCAGACCTGTGTCTATGGCACCATACAGGATGTCTGCATCTGAGTTATCAGAGTTGAAGAAGCAATTGTAAGAGTTACTTGATAAGAGGTTTGTAAGACCAAGTGTATCACCGTGGGGAGCTCCAGTGTTGTTAGTGAAGAAGAAAGATGGAAGCATGAGGCTTTGTGTTGATTATAGACAATTGAACAAGGTGCCAATTAAGAATAAGTATCCGCTTCCAAGAATAGATGACTTGATGGACCAATTGGTAGATGCCCATGTGTTTAGTAAGATTGATTTGAGGTCGGGTTACCATCAGATTAAAGTGAAGGATGAAGATATTCAGAAGACGGCTTTTAGAACGCGTTATGGACATTACGAGTATTCGGTGATGCCTTTCGGTGTTACTAATGCACCGGGAGTATTCATGGAATATATGAATCGTATCTTTCATACTTATTTGGATCGGTTTGTAGTGGTGTTCATCGATGATATTTTTATTTACTCTAAGTCGGAAGAAGAGCATGCTGAACATTTAAGAGTAGTATTGCAAGTTTTGAAAGAGAAGAAGTTGTATGCAAAGCTGTCCAAGTGTGAATTTTGGTTAAAAGAGGTTAGTTTCCTTAGTCATGTGATTCCAGGTAGTGGCATTGCTGTAGATCCATCGAAGGTTGATGTTGTGTTACAATGGGAAACTCCAAAGTCAGCTACTGAGATTGGAAGCTTCTTGGGATTAGCTGATTATTATAGAAGGTTTATCGAAGGGTTTTCTAAGTTGTCACTTCCGTTGACTAAGTTGACTTGTAAAGGTAGAGCGTTTGTTTGGAATGTTCATTGCAAAGAAAGTTTTACGGAATTGAAGAAGAGGTTGACGTCGGCTCCGATTTTGACGTTGCCTAATCCAGGAGAGTCTTTTGTGGTGTATTGTGATGCTTCCAAGATGGGTTTAGGAGGTGTGATTATGCAGAATGGTAAGGTAGTTGCTTATGCGTCGAGGTAGCTGAGGACTCATGAGAAGAACTATCCTACGCATGATTTAGAGCTTGCTGCAGTTGTTTTTGTGTTGAAAATTTGGAGGCATTACCTTTATGGTTCTAGATTTGAAGTGTTTAGTGACCATAAGAGCTTGAAGTATTTATTTGATCAGAAGGAGTTGAATATGAGGCAACGAAGATGGTTAGAATTGTTAAAGGATTATGATTTCGGTTTGAATTATCATCCAGGAAAGGAAAATGTGGTAGCTGATGCATTGAGTCGAAAGACTTTACATATGTCAACAATGATAATTAAAGAGTTGGAATTGATCGAGCAGTTTAGAGATATGAGCTTAGTTTGCGAGGTTACTCTGCAGAGTGTTATGTTGGGTATGTTGAAGATTAATAATGAATTTTTAGACAGTATCAGAGAAGCTCAAAAGTTGGATGTGAAACTGGTAAATTCGATGGTTGGGATCGATCAATCTGAGAATAGTGATTTCAAGTTAGATGAGCAAGGTGTGTTGAGGTTTCGTAATCGGATTTGTATTCCTGATGATGTTGAGATGAAGAAAGTGATACTTGAAGAAAGTCATAGAAGTAAGTTGAGTATTCATCCAGGAGATACGAAGATGTATCAAGATTTGAAAGGTTTGTTTTGGTGGCCTGGGATGAAGAGTGATGTGGCTCGGTTTGTGTATGCATGTTTGACTTGTCAGAAGTCGAAAGTTGAACATCAGAAGCCTGCAGGATTGATGCAACCGTTGGAAGTTCCTGAATGGAAATGGGATAGCATTTCAATGGACTTTGTGAAGGGGTTTCCTAGTACTTCGAGAGGACATGATTCGATTTGGGTGATTGTTGATAGACTTACGAAGTCAACTCATTTTATTCCTATTAACATCAGTTTTCCAGTGTCGAAGTTGGCTGAGATTTATGTTAGTGTGATTATGAAACTGCATGGTGTTCCTTGTGCATTGTGTCAGATAGAGATCCAAGATTTACTTCTGATTTTTGGAAGAGTTTGCAAGAAGTGTTGGGTTCTAAGTTGAGGTTGAGTTCAGCGTATCATCCTCAGACAGATGGTCAGACTGAACAGACGATTCAATCGTTGGAAGACTTGTTGAGGTCATGTGTTCTTGAGCAGGGAGGTTCGTGGGATACTTATCTTCCGTTGATAGAGTTCACGTATAATAACAATTACCATTCTAGTATTGGGATGGCACCTATTGAAGCGTTGTATGGCCAGAGATGTAGAACTCCGTTATGTTGGCATGAATCTGGTGAAAGTGTAGTGCTTGGACCTGAAATTGTTCGTGAGACTATCGAGAAGGTGAAGTTGATTCGAGAAAAGATGAAAGCTTCACAAAGTAGACAGAAGAGTTATCATGATAAGCGAAGGAAAGATTTAGAATTTCAAGCCGATGATCATGTGTTTTTGAGAGTTACACTTGTGGCTGGTGTTGGGCGAGCATTGAAGTATAAGAAGCTCACTTCTCGTTTTATTGGACCGTATCAGATTTCAGAGAGAGTGGGGAATTTTTCTTATAGAGTGGCTTTACCGCCTAATCTTTCGAATTTGCATGATGTGTTTCATGTGTCGCAACTTCAGAAGTATATTTCAGATCCATCTCATGTGATTCATATGGATGATGTGCAAGTACGGGATAATCTTACGGTGGAGACGATGCCTGTACGGATCGCAGATCGTGAAATGAAGACTCTGAGGGGCAAAGAGATTGCATTGGTTAAAGTGGTTTGGTTATGAGCTGCAGGAGAAAGCTTGACTTAGGAATTGGAGAGCAAGATGCGAGACTCCTATCCAGAATTGTTTGATTGAGGTAAATTTTCGAGGACGAAAATATTCTAAGTGGGGGAGAGTTGTAACGCCCGTAATATAATTAATTATTTAATTAAATTACTTTTGGAATAATTGTGAAGAATTATTATTAAATTGGATTTATTTTATTAAATGGAGAAATAATAATATATTTGAGGTATTATATTATTATGTGAAATAATATTAGAGGCTAATATTATTTAAGGTGGGCTTAATTGAGTTAGTGGAAGTAATAAGGGGGTGTAAGTTTGAGTCCAATAAGGAATAATATAATAATATTAGGTTATTTTATTATTTGTTGTTAGAATAGAAAGAAGAAACATTAGAAGGAAAAATAAGGATTGTGGAAACGTGAAGCGGATGGTTTTGAAGGAAACGGCAAGAACAAAGATTCAACCCAAAAATTGTAGAGCGACCTTCGATCCAAGGTAAGGGTGGGGTTCTGGCTTTTTAATTGGGATCATGATGTTTGATATGTGGGATTAGAGGATTGCTATTTTTGGTATTGAATTGAATGATGTATGATGAATATTGATGAATTCTCGATGGATAAATGATGTTATGATGCTGTGTAAACGATGTAGTATTAAAGGTTAATGATTAGGTGATGAATTATCATGGTTAGGATGCGGTTTGTAGGACTGTGATTATATTCCAGTAGTGAAAATACAGTAGAAACGCAGAAAATTATGCAGAAAATTGAAGGATGCGTCGACCTCAAACTGGATGAGTCGATGCAAGGAGGGTGTTTGACTCAGGATGAGTCGATGCATGCATGATTGTGTCGATGCATGTTAAGTGTAAGGCTCAGGATGAGTCGACGTGAAGAGAGGATGCGTCGATACATGATGAGTGCAAGACTCAGGATGAGTCGACCGGTACGATGCATGTGTCGATACATGCTGGGATTTTGAGGCAGGATGAGTCGATCCATAAGGAGGATGTGTCGACTCATAGTATGAATACGAAGCAGGATGAATCGATGCATAGTGTTTTGTGTCGATGCATACTAAATAAGTTTGGCAGAATCAATTTTGAATTGCTGTAATTTGAGTCTTAGGATGTTGTTTGAGATGTCGTTCGAAGCGTTGATTAGCAAACGCGATGAACGCTATTCTAGATGATTTAAATGATGATTAAGAGGTGTAATTCCAGTAACTAATTTAGGATTTAGAATTAATTCCCGTAGATGACTGTTGTGTTGTTTTAGGGTAGATGGATGAATTTTGAGATGTTAGAGGCTGCTGTTAGAATTATGACAGTAGGATTAATGACAGAAACAAAGTAGAACTGCAGAATAACAGTAGGGATTATTGTAGTATTGATATACAGCTGAGTTATTAGTAAGATGTGATTAATCAAATGATGTTGATAAATAAGTAATGTTTAACAAATTACTTTGAGATGTTGTTGTTTGAGATGACTGAAATATTGTAATTTTGATGATTGAGATGTTGTTGTTTTGAGATGTTGATAAATGAGTGGGTTATTACATTCATGTTGAGTCGCATACATTGCATTTTTTTAGATGGCCTGGATTGGCAAATTTTGAGATGAAGGCTATGCCTTATTTGATGCCTCTATTAATTGGCAGATTAGATTTTTGAGATGGGAGTTCTTCTCCAATGGTACCACATGCATTTGCATAGTTTTGAGTCGCATCATATGAATGAATAATGAGATGTATTTGATGTTGATGAATGAATATATATGCTGTAATTATTGTTGATTATGAGATGAGAAGTGGTGATATGAATGATCTAATTTAATATGTTGATTGTCATGCGCTTTATTATATTGTTAGATATCTCACTCCTTCTGTTTGAATGTTGCCCTTATGTTGGTAACGTGCAGGTAATCGAGAGTGAAGGTCGTATACCTTCAATAGATCGAGTCGATGTCATTGCTCTGATATGTAACACTTGGGGGGATGAACGCTTGCTGATTTTTGATTGCTGATTTTTAGTTGTTGAACCTTAAATTGTTTATTCATTAAACACGAGATGTTTCAAAGTTGCTATATTATTTAAAGATGTTATTAAAGAATTCCGCTGCATAGTCGTCGAATATTTAATGAAAGATGTTATGTCGTTAGTTCATCCGACGTTTTGAAAAAGTGTTATATATCCATGATGTATGCAATGAATTTGTTAGAGGAATTTGTGACGTCCCGATTCATTTGTATGATTGAAATTTTATAACTCTGATTTATCTTGCATACTTTCTTAGGGTAGAATTGGGGTGTTACAGTTACTCCAATGAATGGTAGCCTTGTTATTATGAAAGGTAGTTTGTTGATGTGATTTATTACTCCAATGAATGGTAGCCTTGTCATTATGGAAGGTAATTCATTGTTGAGATCTTTTTCTGACGAATGATATCCTTGTCATTATGGAAGGTAGTTCGTTGTTGAGATCTTTTTCCAATGAATGGTAGCCTTGTCATTATGGAAGGTAGTTCGTCGTTGAGATGCTATTACTCTGAAGGAATACACTTATTTCTAGTTGTAGGTACTAGCTTCTTAACCTAATATTAGTATTTACCGGTATTATCTTACCACTTCTTTCCCCGGTGGGTCGACATTACTTACTTGTTATCTCCTAATTGAGTGGATAGTTCGCAGTCATTTGTCGATCACTGTTATCCTCTACATTATATCCTCAATCTTTGAGTTGATGACGCCTTATCTCCTCTTTGGGCTTTACCCCAACAGAGTCAAGTCTTTTGTTCACCAGTGATTTATTTTCCTGGTCGGGTTTTTCTTTTGATCCCTACCCTTATTTCCTTCTTAGATTTGTTCATTTGCACTCATAATCATAAGCATTACATGGCATTTTAGGGCCAAAAATAGTTTTTTTTTATATTTAAGTATCTTCAATCGCGTCGACACGAAGATTTTTTTAACCTTCGCATCTCTGGATAGAAGACACTTAAATAAGGGCAGTTGTTGTACCCCAATTTTTGCCCTTAAGTTTCCTCTATCATCTCATACCATTACAATGCAACAAGATCACACACTAGGGTTTGGTTCTTCTCCTTATCTCTAGCTTTGTTCACGGGGAATCACCAAGAACCTTGACTTGTATTTTAAGATCATCTATGTTTTGTATTGATTAACTTTTAACTAATAAGTACAATGAATATTTGCTATAATTGTTGGTATCATAGGTGAAAGCACAATACATTCCATCAAGTTGATCCATAGGTTCATGAGTTTATTTCCATTCCTTCTTCAACAAAGCTTCATTGAGATTCAAGTCCCATCATTGAAGATATTTTGAAATAATATCATGACAAAGTCTATTATAATTCATCATGTCTCAAGTTGTCAAAAATAGTTCAAAGGTACATGGATTGACTGAAGAAGTTTGACTTAGTTGGACAAGTCTTTGATTTCATTGATCACAAGTGCATATCTCCCTTATTTCTCAAGATTTGGAAGTGGTTTTGGTTGCTATGGTTTCTCCTTTTCATCCTAAACAACTTCTATTTACATGACAAAAGTATTTATACAAGGAAGTTTGTCGAAATCGTAAAAGTTTCTTAAGACATTTTGTTGCTCTAGGAGCTAGGGTTTTGAACTTCAAAGGGGTATAGCTTGCTCATCTTTTGGTATTTTTGTGTGATTCCAAAGAAATCCTTATCTTCCAAGGGATATCAACAAATCACTTCAAAATTTTCAAGGAAATTTGGTGAGGAAGATACTTAATGATGAAGAAAGATTACAAGCCCTCTAAACAAACCATCAAATTCCCATACGTGACTTCAAAAGATCATAACATAGTCAATTTTTATCACCTTGAGCCCATTCTTTTTCCATATTCATCTTAAAGATCTGAACTTCTACCGTTCTATTAATTGTAAAGTGTGAAAATGAATGGAAGATGCCCTAAGGATGCAAAAGATTATAGGTCATTTTATGAATTTTTGCCAATTTCAACAAGTATAACTTTCTCATTTTTTTGATATTTTAAATGGTTCGAGTCTCAAAACTTCATTCAAGAGATCTACTTCATGACATATTTTTTGGTCAAGAGCGAAGTTCAAATGGAAGGCCATGTTTGGATGCAAGACATTATAATTCATTTTTGAAGAAAAAACTTAGAATTTTCTAAGTACAAAAGTCAACCTCTTTTTCTCAACTTTAACTCATCACAATTTTCAGCTCAAGCATCCATTTGATTTCATTCTTTGCACATTGTAAATCTGGTGATCTCATTATTCTAAAGCTTCAACAACCATGTCTTAAGACTCCTTGAGCTGAGAATACCATTGATTCAAAATTGGTAACTTGAAACTGAAGTTTCTTCAGAAGACAGAATTTGAAATCCTTGATTTAGCTTCTAAGCACATTTTTTCTACGCGCTTTTGCTTCTCAACACATTTAGTGAACCTCCAGAAGTGATTAGCATATTAAAACGCAAGGTTCGGATGAGTTTTGACCAAATTAGAAGTCGCACTTTTCTTGTTTGCAACTTCACACGATTTCCCTCCAAACTTCATCATTCACACACTTGAGCATTCAATCAGCTTCCCTATAAATAGAGGATCATACCTCATTCATTTTCTCAAGCTCAGAGAGCCAAAATCACTCTGCCAAACTTCCTCTTGAACTTAATTTTCTGCAACTTCGAATTTGTTCTTACAGCCTTTCCCAATCATTTTTCTTTGTCAATTCACCTTCCTTGAACCTCACTGAAGCTAACAGAAGAAGAATTAAGCTCTAAGACTTCCTAAATCGTTCTAGCCAAGTCCAGTTTCAGAGCTCTACAACTTAACTTCAATCGGTAGATTCCATCACCAATTCTCTCAAACATTGATACTGTTATGAAGCTCTCATCATCTTAGTTCTAGTCGCAACACTTGTTTTAAACTGGAAGTACATTTTGATCATGAAATTTCAAATCCCTTTTCAGAACTTCTTTTCAAAAACGACTGAGCTACAGTTTATATAATTTTTTCACGAAGGTACCATTGGAATCGTCTTGAAGAGACGAAGCGAATGGTACCAGTCTCGTGTCCTAATTTTACAGTTTCTGGAACCTGCAGATTTGGTGACTGGAGGTTGAAGATGACCAACGTGTCATCTATCAACTAATGAAGGCGTGCCATGCATTTTTCAAAAATCTAATTTAATTGTTGATTTCATGCATTATTCAGTAAAGACCATGATATGCACAACGCATCTGATACATTGGATTAGCTTACTAACGTGTTTTGACTCTCACCATTGGTACACATTTTTTTGACTTTATTTTATTTCCTGATTTTTATATCTAAATTGATTTAAACTTCAAAAAATCATAGAAAATTCATTTTAACTTCAAAAAATCTTAAAATATTATGAAAAATACTTTTGATTTTTCACTTTGTGATTATTATTTTTTCCCAATTTTATTTTGTGTTCTGATATTTTTTTTATAATTTTTCACTTTATTTGAATTGTTTTAAATGTTTAAAAATACTTTTCTTAGTTTTTAACTTCTTAAAAAAATATGGAAGGATCCAATGATCTTTAGACAAATATTGGTGACTTCATTTTATTTTTATTTCTGACTTTACTATTTTCACAATTTTTGGTTTGTTTTTCCTATTTCTTTTAATTTTAAAATAGATATGACTTTAAAAAATTACCAAAAATTTTGTATAAATCTTTGAGCTCATTTCTAATTTTTCTATGGTCTTAGTTGATTTTTATTGGATGTTTTGAATATAATTGTTATTTTTATCATTTATTTTCATTTAAAAATCATTTTAAAAGTCTTTTTCTTTATTTTAGAATACTATTTTATTTTGTATTATATTCTAGCTGATATTGGAATATGAAATTTTGATCATAAGCTTTATTAACATCATTGGATCCATGGTGTTGTGTTTGACTCCATAAAAAATGGATGAATGATTTTAATAATAGTTTGATAAAAATTTTGGTTCAAATTTGGTTTAAATCTTACCCCATCACTCTTCATCTTATCCCCTTCTTATTGTACTAAATGTTATTGGAGAATGATTTCCATATCATTTCTCAAAATATATGGTACATAGATTGCTATTGATCGACCTCATAATAGGTGCGACTTCTATATAAATCCACTTAAGGTTGCTTAACATATCGCTAAATTTTGTCCCAATTTGAGAAAATGATTATTAATGGCCCAAACCCATGTTTGTAAGCCCAATTATGTTAATTTGAACTCTTTGATCCAATAACCTTGAGATTCATTGTTTGGAGGCTTTGGTTCTACCAATCCTCTAACAAATTTTCATCAACATTGGTCAAATTGGATCACTTAAACATCATTGATCATTTATTGTAGCCTTGATATTTTGAAATGAATGATATACTTGACAAAAAGCAAATGAAACTTGTTGTTGAGAGACTTTGATACTATAAATCTTCAAATGAGTTTTCAAATGCAAGTTTCAAGATGGTCATTCAACTAACCTCTAATTTCTAACTCATTAACAATTAACTTTATTTTATGCTTTTATTTTATGATTTTACTTTAAGTACATTTATTTTGTAATTTATATTTCATGCTATTTTCATCTTTGCCCATTTGAGCATTTACTTTATGTCATTTTTATTTTTCTCATTTTAGATTTCATTTTCTTTTTGAAGATACCTAATAATCAATTTGAACCATAAAAAACATTAATGTTACTTAGACTATGTAGTTACTATCCTTGGCATTATGGAGATTGTGGACTTCTTGGACTTAGGATTAGAAGTTGTGACCTACTTTGAGACCTTGTGACCTCAACTATTATTTTGTCTGGAGTTCTTGGGGTTTACCCCAAGACATTGGGTTATTTGTTTATTTGCTTTGTGTGCAGGTTATTGTGATTACATGCTTTGTCTGTGATCGGGAATTCATCTGTATACAGTCGTTACTCTGCCCAATTTTTGTGAAAACTTAATGCAATTGAAGCTTGGTTTTCTTAAAAGGTTTATTGTCTTTTCTTGTTTGGTTTCAAATCCAAAGTATGGGAATTCTACATTGATTCATTGTGTCAAGTGTTGGCTTCTTGTTGGTTAGATGGTTCTTTTTCCTAACTTTTACCTTATTCTTTAGGATAGTCCCCTCATCTCCTCCCATATTCTTTAATTTCAAACAATCTTCTCCCTCCTTTTGAAAACTCTTGTTGTTTCAAAACATGAACCTCTTTCATAATAAACTTGGACTTATGTCCATGTATTTTCAAAATATTTTCTTAATCAAACTTTAATCAACTTAATAATACCATGACACTTTTGTGAGAAGAATAAAAGTTAATTAATCTCATTCAAACCATTTTGGCCACTTTGGCTTTTTACATTAAAACTTTTCTCAAAAGATTAGACTCTTGTCAATCCTAGTAGTGATGCGAGCTAATATACTTCTATGATATATAGTGAAGTGAGATATTTTCCACTTGGGTGTTGAGTGAGGCTTTGTTGATTTTAAAATCAAAGCCATATCCTCCACTTTGAGATGATGAAAATTCTCCTTTCTCATGATTGTGGGTAGTAAGTATGTTTCCCACTCGAATAATGACGATGACGTCTCGACTCTTAAAATTTAACCAACACACTTGTGTTTTAAAGTTTTTAAAAGGTGAAATACGTGTACCCTGATCCCCTATTGCATGAAAGGTGGTACGTAGGCACTAAAGATTCACAACCGCGGTGGGTGCAAAAATTATAAAAAATACTTCTTTTCTCACCTACACCATCTATTATTTTATATAACACTTATAGCCAAAATACATAGATTTACAAAGAGGTTTCTACGATGTACCATAGATGTTTAGGGTGCTAATACCTTCCCTTTGCATAACCAACCCCCAAACTTAGATTCTCTCCCCCTCTTTTGGGTTATTCTCTATTTTCACATTACTTTGGAAACAATAAAGCGTGGTGGCGATTTTTATTTTGATCTGTGCGACTCAAGTCAATCCAATGGTTTAGTCTTAACATTTCTACCGCTACAGTTCAGAAGCAGTTCAATGCAGGTTTCCTAAAGGCAATCAAACATCTCTCGTGGGTTGCAAACACTGTTCCTATGCTGAAAAAGGACGGAAAGATACAAATGTGTGCTGACTCTAGAGATTTGAACAGAGCAAGTCCTAAAGATGATTTTCTGCTTCCTCACATCGACATTCTGGTTAACAACACCACTCATTCAAGGGTATTCACCTTCATGGATGGTTTTCTGGGTACAATAAAATCAAAATGGCCCCGAAAGATATGGAGAAAACTACCTTCATTACCCATTGGGGAACCTTTTGCTACAAAGTGATATCATTTGGTCTGAAAAATGCTAGCGCAAGATATCAATGTGCCATGATTCACAAAGAGATTGAGGTTTATGTCGATGACATGATTGTAAAGTCCAAAAATGAGGAGGAGCGTCTGATACACCTGCAGAAACTGTTTGAAAGGCTGATAGAATTCCAATTGAGGTTGAACCCAAACAAATGCACCTTTGGGGTACGATCTTGAAAACTTTTAGGTTTCATACGAAGTCAACGAGGCATTGAGGTTGTTCTGGAAAAAGTAAAAGAAATACAAGAGATGCCTGAGCCAATAAAAAATAAAGAGGTATGTAGGTTCCTAGGAAGATTAAACTACATCACCATATTCATTTCTCACTTAACAACTACATGTGAGCCAATCTTCAAGTTGTTACAAAAGGATCAAGATCTGGAATGGAATGACAATTTCCAACAAGGCTTTGATAGGATCAAGAAATATCTGCAAGAACCTCCAATTCTCATACCTCTGGTACAAGGAAGGCATTTGATTATGTACCTGACAGTCCTTGACATTTCTATGGGATGTGTACTCGGTCAACATGACGAAACAGAGAGAAAAGAGCATGCAATTTACTATCTGAGTTAAAAGTTCACTGACTGCGAATCAAGATATTCACTGCTCGAGAAGACGTGTTATGCACTTGCGTTGGCCTCCAAGCGCTTGAGGCAATACATGTTGACACATACAACATTCTTGATATCCAAGATGGACTCGGTTAAGTAAAATTTGAAAATTTAACTTTAACAGGAAGAGTTTCCCGTTGGAAAATGGTGTTAACAGAATATGACATCTAATATGTTACCCAAAAAGCAATTAAGGGTAGCGTATTATCAGATTATCTTGCCCACCAGTCAAATTGATGATTATCAACCCATAAAATTTTACTTTCGAGATTAAGTGAGAATATCTGATACAAAAGAATGACTCAAACCAGGATCGTGATGGACACTCGTATTTGATAGTGCCTTGAATTCTCTGGGACATGACACTGGAGCAGTCATTACTTCCCCTACAGTTTATCACCTTCCGCTCACTGCAAGAATTTATTTCGATTCCACCAACAATGTTGTAGAGTATGAAGCTTGCATCTTCGGTTAGGAAGCAGCCATTGACTTAAAAATCAACACTCTAGTAGTATATGAAGATCCAGCCTTGGTAATCTATCAAATTAATGGATATTGGGAGACCCATCACCCCAACTTGATTCCCTAAAGAGAATATGTCACGCAACTAATTCCTTACTTTGATGAAATCACCTTCGGTCATATCCCGAGAGAGGAGAATCAACTGGACGATGTCTTGGCAACCCTATCTTCCATGTTCAAAATCAAATGGGCTAATGAAGCACCTAGCATCAGAATTGAATGTTTGGATGAACCAACTTACTACCTTGAGTTGGAAAGAACTGAAAATGACAAACCCTGGTAATACGACATTCAAAGGTACCTTGAAAAACACTAATATCCAGAAGGGGTCTCCATAATTAATAAAAAGACTTTACAGAAACTATCATCCAAATTCCTGCTTAGCAGAAAAATTCTCTACAAAAGAAATAATGATTCAGTGCTGCTCATATGCATGGATAGACACGAAGCGGCTAAAATCATACAATGGGTACACTAGGGCTCCTTCGGAACACATTCCAGTGGTCATACCATGGCTAAGAAAATCCTGAGATTAGGATATTATTGAATTACTATGGAAACTAATTACTTTCATCATACGAGAGCTTGCCACAAATGTCAGACCTATGCAGATAAAATGAATGTGCCACCAGCACCTCACAATGTCATGAATTCTCCTTGGCCCTTTGCTATGTGGGGCATTGACATGATCGGCCGGATCGAACCAACTATTTCTAATGGTCACGGCTTCATCTTAGTTTCCATCGACTACTTTACTAAATGGGTAGAAGTTGCTTCATATGCCAACGTCACCAAACAAATGGTTTCCCGCTTAATTAAAAATAAAATCATTTGCCGCTACAGAATTCCCGAAAGGATCATTGTTGATAATGGATCCAACCTTAAAAATAAAATGGTAAAAGAGCTATGCCATAATTTCAAAATCTAGCATCACAATTCTTCATCGTATCGGCCAAAAATGAATGGCGTTGTTGAAGTCACCAAAAAAAATATCAAGAAAATCGTGCAGAAGATGGTGGTGACATACAAAGATTGGCATGAGATGTTGTCTTTCGCTCTGCATGGCTACTGTACTTTGGTATGCACCTCGATCGGGGTAACCCCATTTTTGCTTGTCTATGGGATGGAGGTTGTTTTACCAGTAGAAGTAGAGGTACTTTCTCTGAGGATTATAATGGATGTCAAATTGGATGAAGCAAAAGTGGTCCGAACAAGGTTCCATCAGTTGAAACTTATTGATGAGAAACGGTTGGCTACCTTTTGCCATGGTCAGATATATTAGAGAAGAATGAAGAAGGCTTTCGATAGGAAAGTAAATCCTCAAAACTTCCAAATCAGAGACCTCGTGATGAAGAAAATTCTGCCTCTTAACAGTACAGATATTAGGGGCAAATGGGCGAAAAATTAGGAAGGACCATGTGTTGTAAAGAAGGTCTTCTCCGGAGGATCTTGGCTACTCACTACTATGGTTGGAGAATATTTCCCACTCATAGTAAACGTAGGCACAATTAAAAAATACTTCGCATGATAAGGTCGACTAAGACGATGACTTAGGCAAAAATGGGCATTCCGACAAATCATAAAAGGAAAAGACTCGGGAAGAAATTAGGGATAAAAAATACAAAAAAAGGAAGTACACCCGCTAATTTGAAAACCTCCAAGGGCAACTTAGGCAAAAAAGGGTATCCCGATGGACTGAAAACCCCCTAGGGGTGGTCTAGGAAAAAGTTAGGGATTTAAAAGCAAATGATTGCGATCTGCGACTTTCCTCTACAAACAAGAATTGACCACCCTGGGGGGCGGGAATTAATCAAGTAATATTCTTATAAAAGCAAAAGTGATAAGATCTTTGAGGACATAATGGTTATAGCAGAATCAGAACCAAGTGGAAATCATACTTTTCCCTTTCCAGTTTAGACTTTTACCCATCCAATCACCTCTTTTAGGGGTTGTTTTCTCATGTAAAAAACACCTATTTATAGGCTAAATTCAATAAAATTTCCTTCATCTAAAATACAAGTTGTGTCTTCTTCTCTTACTGCTTTGAATATTAATATGTCTATAATTTTTCTGAAAAGACTATCGCATTGAGAGCCACAAAAACCTTTTGAAAAAATAAACATTGGAAATTATTTAGAAATGTTAAGGGAATGTACAAACTAATGTACACCATATCGGGGCATAAGTGATGATTCAGATATTCACAATGACAGTCGCCCACTCATAAAACATATATGTACTACCTTCTTAGAGCTGACCACCCAGTAAAATCTGCTCCCTGCAAAGATCAGACTTGTCAGCTCTTCCCCAATAGGGCCTCATTTTACAAGCAACATTGCATAATAGAATCACATCATGGCATCCAAACTAAATAGAATATCCCATAAAAATGATCATAACATCATAAATATTAAACATGCATTAGAAACATGAGTTAGCTTGGCTTTTCCTACAATCCAAAAGACTTGCTCATCATCATCATTATTCCCTAGTATAGTATCGGGGTTTTCTTCATTTGAGTCACTACTCATGCACTTCAAGCTTTATCATTTCTCAATTTATATCTTTTATTGATACTCATCCATATATATTCCAACGCTCAGTCACACTGATCTCTTCACTAAACACTCATTTATGTCTGATTTAAATACTTGTATGTATCAAATCTTTCCTTGATACTTGTCTATGTATGATTTAAAACACTTGTTTGTTTCTCATTTAAAACACTCTCCTGTGTTTGATATAAAACACTCGTTTATGTCTGATATAAAACACTCGCATGTGTCTGATTTAAAACACTCGTTTGTGTCTGATTTAAATACACGTTTGTATTCTTGATACTCGTATGTGTTTGATTTAAAACACTCGTCTGTGTCTGATTTAAAACACTTGTATGTGTATGATTTAAAACACTTGTATGTGTTTGATTTTAAACACTCATTTGTGTATGATTTAAAACACTCATATGTAATTGAATTAAAACACTCGTATGTGTTTGATTTTAAATACTTGTCTGTGTCTGATTTTAAATACTCGTCTGTAACAAATCCTTCCTTTTTACTCGTCTGAGTTTGATTTAAAACACTTGTCTATGTCTGATTATTGTTCACTTCTAATAATCGTCTGAATTGTTTCTGCTTGCTGAATCCCCAGTAGAGCCATTGGTTTAAAACTCATCTATGTTTGATTCCTTTCGGCACTCATCTGTGTCAAATCTCAAGAAAACAAACTTTCTTTCTCCAGCAAAGATTAAACTTATCCCTTTCTCAGGACATATTTTTTGGTTCATTAAGTATTTAATTTCCTTATACCTTGAATTCTCTAAAGGTGAAAGCCAATCTCACCTCCAAGTCTAAGATGATTAAATAGGGGCAGGTGTTGCACCCCAAAATTTTCCTTTTGAATCTCAATCATAGTCAACCCAAATTTAACATTCATTCATCTCCACATACGTCTTCCTCTGCATCACTATCATTCATAGCATGTGTTCTCAAAGCATGTGATCACATTCTTCCTCAAGATTAGGGTTTTGAAGGAGAGAGGCTCATCTTTCAAAAGTTGGTGTCATCATGATCATCATTCTCATAACTTCATCATCTATTTGGTCTCATCTCTATGGATTGGGAAAATTAGGGTTTTTACCCTCATCAGTGAAAACGTCAGGAATTAGGGTTTTTTATGGTTTGAAGTTCAAGGTTGATTGCTTCAAAATATCATCCCAACACCATCTCATGGGCATCACATCATCTCAGTTTGCATCATGCTTACAAAATCTCATTGGTTGTAGAGGGGTTGATTTCATCTGAAGAAAGTCAATTGTCACAAAAAGTCAAACTTTGACTTTTTGGCCAACATTAGAGTTCAAGGTCAAAGTATCATCAACATATTAAAAATCATCAAGCTTGATCATCAAAAATCAAGAAGATCGAGAAAATCAACAAAAATAAAAGTTGAAAGATTTTTAAGTACTTAGAGATAATTCAAGTGTTTTGTGCTTAGAAAACCCTAACTTCACAAGCAAGTTTTCTCAAGATACAAGCTGATTCAAGGAAAACTTTCAACATGAAAGTTATAGGTAATGAAGAATTATACAACTTTGTCTTTGTGGGATGATCCTAAAAAGGCACGTGGATTAAGAGAAATGGGTTCATGAAGTTCTGATTTTTTTGATCCAACACTTAGAAATATTTTTAATCAGTTGTTTATCTCAACTTCATGGCCAATTTTCACTAATTTTTCTTTTGATTTAACCAAAGTAGTCAAGATAAAAGTTGAATATCATGATCTAAGATTTTTAAAATGCCCAAGATCATAAAAGGATCATGTTTGAGTTGAGAGTTTCGAAATGACAAAGTTGGCCATTTTTGCTTGGATTAGAGGCCATTTCTATGAAAACCATAAGACCAAATCTTCATGTCATGCCGAGATATATTTCTTTTCAGGTCTCTAAACCATATATCCTCTCATAATTACTTGATTTCACAAACGTTTGGCCCATTATCCAAGTGATTGGGCATTTACTCAAGTATACTTGCCATCTAAGGGAAAAAGATCATACTTGCATTCCCAAAATGCATGCTTTATGAAATTGTCAACTCTCCTTGATCTTTTCACTTGTTCCCTCTACATACACTCAACCTAAAAGATCAGAGAAGCATGCTTATTGTATCAAAAAACTCCATGAAGCATGGTACTATGCATTGGAACTTTGATTTTTCATAAAATCATAAGTTACATCCAACCATACCATAACTTGTCATCTTAAAGATCTGGTTACTTCAACCTCTCCAACCTTTTTCCTACAAATAGAGAGGTCATAAGCAAGCCAATAGAGAAATTCACAAGCCCTTTAAACCTCTCATACACCCATAAAACAAAATTGGCCATAAAACCTCCATTCTTGAGTTTCAAAGTCCATTTATTCGAAACTAATTCACCTTGCAACTTTTGTCCAAACCAACCACCTATACACTTCATATACACCATATGCAAGTGATCCAAACACTCATGGAACTTCGGTAACTCCATTATCATCATCCACCATTTTCAAATTTCAACCTTTTAAATTGACTTGGGTAGACCAATCCAGAGACATCTCAAGTTAAAGTAAAGATTGTAGTACACTCCTTAAGGTCCCATCAAGCTAAAACGATCATCATCTTGCTTCTGGAAGTGCTTGAAGAAGCGTTGGAATTTCTCCAACTTGGTATAATTTTCAAACTTTGAAATACATATTTAAGCATCATTTACATATACTTTGTGAAGATAAAATATAGATATCATATCTACAAAGCTAACCATGTCTTTAAATTTTGTTTTAATTAACCGTGTGATGATAATTTTGGAACTGAAGTTTCTGAACCGTTAGGGTTTCAATTTGGTACTGACAAAAATTTGCTTTAATCTTTGATTTATAGCTTCTGATAATTATATGGTTGAATTCCTTGTTAAAATTCAACCAAGTTTGGGAATTGAACTTTTTGAAATGGATGAGAAACAAAGGTTTACAAAATTCAAAAATGTTATTGTTTGGTCTGGCCCGAGGAAGAAGATGAACTTTTTGTTGATCCTTTGACCGTGTTTTCAACCTTGCTCACAAAGCTTGATTTTACCATGATAGTTTTTTATTCTCACAAGGTATCTTGACACTTGAGTTATAGTTTCATGATATCTTGAGCCCTTTTACAACTTTTCTCATCCAAAATTCATATTTAATCATGAAACGTGTTCAAAATCAAAAGATATGCTCCATGACTTTCAATGATGATTGTAATGGAGACACTTGTTTCAAACATACAATTCATTCATGTTTTCACAAGCTTGTCTTATTTTTTAACATATTTCCTTCATAAACTCTTTTAAAAGCATAAATAATAAAACATCAAAAACATGCTTTCAACTTTCACTCTTTTGTCACAACTTTTACAAAATAAAGCCCTTGGATTCATATCCACTTATATGATAGTTGCTTGTGTAAATAACATGCTCCCTTAAGCTTGCTTGGTTCATTTTAAATATTTGATGAAATTTGAATCAAGATAGACATTAGTATTTCAATACAAACATGACAATCTTAGGGTATAATTTCTCCCACAATCTGAATCATAGGATCAATCTTGGCATGACAACATTAGGATATAAATCTCCCCATTAGACTTTTATTTTATTTTTGCCTTGCATTATTAAGACTAAAACATTTTCTCAATCAAAGTCCAAAAACATTTAACAATATTCAAAACCCTTTCAAAACTAAAGGTATGGAGGTGATGAGTGTCTCTTTGGATAAGGTTCCACTTAACACTTTCTTCCTAACAAAAACACAAAACAAATCTAAATCATTTTTTCCTTAGGTCTTTTTCACTTTAAATCCTTTTCAAAAAGGATATGTTAACTCCTTTCTACACAATAGTATCCAACGGTCGAGTGGCAACATTAATTGTTAGAATGCGAATTTAACATCATCCATAAAAACACACAACAAACAAAAAAAATTTTTAGAAGAACTACGGTTTTCTAATTCCCTTGTGGATACGTAGGCATGGATTTCAATTCTCAGGAAAACACACTAATAAAAACCTTTTCTTTTTCCCAATGAGTTTATGTTAGAACATAGTTTGATTCTACAACCCTCATAAGAGTTTTGATGATAACAAACACAAAGAACAAATATGTACTCTAAATTTATGTTCTATGTTATACAGAAGTTCTGACTGAAACTGCATCAGAAGTTAAGACAGAGAAGCACTCAAGATGAGTAATCAGAATGTTCTGAAGTATGATGATCAAAATCTGCACTAAAGAAAAAGATATCCTGATTCTGAACGGAAGTCCAACACGCTAACCGAATCTTATTTTTCTGATTTATCAAGCTCTGAAGTAGAGCAGCATGCAAGATTCCTAAGTTCTGAAGCGTTACTTTTTCATTAGGGAAATATCATGTGCAACGGCTTCATTCAGACAAGAATCTTCTTAGTATGGAAAGTGCATTAAGTGACCATTGTCATGTTTCCATTTGGACAGATTGCCACGCCTATATAAACAATCTCAAAGGTTAAATCGTTTATGATTTTAGATATACAACTTCTCATACAATCTAAAAAGGCTGCAAAAAGTCATATTCATACTATACTCAATTTGTGTAATACATCATAGTAGTGATACAGTTTTTGTAACGAAAAACAAACAGTACGCAGTAAACCTTTTCCTTTGATTAAGTTATTTTCCTTGAGATAAATCGGGTTGTGGTTGTACTCAATAAGACTTTGGCAGTTGTCAAAGTAGAATTGCAATCAGTTTGATTAATGAATTAAGTCCTCGTTGGAGAGAGGCGAAATAACCTTGGCGGGTGAACTGGAGTAGTTTGAGATCAAGCGAACCCGGATAAAAATCTTGTGTCTATTGCTTTTTATTTTTAAGTTTCAATTCAACCCCCCCCCCCCTTTCTTGTGTTTTTCACTTCTTCAATTGGCATCAGCGCGCCTGGTTCTGAGTTCATACACTTAACCGTGTCAGTACAAGATCCAAGCTTTTGAAAAACACTATGGTGGGACCAAACCAAAACATCAGCAATGACTATCACGATGACAAGGAC